>CM066035.1:481758982-482108289 GCA_033557465.1 Ichthyophis bannanicus | reverse complement strand
GGTGTGTCAATACACGTACTAACATGACCGAAGGGCAGATGTGTCACCCTTCCCCTGACCCTGTGGCTGCATTAACTCATGACCTGTTCTCTGATGATGACATATGTCCACCATGAGACATGTTTGGTACCCTCTCAGTTGCCGCTAGCCCTGTATTGACGTGTTTAATCCATGGCCCCCACCTAGGGTACAGGGAGACATCCAACATGTGGTACACATCCCAGCAATGTGTGACGCTGTTGCCAGACATGTCATGGAGTAGAAGCCCCTAAACAACTGCACCATCACTGCCCTCTATGTCATCTCATCTGTCGCTGTGCATTTGTGTGTGACTGTTTCCTGTTTATCTGACATCCTCTACGCACACTGCTACCTGTGCCTGTCAATTGTCTCCGGATCCTCTGCCAGTGGTATCGTCCTACATTGTATGTTCGTGGAAGGTACCTGTAGCACTGGGGAGACAGTATGTCCCATTGGAATATGCAGTGAGCCCTGGCAGGCACGACCCAAACCTATACTGTCAAGGATTGAGTACCTATTGGTGCTGTGTAGCCCTGTCAGCACACATACATTCCACACATGGGGTGTGGGATCGACTGCTGAATAGAATGTCCATATGAGGATATAGTCCAACCTGGAGGCCACACAGGGCATGCCCGGCTGACTCCCAGACCAGTTTTAATGACACAGGTACAATGGTTTTGGGCGAGAGTTATTTTGTGGGTATGTGGGGGCTCTGTATGTACCACACATTCAGGGTACTCTGAATATCACATATGGGTGGGTCTTGATCACACACGTCGATGTTTCTGTACGCGCTTACACATATGTATTTATCTGTGTGTGCACACAATACAGGTTACTATAGTAACATTGCTGACCCATGTGGAGCAGGAGGAGGAAGAGGAGGAGGAGGAGCTGGAGCAGGAGGAGGGGGAAGAGTAGGTGGTGGCCCGCACCTGGAACAGCGAGCCCTGATACGCGTGGTTTATGGTGGGGAGTAGTCCGCCAGGGGGAGATGCCCCTGGTCCCCGTAGTGGTCACATGGGACCTCCACGGAGCCCCACACCACCAATGTTGTTCCTGCAGCAGGATATGCTGCGGCATCACTCAAGGCGCACCGAAACTGGCGAGGATGTGCTACTTACATTCTGCGTGCCGCGTGGTGCCTGCAATCGCACCGCGACCCAATGAAGGTGGGTATTAACCATTCCTTCCATGAACCATTCACTATGGCTGTGTGTACATAGGGCTCACAGATGTGCACCCTGGGGCGGGCCCTGTCAAGGTTTAAGTATGCCACACAAAGACACTTGTTGTTACAGAAGCTATCTTTGTGACACACATCAGCGTGCACTATGTGCAACACAGTGTCTGGCATGGGAATCGAAATGTGAGCCACACATGCACAGCATCCTATGTATCATGACCACACAATTGCTTGTGGCCGGACCAGTACCATCAAGCAAGCACTGTGCCACAGGGTATACATCCCCTATGTATACTGTGCAGTGTGTTTGCCCACACAACCCTGTGCACAGCTTACTAGGGAGATGTGAGGGTGCGTGGCCACCACACACAAAACACCACACGCCTCTTAATCGCATCTCAGGGTGTGTATGTGGTGTATGTGACAGCATAAACCCTCTACAGCTGTGAATATGCGTGTCCACACTTACAACATTACAACATTTTTGAGTTCCTCTAATCGTTTGTCCTTTGTTGCCCAATGACCTGTTACACCGACAGCCGGACAGCCAAGAGAGTTGTGTACAGCTACAGAATGCGAGAGGTAACAGTACTGATGCGTCAGGTGGCCTCTGTTTGTGAGGGTACACAACAATGGTGAACATATAACAGGAAGGTCTAGGCGCCCCTGACTGTAGCCCACCCAATGTGCCCTTGCTACATTGGTGAACAACTATCACTCGTGCAGCACACAGCGCAAATCAGGGTGCCAACACTACACAGGCGGGACATATGTGTTGATAAGTGCTGCAACCGTGTGTATAAGGGCCCCATCCCACATAGGCTTTATCAACAGGTGTCGCACACAGCATCATAGCCTGACATTACTCTGGTGTACAGTGCCGTCATACACACAGAGAAGCACTCATATGCACACTGGACAGATCAATCGAATTCCGTTTCCCCATATATTAATTTTGGGTGGCAATCACGTCACCCCTGGGCGTCACCTCGCACAGTCCCACACCTAGGGTTGGTCTAGTGTCTATAGACATAACAGCGCAGAGGTGGGCGGACCGCTGCTCCCCGCCAGGGAGATCAAGCCTACGAATATCGTACACGTCGTCCTGTAGCAATTGGCGCATGGCTAATAGGGAGGTCTAGTGCAACTCAGCAAAACACAGTACGCCGCTGTCTCACTGCAGTTATGCAATACACGCCCCATACTTGTTGGATGAGGCACAACTCATGCTGCCCCATCAACAAGTCTTGAATGTCTGATCTGGCGCTGGGCGGGACATAAAGTGAAGTCCAAACTGAGTGGCATCACACACGGTACCCCTGTGACTGAGGCCAAGTAGTGCGTTTTGGGTCGCAGCTATCACAGGCAGACCCGGTATAGGTCACGGCCTGACCCAAACAGACACAATATCCCCAAATCCCAAACCATACATCCCCAAAAGGAAACTAGTTAAGCTGCGAGCAGCAACAAGACTATTCAGCACCCTCCCTGACATTGCAGATCCCGACAGTTCAACGCAAGAAAACAAACCAGTTCGCACGGGTCCAGCGGGTAACATGCCCATTGTGGGGCCAACATGTAGGGATACAGGTTCAAGCTGCATCCGTCTGTGGAATAACTTTTGATGCCATGTTATATGCATGGTAGTCGAGGTCGATGCATCCAGCAAGTCTCATACCAGGTCCAGCATGTGGAGCAATGGTCTGTATGGACAGGTCAGGTTGTGCTCACCTTCTCCCCCCTGGCGTCCACATAGCCAACAATACGGCAGACACACATTCCATATTTTGACCCAACCAACACCCACTAACAGTATGCTATAAACATTGGCCCTGGCAAAGGCACATCCCATGACATTGACCAGGGGTATACGTACGTTCCGTGTGGCCACAATGCAACTGCTACTCACCCTCTGTGCTGTGCGACGCAGGGGCTGGTATACACCCATGTACATCTGGCCTGTTGTCGTATGGTGTGGAGAGCATGGACGTGCTCAGTGTCGCCCACTAGGGATTTCCTTCCTCCCTCTTGACATATTCTCCCGCAACAAGACACTATGCCCCTCTTTCCCCTTAGGGAGTCATACATAGTGTGACGGTGTGGTAATTGTACACGTGAGTCCTCAACTCTACATCTCCATTCCATATCCGTGGAAAATGTGTTTGTGCCCATGCCCGTGGTTGTGTGGACGTGGGTTGGTCTCCAAGTGGACAGCGTGTAGTAATCCTGGGATCCTAAAACACAAATACCACCCATTTTCATTCCCCCCTCTGACGCCTGGTCACGGGGGTGCATTGTAGGTTTGGGGTTATCCACCTCGTGGAGCTTACCAAGATGTCTGGGAGCCTGGGTCGCGCTAGCAAAATATGCTTGTATCCGACTACTGGAACACCGCTAGCATTCGCTGTGGTCTATCAAGTGGCTCCACCAGCTCTTGCCGTCCACAGCACAATTGGCTCGTCGGGTTGGTGTATAGACCCTTGTTTTAAAGGCTTACATAAAACCCTTCAGCCTGTCGACTGGCCACAGTTGAAGCATGGCCTGCACACTAGTTCTGCACGCCCGTCGACCAGTGTAACAACCTTCTGGTCACCCTCCCGTGTTTGTGGGCTACGTGGTGTGCCTGTAGGCTAGCATTGCGATAAAAGGTTTTTGTTGTTGTGAGCTATAGTTTCCCTTGGGATGTAATGCTTAGGTGAGCCATCCCCCATGTACGGGTACACCTGTTTGTCACCGCTTTCCTACCCAAAGGGCTGTGTGTCAGCAGGAGCAATGGCACGTCGCAACACTGACTGGTGATCCTGCATTTGGGCATGGAATGCCTGAATGGAATTGCCCGCGATGAGAACCACACATGTCAATCCGGCCCGTGGATGTGATGTGACCCGCTTCACACCTCAACCCGGCTGCCTTGCCTGCTGCCAAGATACCAATCAGGGATGGCCCACTCTCCTATATCTCATGACTGAACCTCCCGATCTCTAGAGGCCTGTGCACTAGCAATTGTGCATGCCGGCATACCCACACGTACATTGGACAAGATCTGGGGCGAATCCTGTACCCTGAGGTTGCAGCAGCAGGACTACCCAATCACCGTGGCCCTTGGAGGGCACACAACATGGGCCCAAAGGTGTACATGCAACTGGTTGTGGGGCTGGCCCAACTGGGGAAATCACCCCCGTGAGGGGTTTTGGTGTTGTGGAGAGAACCTATCCCATGTCACCCACATGGTGGGAAGTGTTGGTTCAGCCCTGGAAGTATGTTCTGGGAACCGCTGTTCACACCCCATCGCACATGGGTCCCTATTGAAGCACTGCCAAGGTGCACACTTGGCCGGTGTGTGCGGTGTCCGATTACTGCTCACGAACCCCCAAACTTTCCCTGCCTGAAATATGCCATCCCATATCGCCTACTCATTGGTGATATCACCCTCGGTGTTGTTTGTGCAGTGCAGTCGACACACCCCCACAACACCCACACAAATGGTACCCGACTTATGCTGCTAGTACTGTCGCCTCTAAATAGTAACTGGTACATGCGTGATGGATAAACGTTGTCTACGTGGATTCTTGCACACACAGATGTAATCCGTGGTGACCTGTGTCTCACCAGCAACGTTCTCAGACGGCTGCCTAGTGTGTGAACCTAACCCATCATGAATGATGCATCTATTCATATGATACATGGAAAGGTCATTGTGGGTACAAATATGGTGTGGTTCATTTACCACCACACATCCTGAAGAACACTACCTTTTGAAATGTGAAACCAGTGGTAAAGCCAAATAACCAAACGTCGTTATAATTGATGGGGTTTAATTTCACGCCAGCAAAACAAGTAGGCAATATGGTAGCATATAAATGAGGTTAACCATATATTGCGTGCAGTAATTTGAAATTGATAACAACATAGGAATTCACAAATGGACAACTCATGAAAAACAAACACAATAAATAACACCCGTGTCAGGCAAAGTTACTAATGTTTAAATGGGGTCCTAGCAAAGAATACACCAAATGAAAGGTCACAATAATGAATTCTCACCTGTAGGCTGCTTAGGTATTCAAAAACCTCTAGCTTATGTCCCACACAGGATCCTGCAGTGATGTCGCAAGGATCCACTTGCTCACACAACCACACATTAGGGTGCAGCTTTCATTATATATCAGATTCCCCAAGCTGAAAACCTTGAGCTGGCAATAGGCTGGATTACCTTGTGTGAGGCCATCTCCTGCTTTAGGAACTGTTCGTAGTGCAATAAAGAGACAAAGGTTAGGTTTTCTTTGTGATGGCTGATTGTGTTTCCTCCTCAAGAAGGGAGCTAGGCAAATCGCACTTTGAGTAGAGAGACACTCCCATGTAAACGAATAGTTTCATCTGCTGTGATTAAAAATTTCCCCCTCATCAATAAGCAGATAGACATAAGGTGAACTATCATAAAAGAGCACGATAAGTCTTTCAGTAGGGAACTATCAAGAGAATGCTCCATTGGCCCATGCTGCCATCACTATAAGATTCAATGATTAGGGTGCGGGATCAGTAAGATACCATAACCCAAACCGCCCTTGCTGCCATGGTTCCTCTCTGTAGATGCCTGGCCAGTATGTACTACTCCAGTTCTTATGTCCAGCCTTCCCAATCTTTATCCCCCTGGACACTGGATTCTCCTCCCTCACATCCTTTCTGGCATAGGTCCTATGGTCCAGCTTCCACGTGCAGTCTTCTCTCTCACCAGTAGCCACAGGTGATTCCTATCTCTGCCACTCCAGTTCCTCCTGGGTGAACCCCAGTCCAATGGGTCCTCGCTGCTGGCACTTGGGAAATACTTCCCAGTATAGGTAACCTGCCTTGGACTCTCAAAAACCCAGTATCTCTCAATGGCCTTTCTGCTCTTCCCTTCAGAGAATTATTCACTTCCTGGGTCTAATCTAAGGTCCGTAAAAAGTTTGGCTTACGCCTTCTGCTTCTACAGGTTGACATGTTGGAACCTGTTCAGCCCTTGCTGTAGCTGGGCTGAGAGGCTTGTAGCTGGGCGTTGTAGCTTGTAGCTGGACTGGAGCTTTGTAGTTCTTGCTGTTTAGCTGCTATCTGTAGAAAATAAAGCCCTTCTATTGTTATGCCTGGGAGGAGGGACGGGGGAGGAAAAAAGAAAACCTCTTCTGATGTGTGTCTCCTCCCTATCACAGCGCAGCTAGTGCTGAATCCAGTGAAGGGCCCCTGCCCTTGAGATGAGTGCCTAAGGGATTACCTCATAGCTCTCCAATGGGAGTTGAACAACCCAGTAGTGGATGTTTCTCACTTCAGACCGCCCGGACTCATGGACATCAATGGACACCTAGTGCCATATACTGGGACTGGTAGTCTTTTATGTGTGAGCTATGTGTTTATTACCTCTACCAGGACGACAATAAGGCGTTGTGTCAGAGTCATCAACCCTAATAAATGACGTAATAACTCCTACCTGAGCCATGATCTTCTTCCTTAGCAAAACGTACATGGTGAATATGATCTTTGTGTGGCCATGGGACGACACGCTTTGCTGTATTGTTTCTATACATCATAATACATCGCCAGACTCTGTATCTGCAAGGTAGTACAGTTGTGTACCATGCAAAGGGTAATTTGTGTGATACGTGGTGTCTTTCCTATTCTGCGGTAAACGCTGACAATTGTTGTCCCCTGCCCCAGGACTCAAATTACCACGCGGCTCTCCCCACCCAACGACATCGTCAGGGACGTACTGGCTACATGCAGGCGGCACGGATGGAGAAAGCCTCATAGCACTCTCTCTCAAAGGCAACACTCCAGTCTAGAGCCAAAACATGAAAAGAGAAAGGCAGTGATGTCCGTGGAAGCGTGTTAACCGGTCATTTTGCACGTATAGCTGCAGATGTTACCTACGAATGCCTGTGGTGGGAAGAGATGGTGGGCATTGAAATTACCTGTACCAAAAATGGTTTGAATTGAACGGGGGTACAAATATAAAGCAAAGGTCGTCAAGCAGTAACTAGAGCAAACATATCACACAAATACCCTTGGTCATGGTACAAAACTGGAGCTACTGAGAGACATATTTTGATGGTATAGGAACGCGGTAATTACGCAAAGTTGGTCGTCTAAATTAAAAAAAAAAAAATCATGGCCAAACACACAGGACATAGCACCGGTGGTACGGGATTGAATATATGCTAAGGAAGCCTATCATGGCGCCAGCTAGGAGTTTATAGAAAGGGTGATGTGAACGCTCTGAACAAGAATCCGAAAAAATATTGTCAGTTCCCTGGTAGAGGTAATACACACATACCAACACACATAAAAAAAGAGCACTAACCGTCCCAGAATGCACCAGGGTGTCCAGCATCCATGAGGGGGGCTGAAAGTGAGAAATACAATGTGTTCAATCAAGAGAGCTAGGAGCTAATTCCCTAGCACATCATCTCAAAGGGCATGGCCTGATTCGAGCACAGCTGCGGTCTGTGAAATGGAGGAGCACACATCAAGACAGCATCAACAAACATAGAGCAGCTTATTCTACAGCTAGCAGCTACAGCAAGACCTACAAGCTCCAATCCAGCTACAAGCTACAGCCCAGCTACAAGCTCCAGCCCAGCTACAGCAAGGGCTACAGGTTCCAACATCACCTGTAAACGCAGAAGCCAAGCCAACGGAAGAGAAGGAAGGAAACCCTCTGGAAGGAAGAGCAGAAAGGCCTTGAGAGATCTAGGAGAGTCCAAGGCAGTACCTATACTGGGAGGTATTCCAAGTGCCCGCAGAGACCATTGGACTGGGGTCACCCAGAGGAATGGAGTGGCAGAGATCGGAATCACCTGTGGCTACTGGTGAGAGAGAAGACTGCACGTGGAAGGGACCATAGGACCTATGCCAGAAGGTATGTGAGAGGAGATCCAGTGTCCAGGGATAAAGAGTTGGAATCTGGACATAAGAACTGTATACATACTGGCCAGGCTATACAGAGAGGAACCATGGCAGCAAGGGCGGTTTCAGGTATGAACACTGATCCCGACCCTATCTCTAATAGTGAATGGCAGCAGGGCAATGAGCATTCTCTTGATAGTTCCCTACTGCACGACTCATCTGTGCTATTTTATGATAGTCACCCTATGCTTATTGATGAGGGGGAAATCACAGCAGATGAAACTATGTTTACCTGGAGTGTTCTCTATCAAAGTGCGATTGCTAGTTCTCTGTGAGGAAACACATCAGCCATCACAAAGAAACCTAACCTTGTTCTTTATTGCACTACGACCAGTTCCTAAAGCAGGATATGGCCTCACACAGTAATCAGCCAGCCAGCTCAAGGTTTTCAGCTGGGGAATTGATATTAATGAAAGCTTGCACCTAATTGTGTGTGTGAGCAAGGAGAGAATCACTGCAGGATCTGTGTGGGACATTCGCAGAGGTTAACCTAAGCAGCAAGGTGTATTCATTATTTGTGACCTTTCATTTGGTATTCTTTGCTAGGAAAACATTAGCTAATTGCCTGACAGGTTGAAGGTTGTTTTCATGAGTTGATTTGTGACTTTATGTTATCAATTTAAATACTGCACGCAAGTAACCTCATTTATATGCTACCAAGCATACTTGTGCTGGGTGAATTAAACCCCATCAATATAAGACGTTGGTTATTGGCTTTACCACTGGTTTTCACAACAAAGGTAGTGTCGTCCGGCTGTGTTTGTGGTAAATGAACTACATTACCCACAATACCTTTCATGTATCATATGAATATATGCATCATCATGATTGGGTAGGTTCACACACTAGCAGCCGTCTGAGAACGTGCTGTGAGACACAGGCACACGGATACACTGTGTGTGCAATAACTAGACAACGTCCATCAGATGTACCAGTACTATTAGAGACAGACAGCAGATTAGTTTACATTGTGTGGGTGGCTGGAGGGTGTGCGACTGACTGCAACAACACCAGGGGATACACAATGAGTAGGAGATATGGGAGGCATACAGGCAGGGACCGTTGGGGTCGAGCAGATGGACACACACACACGGCCATGTGACCAGTGCAGTGCTCATGACAATGTGCGATGGGGTGTGGAACAGCGGTTCCCAGAACATACCCAGGGCTGACCCAACACTCCCACATGTGGGTGACAGCTAAGGATCTCTCACAACACCAACCCCACCCGGGGGTGACCCCAGAGGGCAGAAAACAGTGCAAGTACACCTTGGGGCCCATGTTGTGTGACCTCAAGGGCCACGGTGATGTATTCCTGATGCTGCACAGGTTCCCATACTACAGACGTACATGTAAAGGGGTATGCTAGGCATGCAAATGCTAGTGACAGGCCTCAGATAAGTGTGTTCAGCCCTGGATATAGGAGAGTGTGCCATCCCTGATTGTGCCTGGCAGCAGGCAAGGCAGGGGTGATGTGTGAAGCGGGTCACATCACATCACGGGCCCTATTGACATGTGTTGTTCCACGGTGCAATATTAGCATCCATCCAAATGCAGACAGCAGTGTTGCATATTGCATTTGCTCCTGCGGACACACAGCCCTGGGTAGGAAAGAGGACAAAGGGTGTACCCGTACTTGGGGGATGGCTCACCTAGCATACATCCCAAAGGAAACATAGCTCACAAACAGAACACATCCAATGCGAGCCTACAGGCACACCCAGTCGCCACAACAACTTGAGGGTGACAGAAGGTTGTACCCTGTGAGGGCGCAACATGGCAGGCATCTCAACTGTGGCAGTCGACAGGTGAGGGTAGCCCAGGGCATACACCAACCACGAGGACAATGTGCTGTGGAGGCAAGAGCCTGGTGAGCACTATGACACAGGGATGCTGCGTAGTCCAGTAGTGGATACAGCCATGCAGGGCTCAGACCTCTTGGTATCCCGAGGGGGATAACCCAAACCTCCCAGCCACGCACCCGCGTCAGCGGGGGGCATGACAGGTGTGAGGATCCCAGGGACGACCGCTGTCACTTGGAGACCACCCGTCCAAACCACGGGCATGGGGCAAAACATTTTCCACGGCCTAGGAATGGAATGATGTGAGGACTCACGTTACAACACACGTCACCTATGTATGATCCCTCAGGGGAAAGAGGGCATGTGTTCTGTGAGATATGTCAAGAGGGAGGACGGAATCCCTAGTGGGCGAATGAGCAGTCTGCTCACACCAAGCCACAGGCCAGATGTCCCTGGGTGTATACCAGCCCCCTGCTCGCACAGCACAGAGGGTGAGCTAGCAGTTGCATTTGGCACACGAACTTCCGTATCCCCTGGTCATGTCATGGAATGTGCCTTTGCCAGGGCCAATGTATAGCATCTGTAGTGGGTGTGGTGGGTCAAAATATGGAATGTGTGTCTTCCGTCTATAGGCTATTGTGGACGCCAGGGGAAGGTGAGCACAACCTGACCTGTCCATAACAGCCATTGCTCACATGCTGGACCTGTATGAGACTGCTGTTCATCGACCTGACTACCTTGCCATATGGCATCACAAGGTATTCCCCATCGGATGTGCGCAACTGTACATACATGTTTGATTGGGCATGTTACCGTGAGTGCGAACTGTTTTTTTCACGTGAACTGTCTGGATCTGCAATGTCAGGTGGGTGCTGAATAGTCTGTTTGCTGTCGCAGCTTAACGTTTCCTTTTGGGGATGTAGGTTTGGGATTTGGGATATTGTGTCTGTTTGGGTGTAAGGGGAAACTATACCCCGGGTCTGCCTGTGTAGCTGCTGACCCCAAAATGCAACTTGGCCTCATCACAGGTTACCTGTGTGATGCCATACAGTTTGGACTTCACTTTATGTCCCCCCCAGCCACATCACCTGATGGCCTCATCCACAATGCTGATGCAATGACACGTAATATGGCGTATAGACCCTAATGGCCATCCGCCTCAGACGACTGTACATTAGGAATATACATGTGCGGGACAGCGTCGCCACTCTGGCTGTATGTCACACAGCCAACCCTAGTTGTGGGCATTCAGGTGACCGCAGGGGCGTGTTGCCCCCCAAAAACAGGGAAAGGAACATCTGATCCTGTCCAGTGTGGATATAGTGCCCTCTGTGTGTATGAGGCACTGTATCACGATAATGTCGTCTATGATGCTGTGTGGACACCTGTTGATAAAGCCTATGTGGGATGGGGCCATTATCACGTTGCATATCACACATATGTCCCGCCTGTGTATGTGAACCCTGATTTGCGCTGCTGCACGGGACAGTTGTCACAATGTAGCAATGGCACATGGGTGTGCTACAGTCAGGGGGCCTACACTGTCCTGTTATATGTTCACCATTTTGTGCCCCTCACAAACAGAGGCACCTGACGCATCAGTACTGTTACATCTGCATCTGTAGCTGTAAACACTCTCTTGGCTGTCAGACTGTGTGTAACAGTGTCATTGGGCAACAAAGGCACAAAGATTAGGTAACTCAAATGTGTAATGTGTAATGTGGACACGCATATCACAGCTGTAGAGGGTATGCTGTCACATACACCACATACACACCCCTGAGATGGATTAGAGGTGTGTGTGTTTTGTGTGTGGTGGCCACGCCCCCTCCACATCTCCCTCTTAGCTGTGCACAGGTGTGTGGGCAAACACACTGCACAGTATACATAGGGGATGTATACCCTGTGGCACAGTGATTGCTTGCTGGTACTGGTCCGACACAACAATTGTGTGTCATGATATATAGGATGCTGTGCATGTGTGGCTCACACTTTGATTCCCATGCCAGCACTGTGTTGCACATAGTGCACGCTGATGTGTGTCACAAGATAGCGTCTGTAACAACAAGTGTCTTTGTGTGGCATCTTAAACCTTGACAGGCCCGCCCCAGGGTGCACATCTGTGAGCCTATGTACACACAGCATAGTGATGGTTAATGGAAGGAATGTTAATTACCCACCTTCATTGTCGCGTTGCGATGCAGCACCACGGGCACGCAGCTCATGTAGTAGCACATCCTCGCCAGTTTCGTTGCGCCTTGGTGCTGCTGCAGCATATCCTGCTGCAGACAACATTGGTGGTGTGGGGCTCCGTGGAGGTCCCATGTGACCCTCCCGGGGACCAGGCCTCTCCCCCTGGCGACTACTCCCCACATCAACCACCGTATCAGGGCTCTCTGTTCCAGGTTCGTGCCACACCTCCTCTTCCCCCTCCTCCTGCTCCAGCTCCTCCTCCTCCTCTTCCTCCTCCTGCTCCACATGTGTCGGCAATGTACTATAGTCACCTGTATTGTGTGCACACACAGATAAATACATATGTGTAAGCTGTACAGCAACATCTACGTGTGTGATCCAGACCACCCATATGTGATATTCAGAGTACCCTGAATGTGTGGTACATACAGAGCCCCCACATACCCACATACCTATCGCCCAAAACCATGTACCTGTGTCATTAAAACTGGTCTGGGAGTCAGCCGTGCATGCCCTGTGTGGCCTCCAAGTTTGACTATATCCTCATATGGCCATCTATTCAACAGTCGATCCCACACCCCTGTGTGTAATGTATGTGCTGACAGGGCTACACAGCACCAACAGGTACTCCATCCTTGATAGTCTAGGTTTGGGTGTGCATGCCATTGCTCACGGCATATTCACATGGGACATACTGTCTCCCCAGTGCTACATGTACGTTCCACGAACCTACAATGTAGGACGATACCACTGCAGAGGATCCTGAGACAATTGACAGGCACATGTAGCAGTGTGCGTAGAGTATGTCAGATAAACAGGAAACAGTCACACACAAATGCACAGTGACAGATGAGATGACATAGGGCAGTGATGGTGCAGTTGTTTAGGGGCTTCTACTCCATGACATGTCTGGAACAGTGTCACACACTGCTGGGATGTGTACCACATGTTGGATGTCTCCCTGTACCCTAGGTGGGGGCCATGGATAAACACGCCAATACAGGGCTAGCTGCAACTGAGAGGGTACACAAACATATCTCATGGTGGACATATGTCATCATCAGAGCACAGGTCATGTGTTACTGCAGCCACAGGGTCAGGGGAAGGGTGACACATCTGCCCTTCGGTCATGTTAGTACGTGTATTGACACACCTGGCCAGGACATTTCCCATAACATGTGTCAGGGAATATCTATGCCCGCACTGCTGTACTGTCTGCCTGCTGTACTGGCAGGTGTGGATACTAGGCTACCCATGGTGCACCACCACCCATACTCTGTGCTGTCCCCGTCCCCCCCAACAGTCACATGTCACCACATTTGACTGGCCATGTACATGTGTGAGTGTGACGTAGGGGAGGGTGATAGCACTGAGCCAGATTGCAAGTGAATGGGTATGTGCATTACCTCTACACATGCCACAGATACATGATCCCCACGATCCCTAGTCCTGTTAAACCTACCCGCTCAGAGGTTGTATGGGATGTGTGTGCGGGATGTACCATCCCTGACACGTTGGGGGGGGGGGCCCGTCAGGATAGTCATTGGCCATGGGGCTGGCAGCAAATCATAGCCTATGTAGGGTACATGACATCTGTGTATCACACAGCTACATATTTGTCCCTCTGTGTATTGCATCTTGTGGTGTTTTTGTGGTGTGACATGGGGGGGGGGGAATTGTGACATGATTGCACACACACTGTCCATGTGGACCGAGGTCGGCCAGGTGTAAGGTTCTGTTCATGCAGGTGCATGCACCCTTTTATATAGTTACAACACGGAACACATGTCCAATCAGCTAACACGCATCACCTTGTGAGAGGGGGATGACTGGGACACTGATGGACCACAGCACATCAGGGGGCTGACTGCCCGATGCAGGGGCAGCTTGCTAAACACAGAGAGACAGAGTGACAGAGGGTGGGTGGCAGGGAGCCAGGGGAGCAGAAGATGGGGATGTGAAACAATGTGAAGGCCAGGGACATGCACATTTCGCTGTAACATTTGGCTGGTTAGGGCAAGCAATGGCTAGCAGAATTCATATGGCACGGTCTTTGCAAACACACCAGCAGTTTTGCAGGGTGATCCTGTGACTGGCAAGACCATTCCGGAAAACGTGAGGTGTGTGTGTGTGCAGTGAGAGACACAGGAATGGTGGCCGGCCCTCTGGGGGGAACAGCTGACCCATGGGGGGGTGGACAGAGTGGGCACAAATATGCGTGGACTCCCCACGACATGGTACATGGTGTCCCTCATCCCAGTGACAGTTTCTAGTAGCAGCACGGTTGGCTGACCACTGTCTTTCACCTAATTACAGGCAGACATTGAGAGGGCGGGTGCATGCAGGCTGACGTGGGTTGGGACATACCCAGAATATATCCACACACATCTGTGAGATGTACCATGTACTCTTGTGTACGTTAAACAACATATCTATATGGAGGGGATATGATCCAGGGGGAATCTGAGTGTCGTACGTGTGAGACACGGTTCACGGACACGCCACATAATATTAACTAGTGTCATCCACTACTTGCATACACACACAGGTGTGAGAGGGGTACCAACAATGCATGACAGAGATGTTTAGACACAGATAACATCATGTGTCATCCACATCTGACATCTGCCAGCAATACCCTTGTCAAAGTGGGGTGAGCCCTGCAAACAGTCCAGCTGTACTGACGCCATAGTTACCCTGTAATGAACTCTGAGATCCCATAGATGCGGATGACAGACATGGCCAAAGGTTTGTGCAATCATGGGGAACCCTCGTGGTTGATATAACCTTGGCTTCCCAATGGTCAATGATTGTGTTGCATGACAAAGGGTTTGCAGAACGTGTCAGACTGACAGGGATTGTTACGGCAAGGCCTGGATGTTCCTCCACTATCCTCATACATCTGCTGTGTGTGTACCAGCCGTCAGTGATCCTGACAAGGGACACATGACGCGGCTGGGTAACTGGGTTACAGTACAGGTACATTATAGTGTGTTTCCCATGTTTACAATACTCTGTAAAACATGAACACATGACGGATTGTTAAATACAGTGTGGATGTATATTTCCGTATACTGCATTTGTGGTGACCATTCCCCTTCGCCCCTACCCTGGCAAATATACATTCCATTACAACTGTTCCATGCCACCATGTGGTGGCAGACAGTAATCACCATCTACATATGATTACACGGACCGCTTTATCATTCCACCCTCAGGGAAACAACCCCAGACACATTGCGCAAAACATCTCTGACCCTCACGTCTACCGACATAGTGTTCGCACTGTGTCTATGTGTTGGACACCATAGGATATGATGGGGTGTGCACACAGCCTCAGACACAAGGCTAACGACATCCTTGGAATGGGGAGATAGGTATGTGTGTGCATCTGCAAATGTCAGCTGTATACACATTGATCATCTCAGGGAGGTTATGCGATGTGATGGATATGCATGACATACTTACCTGCATGTGGATCTGCAGTATCCAGCAGCGCAGGCAGACCATAGGTGTAGACCGGACCGAGGCGTTCGGCCAGCTGTTGCTCCAGGGGCGTCAGCATGGCTGGCAGGGGGCCCCCTCCTCCTGTACCCCTCGCAGGTTTGTTCTCGGCACAGAGGTGCTGCCGTACACCTCTTTTGATGTCGGAATATCTTTTCTTCAGGCTATCTATGTCCCGTGGGGGGGCCCCTGCCTCTGCGACCCCTCGCTGGACCACCTCCCACACCGCCTTACGCCCTGCTGTGCCTGTCCTTGTGCTCTGTCGGCCAAACAGAACCTCGTAATTTTCAAGGACCATGGAGAGGAGGTTGTGGTTCTCAGCGTCTGTGAATTTTATTGCCCTCCTCCTGAGAGCCTCAGACACAGGGACACGCTTCCTCTTCCCTGTGTGCCTGCTGGGAGCAGGCTGTGCAGGTACTGATGGCCCTGGCACTGCCCCCACCTCCACAGGTCCCTCAGTCCCCGCAGGCCCTGCCTCTAGTGGTACTGGCGGCACCACCTCACCCGCAAATACACCAGGCTCAGCCTCCCCCACCCTCAGCCTCCCTCTCCCCCTCTCTCTGTCCCTCTCTGTCTGTGTCCCTCCCTGCCTATCCCTATCCCTCTCTCTATCCCTCTCTGTCTCTGTCCCTGGCTCCCTATCTCTCTCTGTACCCCTGTGTGTCTCCCTGTCACTCCCCCTCCCCCGCTGGCTTCGGGTCTGTCTCTCCATCGGCCTCCTCCCTCCTCTCTGCTCCCCACTCACCTCACCACTCGCCTCCCCACTGCACCTCACCCCCTCCGCCCCTCCCACAACAGGCACGGGACAGACACCGCAACCACGACCCCACCACAAGGCACACAGCACAGGAACAGAACAGTCACTAACACAATACACAGACAAGGTAACACACACAATGACAGACTACAGATATGGGTACTTATCAAACAACACGGGAAAATGTGGCTACCCAAATGACACTGACCCACCTCTCACTACACCACCTCTCACGTACATCAACTCTGTATACACTCGCTCTGACTCCTCAACCAACCCTCAACATTTTGCTTCCGTTTGGGTGCATTTGTAGTTTTGTGGACGGTGCATACGTTGCGCATGCGCCACTGTGTGACGTCAATGCTTGTGCGACGCGCCTGTGTTTCATTGTGCATGCTCATGCGTCTCGCTCTATGGTTGTGTGCGTTATGCGCAGGCGCAACTCTTAACGCGTGGGCGTTTGTTTGCAGCAGGACGTCGGCGACGGCGCTGCTTGTGCGACGCGCCTGTGTGGAATTGCGCATGCTCATGCGCTGGCCTTTTAAGGTGCTTGCGCGACACGCAAGCGCCACTCTTAGTGCATGACCGTTTGTGTTTGCATCATGACTTTGGTGAAACGCATACGCCCATGCGTAACGGGGTTCACATGGGCTCCGCGCACACCCAAACGCACATGCGCCCCAATTGGCACATGCGCGTCGCAGTCATACACACGCACACGTGACAACGCTTGCACATGCGCGGCACGCACAGACAGGCGGCGATGCGTGACCTCCTGCGCATGCACACTGCGCACACGCGGCGTGGTACCGAAAAACGGAAAATAACAGTACACTGTATAAAAAGAGGGTGCTCAGTCAGCAACATTGAGGGTGTTTTGGTAGGCGCGGCGTGTGTTTGTTTGGAGAATCTGGGAGCAACTGTAGTGAGCCATATTGTGGGAGTTGTCTGTTGTCTTTGATGTTTGTGGTGGTTTGCCATTTGTGCAGTGTTTGGGCAAGTGTGTGTGTCTGTGTGTGTGTGTGTGTCTGTCTGTGTGTTTGTGCTTGTGTAGTCACAGAGGGCTTTACATGGAGGACATAATAGTTGTTGCATGTGCCCAAAGACGTGGGCAGATGCTACGGTTGCTGGACAGGGGAGATGATGTCCATGGGGCTGTGGCACAGGGCATGGGTGTAGACCCGCAGCAACTCAGACCTGCTGCTGCGGCGGCTGGCCAGAGAGGTGCTGTGCGGCGACGGCACAGACGGCGTACTGAGGTGCAGGCTCGGCAGCTGCGGCTCTATAGGCCCAGGGCCCAGCTCCAGGGCATGCGTGAGGACCAGGTCATCTCCCTGTACCGACTGAGCACAAGGGCTATTAGGGGGCTGTATGAGGATCTGAGACCTGACCTTGAGCCCCTGACTAGCCGGTCCCATGCCATACCAGGTGTAGTCAAGCTCCTTGCTGCCTTACATTTCTTTGCCTCTGGCTGTTTCCAGTCATCTGTGGCCGCAGTGGGTGGCATGAGCCGCCCCACCTTCTCACGCTGTCTCCACCAAGTACTGCGTGCTATGGTCAGCCGTGTGGGGACGTACATAGCCCTTCCCCACAGTAGGCAACATTGGGAGACCCTGGACCAGGCCTTTGAGGCGTTAGCCGGGATACCACACGTGATGGGAGCTATTGATTGCACATATGTTGCCCTGGTCCCGCCCAGAGACAGGGAGGTGGTGTTCCGCAACCGCAAACACTACCATTCCCTGAATGTTCAGGTTGTATGTGATGCTAATCTGCATATTCTGAATGTGGTCCCAAGGTTTCCAGGGTCCACCCATGACTCCTATATCCTGCATCGCTCAGCACTATTTAGGGAATTTGAGGATGGACATTACGGTGACTGTATATTGCTGGGTGAGTATCTCCATATATATCTTCGAAGATTAGTCATATATGTATGTGTTTACGTAACATTACCCATGTGTTGCAGATATTGCCCACTGTGCTATAGCAACATGAACTCCCATTCAGCAAACCGACAACTGTTGTGACTTTACATAATTACAGGACTGTAGACGTTGTTTAACAGGGGACATGATTAGCCATGTCACATCCGTTTCACAGCCATATGTGATGTGGAGATGCTGGTGTTGTTACGGAACATATGCAACTGTTCAGATGTGTGTGTCGGGTGTGTATTGGCACTTGTGTCTGTATATCTTCTGCACACAGGGATGGGGGGGGGCATTTCCACCCACCTGTGTATGCATGGGTTTAGATTGTATCTGTGTTAGGTCATGTCAGACGTGTGTTATTTACAATCCATGCTCCTAATGCGTGTCATGTGCGTGTGAGGGCCACACACTCAATCATTCATGGGTCTGTCAGCTGTTGTTTGCTGGACAGGGGGGGGTTGACAACATATGATGCATGTTGCTTGCCTTTGCTATTGGGTGTACATTTTTGCATAGCTGTGCAAATGCTTTTGTCCTCTGCCATTACAGGGGTGGGGCCGGGCTGGGGTTAGCATTACCTTTGCGCACTGCACATGTGCAGTGCTGAGGCGTCATTGTCCGTGATTCTCCTGATGTGACTCATCATTTGGGAGATTTGACTGCAAAGACGTGGGCCTATGTTTTTGGCCAGACGTAGGGGTATTGGTGGGACATACACAGGAACGTTGTCATACTCAGTAGCTGTGATGTTTTACAAATCATGTGGCCTACAATGTCATATTCTGTGGAGCACAACTTAACAAGGATGGAACGGTGAGGGTACAGTAGACATGGTGTCTACTGAGATGGTTTGTTGACAGCGGTCAACAGCATTTGACGTTATACTGCTATATGGAGATATGGAGACCTTTGAGGACATGGGGTGTCATGGTGATATTGTGTTCATCCTGGCTGACATCACAGTCAAACATGTTGTGTGTGTGCGCCTACATTGGCCCAGCAAACATTATTGTGTTCTTTACTTTGCAAACATATATTGTTTGTATGTGTCATGTGTGTTTTTATCGCGTACTCTACCATTGGTGGTGATGGTGTCGGTGATGAGAACATGAGCCACATAACATGGGACGTGTGCTCAACATAGGACTCTTTTGGGGGGACAAGGTGGGATTGTGTTGTTCTCTGACATGTCTCTACAGACCTGACAGGGCATTTGTTGTATTTCTATCAGAATAGTTGTTAGGTCTGGTGGATAATTGTGATGTAAAATATGTCTGTCCTGATGTGTTGTGGGTTATGTCTCTCGTCTATACATCTGTGAATTTATGGTGTCATGCGCTCAGTCATTCACATGCAACATTCTTCTCTGCAGGTGATGCAGGGTATGGGTGTCGGCCCTGGCTCCTGACACCTGTGCGTCAACCACGGACACGTGCAGAGCGGAGGTACAATGAGGCCCACGCATCCAGCCGCTCAGTCATAGAACGCACCTTTGGCGTTTTGAAAAGTCGCTTCAGGTGTCTGGATAGATCAGGTGGGGCCTTACAATATTCGCCAATGACTGTTGCAGAGATTATCGTAGCTTGTTGCATACTGCACAACATTGCTCTCAGGCATGGTATCCCTGCAGAGATTAATGAGGATGTGGAGGAGAATCCACCGTGCCCCCCTGTACATGCCTGTGGTGACACACAGGCAGGCACATCGGTCAGGCGTCGATTGATTGCAGACAGATTCACTGGTATGTATTGCACATCTACCCACATATATGTGCTGTTGTATGCGTGTGAGGTTTACAAAGGGTGATGTTTGGACCATTTACCATTCAGATGCAACACTGCATTGTCCTTTTCTTAAACATCCATCATAACATGTCGTCAGAGGTGTGTGATGGACAATGTGGACAGAGCACAGTAGCAGCTGTTGGTGTTGTGGGTCAGAGGGTGTTGCTACACCTTTCAGAGCTTTTGGGGGTCACAGTACCATTTAGTGGTTTTTTGTGCTAGCAACTGCTGGCCAGACACAGTTATTTGGTGTTATTGTGTGTGAGGAGCCCTGGGTCAGGCAGATGGTTAGGGGTTTGGTGTGATAGAGGTGTCCATGTTTGTGGTGAGCTTTCATGCGGGACCTTTGTTTGTGTACTGCAATCTGTGGGTGTTTGTGTGTGTGTGTGTTCTGCTCCTGTCAGCTTGCTATGTTTGTATGTTGGATATTTTCAATGCAATATGTCAGACATATCACAGTACACATGCACCTGATAACGTTCCTATGGTGTTTCTGACAAGGTGTCACGTGTATTGCTGCAGCAGCAGCGCAGTGTGTGGTAAGGTATGCCTCATCAGGTGTCACAGGCATGGATATGGTGAATTATGTGGACATGTGCAGTGGGCAGCCAGGGGGCCATATGATTGCTACAGTCCATTTGTGGTGGAGTCATGCATAGCAGTATATTACATGTACACACATACAGATGTGCAGTGGGTTAGATGCTGAATGGGTGTATTTCATTAGGCAAATGTGACGCTAGATGTGTTGGCCCTTCCGATTTTATGGGGTCTTCCATTTTAGTGGTGGCATATGTATTTGATAGTATCTCTACATCTGCCTCATGCGTGTGGGACGTGCTGTGTGTATGGCAGGATAGCACGGTACAGACACACAGATACCTTGAGGACACTATCAAGGGATGTTATATGCACATACACACACAGACCTATGTGGGGGTTATTTGGGGCATTGAGACATCAAACCTATCCTTGGTTGAACTTTCTCACAGTTACACAATGGGTTAACATGCAACATTCACGGTTAGGTGACATGCAGACATGGTGGTTATTGTGGAGAGCCATGGTGCTGCCCTTGCCATGTATTTCATCACATGATAAACACACAACTGTCATTATTCTTTGCTGGGGGAGATGTACAATGCATAATATGCATCTACACAGTGTATACAGGTGGTATTGAGGCATATTTCCAGGTGACACAGGTACTTACACTGTGCTTCAAAACAACATTGGAGGGTACTGCACACAGAGAGGGGGTGTTGGTCTGAACATGGGAGGCACAGACATATAGTGTGAACCTTGGGATGCGTCACCAACATGGTGTGTCCATCCACCTGTTTTGGCACGTGTGTGGCACAGCAGGAGGGTGGGGAGGCATATGATGGATGTGGGGGGCCTTGGTATTTGCATCACACATGTACATGATGCCTCTCCCATGTACAAGATCTGTGCAGTGTGAGGGTGCACAGTCCGTTGTTGGTTCATGTTTTGGTGTATTACAGCTGGGGACAGTACGTTGCAGTGTGGCGTTCAGCGCTGGAACCTGACAAGGTTGTTTCTTCTTTCCACTACACAGGACATACGTGATGACAGTGCTGTCGGTGTGTGTCATTAGCACATGGCAGAACATCAGCAGAAATGCTGGGGTCCAGGGTATGTAGAACTACCGATACATTGTATGTGTGTGATGTCAGGTGCACAACATCTAGCCTGTTATGTATCATATTTGGCAGCTGGTGTTGTTCACGTATATTCTGTGTGCCGGTCTTACCCATATTTGCCTGTTGTCACACATCTCCACGTGCGGTTGTGACCAGTATTTTTCCTGTAATGGGTTTTCTGGTAGATTTTCCACAGATCCACATGTGGGCCTTGATGGGCTAGCTTTGCGGAAGCAACACCTGCTGCCTCCACCATTTTAGTTAAATAGGCCATCATCAGGGTGTCCTTGCATGTCACTCGACCGTTATGTGCACAAATTAGCACTTGGGCACCGACAGGCCACGTATTTCAGCTGTCACATTGTACTACGCATATTGTGCTGGTGGCTGTTTATTGGTTTGCTCATGTGGTGCTGCATTGTACATGCATGATACATTGTCATATGCTTTGATGGGTGCGGGCACCTGGGGGGCATTGTGGGGTTTGTTACCTCTACAGTAGTGCTGTTCACCTATTCATCATCACCCACATTTCTGGTGAGCAGAGTTGTGTCCTGTGTTATGTGGGACTGGTGTTGAGCAACATTTATTTTCTCTCTGACATAGGCATGATGTGAAGATCCCTGATGTGTGACTTTACATGTTGGTTCTACTGGTTGACCTGATATCGTCTCCGTTCGCTGTGACCTGGTGTACATATGCAGCAGTTGATGGGATTGATGTGGGACACATCATGGACACATAGGTTAGATTCCACCTTTGTTTCATTGTTATTACATCTGGCTGTACCTTTTGTGGGGTATCATTTGATCTCATGGACATGTAATGTTGCATCTCTGTACACAAAAAGGGATGCATATAGTGTGTAGCTGTGAGATGCCTGTGTGACATGGTATTTAACATAACCATCTCCATGTGACACCCGTGTCTGCAGCAACATGTACTGTTCCTTTCACATCTGTGTTTTATTTGATGTGCATATTCTGTCATGTTTGCATTTCCATCACTTCAATCTTTAATTAGTGCAGTGTGCATTGTGGCAATTTGTGGTGTTGTTGCACGGTTACTAACATTGGCCACACCTATCCTTTCTTTGCACAGGGCAGTGGACATTATGGACACATTTCCTCCAGTGCATCTCGTCTCCTCATCCAACAGCTGTTGTGGGACAGTGCACCATGTTATTGTTTAATGGGAAATATCCTATTTGATGTTTGACTTCTGTGAGTGGAACACAGGCCTGTGCTGGACGTTATTGCTCTTGGACTGCTTGTTTGACCATGACAGACATGTACAGCACACAGTTTGTGCCATGCTGTAGTTGACAGTCCTGCTGATTGCAGGGACACAGATGAACCTCCTCGGACTGTGCCATATTGGCATGTGACACTTTACTATGCACGCCCATGTTTGCCTGGGAATTTTGTAAGTGATATTTTGGATGTCAGGAAGCCTTTGCTTTTGGTACAGTTTGCGCATCAGGGACTGACATCATCTGTGTCGTTTGGACATTCCTCACAAGTTGTTTACTGCAGAGTTTTGGCCCATGTGTGTGACATGGCACTCAGGATACCCTGATCTGTTTATTTCAACTGTAGCATACAGCCATGATTGTTGCAGGGGGGAACAGTTTCAGCATTGCAATTGTCTATGTCCACCTGCCACACACCTGGACATGCTACATGTTTTTGCCAATAACACACGGTCATGCCCACCAACATCCTTGATTGATGTGTGTAGGCGGCAATGTGGTTTACATTCATGTGTGGCATCACAGTACCATGTTAGTGTCCGGCTGGTGGCTGTGCATCAGAGTGACTCTGTTTGTGAGCCACAACATGTGGAGCTATGACCTCGGTGTGTTGCAGTGTGAGATTATGTGCCATTCTTTGCATATTCACATGCTAATTATTGTGTTTGTTTGATGTTCAGACATGACACTCTGCATGTATGGCCACGCCTTGCATTGCACGTCTGCACAGTCCTGTGTTACCCCCTGCATTTACCACACTCTCATTAGGACATTGTATTTGGGGTGTGTTATTGTGGGTGACCATTTTCGTGCTACACATCTGCATTCCATGTAACCTGCTATATGTGGCCAGCGACTGTGTAACCAACAGACAATGCAAGGGGGCCTCCTGTATGGTGTTATGTGTACACATTTCTGCCTGTTTTGTGGTTTGTATTCACTCTGTGTTCATGTGTCCCTGCTACCTGTTAGCATATAGTCAGTCAGTTTGAGATAATATTTGGGGTGTACATTGACACATTGCTGATGTGGTGATCTGCCATTATGTGGGAGTTATGACATTCGCTTGCAGATGTGTTTGTCACATTACAACATATTGGCAGCATATGTATTTTAATTTGGTGACCTCCTCTGTTGCATGAGGGCTATGTTTGGGGGGACATGTTATGTGTTTTGGTTTCTCATTCTGCCACACCTGTTGTCTACATGCACGCATATGTGTGTGACACATTGTGGGCATGCAGCATCTGCTGTGTTGTGTGGCCCTGCTACACAGTGCATATCATGCACCTGATGAACGTTTATTCTCGTGCCATTATGTTTTGTTCTTGAGTTGACCTTTGCATGGCATGTGCATTTTGACATTGCTGACTGTGTTCCCATCATTTGCCAGGGTGTGACACACCTTGCAATTCTGTTTACACTGTGTATGGTATGTATGAGACGTGTTAGAAAAAATAAATATGTTCATTGTTCAGACATGTGTCTCTTTCTGTACTTTATCTCTGTGACATACATGCATTACAATGTTTAACATTCCATCACACATGACTCCTTGGGACCATGGGAATCCTGGCTTTTCTTGCACATGTACCTCCACTGATTTGCCCCAGGGCGCATGGTGTGCTGTTGTGATATGGTGCGTGTTTGCCTTGTGTGCAAGACATTTATGTGAACACTAGACTGCTCCTCCACTCATGGACCACATTTACACGTTTGTCTACGGATTTGATGGTAATTTCCATGGACCCCTGTGCTCACATTGGTGTTTGATGACAGCTGTGTATGTGTCTGCAATTTGGCACATCACTGAGTGCGGCACATCCCCATACAGGCCCTCCCTTTGGAATGTAATGTTTGGCTTGCCCTCAGTGTGTTGTTTGTGTGTATGGTTGGGGGCATGTTTGTTCACACAGTGCTTAGCAGTTTGCCTCACAACATCGTATTTTTTTATGGAATATCTGGAAACGGAAACATTATTTTACAGCTGCTTCATCACCTCTACACACACCCTTGTCTGTCGTCAGTGTACAGCAAGGTGTTCACTCTGTGTTGACAAGGCAGCACATATTAGCTGTTGCATGGGTCTCTTTCTTAATGTTGTTTGCACAGCACTACACCTGGGGGTGTGGTAATATTGAGGTTGAGCAGGTGTGTGCTGCACCTTTTCTCATGTTGAATTGGCTCCTATCCTGTCCGCAATTGCTGGGCAGCTCAAGCACACAGCAAGCACTGCCCTTGTTGGTTATTTACTTTCCTCTGGTTGTTTTTTTGTTTTTATTCATTTATGTAGGTGTATGTTGATGCAACATTTCTGCGGGTCATATCTGCATTACATTACAAGGGGTGGGGTTTACAGGTAGGGCAGGGCCATCCCCAGGGAGGCTACATTAAGGGTGACCACAGGGCACATAGGACATGCTATGGACATTGACAGATTGTGAACAGTGTCTGATTCGTCTAGGGTTGATTATGTGTAGGGGTTTGGGGGATTCCTGGTAATGCTTTTTTTCAAGCTATATTCTAGAAGATATTTGGCCTGTCTTATTTCCGGGGCTGCTTGGTAGGGTTTTGCGTAAAGAGGAGGCATACAGTTAGGACGCTAGATGTCACGTCCATTACAGGCATTAGTTAAATTTCAGAGGTACATTGAAGCCTTTGGAAGCGTCTGGTCTGGTAGTTCTTGCATGTGCGTTTCATTACTGTTGGGTTGTGATTTGGTGTTTCTGTGTTTGATTGGTGGGTGGGTGGGTTGGCTTTGCATTTAGTCAGTGTTTCAAGTAGGGGTATGTGTGGGTCCTTTACGATTGGGGTATGTGTTCTGTTCCTTTTGCATGCTGTATCCACTGCATAACATATCCTTGTGTGTGTGTGCATGTGTCCCTGGTACCATATACAAAATGTGATGTGATCTGAACACAGCAGATCACCAGGTGCATTTATTCAGGCTTTCTCCTGTGGGTTTGCCTGTCCTTACAACCAGCACGCGTGCTGTGTGGGTGGCTTGACTGCTTGTGAATGCAGCCTTTGCTATGACGTGGAAGTTGTTGTTCTGTGCTACCTTTGGTTGCTTTTTGTTTTTTGGGAGTGGTCCTCGGTGTGATTGATCTCTGTTCTGTTGGCTGTGTCTGCTTGTCGTGCAGATGTCGTTTCCATTTCTTTGGCGGCCAGATGTTGGCAGGTTTGTGATGTAAGCACATTGTACCCTCATCTGAGTTTTGACCCATGGTTCTGTCCATCTTCTGACTCCCAGCTCTTGTGTCATCCTGCCCTGATGTGCATGCTGCTACAAGCCATCCTGCACTCCTACACCTTCCTGCATTTCATCTCTCCATGGTTGGCTCGTGTGTGTGTGCTCTGCCTATAACCGCTGGTCCACTATCATCATGAGATTTCACCTGTTGTGCTATTTCAGGCGCATCTGCTGGACACATCTTCACGTTGTCTGTCGCACACGATCATGATTGGATGTTACATTTGCATCACTCTGTACATAGCTCCAGCTAGACCCAATTTGTGTGTGTATTTATGTAGATGCCACATGTCCTGGATGTCATTATTGTACTGCAGCACATGTGATGTCTGTGGTTCTTGTCGTTCTGCTTGACGTTTCCTTTCAGCTCTGTGCAGTGTTTGGGTTATATGTGAACTCGCCATCACTGAAATGGTGGTTTATGATGTGCATTCAGTGACACCCTAAAGGGTGACATACTCCTGTGCACTGGGGTGGGCTTGTGTTTAGCTGGCAACACAGATCGCTGTCCAATTGCATGCTGTACGCAGATGTAGGTAACCCAGGCTTAGTCACTGCTCAATTTGACACATGACCCCTTCACGTTCAGTCAGTGCCATGACCATTCTGCTACACTGCTGTTCCATCTTGCATGTCTGCTCACCTACTTTGGATTTCCATACATTACAATACACAATGGTACTAGCACTGACTGTGTTTGGTCAATGCCCTGCCTCCTACGGCACACAAAACGCACCCTATACACATCATTGTGTGTTTTGTTTGTGGAGAGTGTACGCTACAATTTGACCTCTGAGGTACCTTGATGGGCACCTTATGCATTACCTGCTATTACAGTACTTCCATAGTTCATTTGCTATCAGTAGTACATACAATTGAGGGTTACATGGCTCCTAGTTCATGACAGGTGATGGCTCAACCAGCCTTATTCATTGAACACAGCAGGGGATTGGACCCATGATGCCAGCACCATTGGGCAGTGTGCTAACCCTTCTGCTGTGGCTCTGTTCATTTGGCTCTGATATAAGCACAGCGCCTTTTGCCTCTTACACATTATGTGGGCAATAACTTCATGCCCCTCATCTGGCAATATTACCTAGGACAGGTGATGCATCACCCAGCCTTTTTCTATTTCTGCACAGCCGTGTATACAACCCCTGATCAATGCACCATTGGTCAGTGTCATCATCATTGTGCTGTGGGTCTGTTCCTGTGCATACCCATCAATGCGCCACTTCTGCAGGCTACTATTACAGTACCTCCAAAAGGATATTTTTCACCGCCTCATGCCCATCAACGCAACGCCTTATGCTAAACATTGGTTCTCTCACCCCTAAACATATGCCTCGTTGTGGACTAACACTGTGGGTGATTGGGGACATGCTCCCTACACTATTGGTTAATGTCTTCGCCATTGTGCTATGGCTCAGTTCCTGTGTATGGACATGTGCGCACAGCCTTATGCCGTTCACAATTAACAGCGCGACGCCTACTGCTGCCAGACCCGCACAAGAGTAACAGCGCGACGCCTGATGCCGCCCACATTTCCACCGCATCAACTGACGACCCCCACATCTGCCAGCGAGACGCATAATGCGGATCAATATTAGTTACTGCCGCAAAAACTTACCCGCGCGACGCCCAAAATTAGTGTGCCTCCATCAACTTTCTTGTCCAGCAGTACTAGTTATGCCTCGGCCAGCCTTTCTGTATTGCACAAAATGGGGTATTGAACCCGTGGGCCCTGCACCATTGGTTGGTGTCTTCCCCATTGTGCTACGTCTCGAGTCCTGTGTTTAGATATTTTCCCAACGCTTCATGCCGTCAACAACTCACACAGCACCACCTACTGCCTCACAATACGCAAAAGATGTCCCGCGCACAGCCTAACGACGCACGAAACGCAAGCGACGTACAGCGCGCCGCCTAATGCACCACAGATTTTACAGCGAAATTCATAACGCAACATATTAATTACTGGCGCAACAACGTAACACCGACAGCCGCCCTAATGTGGTATGCCTCCTAAATATATTTTTTAAAACATTACTAGGCATGGTTCAGCCAGAATTGTTGGCTTGCACACACTGGGTGATTGCACCCATAGCCCCTGCACCATTGGTTAATGTCTTCGCCATTGTGCTACGGCTCAGTTCCTGTGTATGGACATTTGCGCACAGCCTTATGCCGTTCACAACTAACAGCGCGACGCCTACTGCTGCCAGACCCGCACAAGCGTAACAGCGCGACGCCCGATGCCGCCCACATTTCCAGCGCATAAACTCACGACCCCCACATCTGCCAGCGAGACGCATAATGTGGATCAATATTAGTTACTGCCGCAAAAACTTACCCGCGCGACGCCTGGTGACGGCCAAAATTAGTGTGCCTCCATCAACTTTCTTGTCCAGCAGTACTAGTTATGCCTCGGCCAGCCTTTCTGTATTGCACACAGTGGGGTATTGAACCCGTGGGCCCTGCACCATTGGTTGGTGTCTTCCCCATTGTGCTACGTCTCGGGTCCTGTGTTTGGATATTTTCCCACCGCTTCATGCCGTCAACAACTCACACAGCACCACCTACTGCCTCACAATACGCAAAAGATGTCCCGCGCACAGCCTAACGACGCACGTAACGCAAGCGACGTACAGCGCGCCGCCTAATGCACCACAGATTTTACAGCGAAATTCATAACGCAACATATTAATTACTGCCGCAAAAACCGTAACAGCGCAACACCGACAGCCGCCCTAATGTGGTATGCCTCCTAAAATGATATTTTACCATTAATATTCATGCCTCACCCTGCCTTCTTTGGTTGCGCACACTGGGGGATTGAACCCATGGCCCCTGCACCATTGATTTTTGTCTTCAACATTGTGCTACGGCTGTGTTCTTCTATGTGCTTGGCAGCGCCCCACTTAGCCTTCCCACGCGCTAATGTGGGACCCGCACATTAGCGCGATGCGCACAGGTACGGTCAGTTTTTTCCTTTTTTCTGGCTGGCCCGCCCACTCCTTATATGGCACCCGCACACTAACGGGAACCCGCACAACAACGGTGTTTAGTAAACATGCCCCCTAGTCTCGAGAACAGCCAGCAGATGAGGTTTTCAGAATATCCCTAATGAATAGGCTCGTAAATTGGTATTTTGCAGACCTATGTCCCTAAACCTACCTATAAAGGGCTTGCTGAAATGAGCACTTTTTAAAATCTTATACGTGGCAGGGAGCAGCTGTAAAACCAGACATAAACACTTTTAGTCATACATGTGCATTCCCTATATGAAATGGAGGATACATGTGTAGATTTTTGACCCGCCCAGGCCATATCCAAACCACAGCCCCTTGCAAATTCTACATATTGTGGACATCCACATATAAATTTAACTCCAACTAAAATCTCTAGTGTGGAAGGAAGATATTCAGCGGCAGCGGCCAGCACTGTTAAAGCAGCTGGCCATCATCGCTTTAATTTAAATCCGGATGTTCAGTGCCTGGCCATATTTGGCAGTCAGCACTGAATATCCAGTTTATCCGAGTACCAACAGATTAGCACGAATCCACGTGCTTACATACAAACCCAGTCTGAAACGTGGACAGCAATAGAAGGACGTTCTTTATTGATCATAAAAAGCCTATGGCCCGACACAGGCCGTGTTTCGTTGCCTTCTTCAGGGGCAGGCTTTATATACTGTCTATACTTCCAAAGTACTCTAATTGCTGCAAGGTCATTAAATCACACTTGGAATAAAAGTCCAGGGTAGTTGGAGCCTGTGATGTGCTCATCGAGGGCATTTAAGAACGGTCTCGGTCAGCTGCAGCGCTGGGAGCGAGTCCCGCAGATCATTTGCATAACGCGGGCTTCTTAGGGTGCATACTCCGGCGTCTATCCACATTTACATGTGTTTCTGGCAGGGTTCCACTGTGTGCAGTGTGGAGTGTCAAAAACTTCTTGCTCCTGCCATCCATGACAACTTTTATTCCAAGTGTGATTCAATGACCTTACAGCAATTAGAGTACTTTGGAAGTATAGACAGTATATAAAGCCTGCCCCTGAAGAAGGCAATGAAACACGGCCTGTGTCGGGCCATAGGCTTTTTATGATCAATAAAGAACGTCCTTCTATTGCTGTCCACGTTTCAGACTGGGTTTATCCAGTTTATCCGGACAGCACAGCCACTGGACAGATTGCAAAAGGGCCTAAAGTTAGGGCAGCCTTTCACTTGTCCTATCACCTAAGTTTTTAGCTAGCCGGTTAGTGGCTCAATATCGCTACTGACCAGCTAACTGGTAGTGCCATCTCCACTCTGCCCCTGGAACCAGTTAACAACAAGGTGTTCAACTATATTAGGTAGAGATATTCAGTGGCACTAACCACCATAGTGCCGCTTAATATCCCTCCGGACACGTTTTAGCCAGTTAGAAGGTCTGCTAATTGGCTAAAATGTTTTGAATATGCCCCCATCCATTTTCATATGGATGTCATTTCCATATGTAAATGCATGATTTTACACATTTAAATTGCAAATAAGGCTTCTAAAAAAATGCCTTGAGTTCCCAGTGAGAGGCAAGGCAACAGCTGCTATTGTGGAGACCTCTGTTGCTTCAAAGAGTGTGCTTAGGAGATGAGCTTACAGTCATCTAAGGGGTATTAGAAACAGCTAAGAAATGCAATATATGGGGTCCAGTATTCAGCAGCCCAGCAAACACATACAAATATACAGAAAACTGATCCATTTAGTTTTATGCAAATTTTAATTTCAATTTATTTTCTTGATATACCACTCTTCATTACAAAATATTAAGTGATTTACCTTACAAATAACAGTTACTCTAAAAAGTGCTCATCACCAATTCCCTCTCACTCCTCACATACAAAAACAAGCCCCCCCCCCCCATCCTCCCACAATATAAAACATCCTAACTGCTAGCTTATCTCTCCCTCCTCCTCCAAGCAATCCATTTAAGTGTGGTCACTGACATAACTTTATATGGGTAACTTATCTGTACAAAGTTAGGCCTGCTATTTCTGAGATCACATTTAACACTAGAAGCCCCAAAAGGAATTTTACCTAGAAACCCCAAAGTGCGTCAATTGACGCATTATCACAACGACTGCATTTAGCATGAAATGCAGATGTGAATTAATGTGAAGTTACTTATTTGTTAAATACGTGCAGTATGTGACTTCATTACATGTCATCGTGCGTTTATTGTTTGTAATGTCGGAGTAAAACTGTAAACAGTGATTGAGATGTGCCACCTAGTGGGAACATAAATTTATACCTAGAAGCCCCAAAGTACATCAATTGACGCATCCAAATTAATTCAGTGCGTCAATTGACGCACTTTGGGGCTTCTAGGTATAAATTCATTTTCCCGCTAGGTGGTGCATCTGTCATTAATTTTCAATGCACATATTTGAACATCTTGACCTTGCTAACAAAGTCAAGGAACATGACTGACATGGTTCTAGCAGTGGCGCTGGTATACAACTTCGAAGATGCGTTTGCGTCAATTGACGTACTTTGGAGCTTCTAGTGTTAAACAGACTGAATATCGCCTGGGGCACATTATCTAACCACCTGACCCACGAAAACACCCAAACCTGTTGACCCTAAGCCATGGACCAACAATTTCTCTCTAATGCCACAAACTTGAACTGTACATAGTTATGTCAAATATATGACACTGTACATAAGTTAACTTGTTACTGGCCTACCCTCCTCCTCCCCTGTTTAAGCGTTCTTTGTATACTGTTGAGTTATAATGTAAGACGCTTTGAATGAAGGATAAAGCGGTATAAAAAAATGGTTAAATAAATAAATAAATAAACTCAGAGTGTCCCTAATCCCAGCCCAGTTTAAGAAATAGGGCACAATATTCAGTCCTGTTGATCCCATTCAAATATCACGGCGATCAACCATGGCGCTTAAATATCGATGGAATATTCGGCAGCAGTAACCAGATTGGAGCTACCACTAAATACTGTATCCTTGCTGAGTGACACAAATTGGCAAAGTCTCAGCACTTTTTTCAGTTGGGACTTAACTGGATTACAATTTAGGACTGTTGCTCCTTGTAATCTTGTCAAGTCCCTTAATCCTCCATTGCCCCAGGTACAAATTTAGGGACCTTTTGACTAAAGTGCACTGGTTTTGGCACCTAAAGCACTTTTTGCACTAAAATCAACAGACCTTCAGTGCAACTGCTCTGCAGTGTGTTGTGAGTGTGACCAGCATGTACACAACAGTTACCATGCAGGCAGGCCTCTTAGTGCGTGTTTGGGCCCTTATGAATTACTGTGAGTACACTTCACCTATTGATGTGGCGTTTGCTGCACCCGCACTAACTGCAACATTGACAGTTAACATGCATCCCTGCGCTGACTGCATAGTGTTCACCATGCCCATTCTCTGCTCCTAACCCACCCATTCAACATCCCAGCACGCAACTGGCAATTAGTGTGGAGTAACTGTCATGCCCCCGTGATATCAGTTATAGCGGGCCCTTGCACACATTTACCACGCATGAAAATGTGCATTAACTGCTTAGCATGCTTTAATAAAAGGGTCTTTAGATTGTAAGCCCTCCAGAGAGATGGTATAGAGGTGTCCAAAGCACAGAGATGTCCCCAGCTTGAGGATGTCCAAGTCGGAACAGGGGCATGGTGGAGGCGTTCTCAGGACATCCCCACCTGATCTCAGAAATGTCCTGGATGTCCAGCATTGCTAAGTTTAGACCTGCTCCAGGCACCTGAAAAGTCTTGTTTTAGCTGAAAAACATCCTGAGGGTTTACAGAAGAAAGCATTCCATTATCCCCAGTACTCAGCACAATGTCACTGACAGCAACAGTGAGATTGAACCCTAGCTGCCTTGTTCTTAACCGACTACTCTAACCATTAGGCTATTCCTAGATGTCTATTTTCTAAAATACGGTTCTGGGAATTTCTTTGTAGATGCCCCGGCAAACATCCATATCAGGCGCATTCCACGTTTGTGAAATCATGTCTGCACCTCGACATACCTGCTTTTTTTTAATTTTAGAATTTCTAACTTAGGGGGATGTTTACTAAAAGCCGCAAATGTGCGCGCCGCAAAATAGCGCACGGAAACGCGGCACTGAAACGCGAATAAACGCGTTTAAACGCCCCGCACACGTGCGTGTCACCCCCGCACAGGTACGCGGCTCACTAACGGGCCCCGTACAAGTGCGGGCCCGCAAATGTGCGATAGAGGCGTGGAACGGCGAAAGGAGGGCGGAGGAAGGCTCCGGAGGGGCGGAGGAAGGCTCCGGAGGGGCGGAGGGACGGGGTCAATGGGTGGAGAGTGGGAGGGGAGAGGCTCCCCGCACAGTAGCGGGCCCGAATTTGCATGTAAAAACTACCGCGAGTGAAACACTCGCGGTAGAAAGCATTTAAAGGGAAGAGAAACCATTTCCGTCAGCAATGTACAGGAAAACCGGGGAAACCAGCAAAACGTGAGCAGTGTGATACATGTGCACAGCACAAAAGTGAACATAAAAATAGAAAATGACTACAACAGAACTATTACAAATAGTAAGTCAGCTGGGGAACAGTTATAGTGATGGGCAAATACAGAAATCACACCCAGCAAAGGTCCAGAAAAAAGAAATGAAGTTTGGAAGGGTCTACTGAGAGGAGACTCATCCAAAAACCATTTCCACGTTATGGAGCTTTCCTGGGAGTGTTCGCTATGGTTGCCCATTAATATCACTGTTGCCCAGCGTGGTGATATTTTGTCCCACAGTTCCCGTGGTCATTTCCGGGGTTTATGTGCACGTTTGTCACCAGACAGGGTGCATATGCCCACAGTAGAATTGCGTAGAGCAGGGTTTGTGACTCCATCCTGCCAGGCTTACTGCCTCCAGGGGCTGCACTGTCTCTGTGGCCAAAGTGTGGTACAGCGGACAGAGTTATTACCTCTAGGACCAGAGGGCAGAGGTGCAAAACCCAGCTGGGGCACCTGCCAGCCCAGTCCCTATATTTTACCCACCACTAAATAAAGATAGCGCAGACACCCCTGTATGCATGGGGAAAACACCCATATTTTACCCAACACCGCACACACCCCACAACAATGGGCATTACCTACAGCCAAGTCCCCCAAATGCAGTCCCATACTGCCACATTGCAATCAGGTCAACTGCTTTTTCTGAGAGAAGTTCATGCCAGCATGTTGGCGGACATGTACATGTGGTGCAGGGGGCAGTGGCTGCTAACCACAGAAGACAGAGGCCTAGCCATGTGCAGGCTGGCACAGTCCACTGCAACAGACAGGTCCTGCCGGATCCACAGTCATGGACAGTCCAGGGAATCCAACCAATCTGTGGCTACACAGTGGTGCAGTGCACACAGACAGTGCATACAAGAACAGAAGGTCACAGGTTCAAAGCCCAGCTGGGGCTACTGCCAATCCTGCCCACATATTTTTCCCACAACTAAACACTGATAGTAAGGACACACCTTTCATGGCGGGGACATATGCAATGGTAAGACATCTATCTTTTACCCCACTGAGCACAGACACCATGAACAGGGGCAGTACCTAGAGCAGAATCACCCAAATGCAGTCCTGGTGGGCCACACCAGTCAGGTTCCATGCTGACACTCATACAAATGCCTGTGCTGTATATCTATGCACCACCCCCATGGCATGTAGATGTAGCCCATGCATATTCATGAGGGATAGCAGGAAAACCCGAACAGTGTGATGCAAACCTGGACTGGAGTTGGGAATCTGTGCCGTAAAGCAGCAGCCATCAAGGGCAGACACACCCACACCCACAGGCCCCATTGGCCAATGTCTCCTGGAAAGGCAGAACATTGGACCGTGCATGCAGCACCCACAACGAGCACTTGCATAACTTACCAATGTCACCCTACACCTGAGGTATACGGTACACAGCTCGGAGACGTTTGCTAGGAGCACAGGCAGGCAGTTATCCATACGTTACGTACATACTGCTAGTTGACCCCATCCAAACAATCTGTTAGGTGTTTGCGGGGCATGCTCCAGCCCTGGCCTCTGACGGTGCTTACCACCCTGGGGAGTGACCACCAGCTGTAATGCGTACCATATCCATGCCTTGCCGTGCTCAGGACCGGTTTGGTGGGCAAGGCTACTTACCCCCTCAATCATAGCACCATGATGGCAGAGGTGTGGAACCGTGTGTCTGTCTATACAGTGGGTGTTGGCTGCAAGCCCCTTCAACAGCCCGCACTGCCAGCACTGTTGCCAGTATTGGCCAGTCAATGTGCATAATGAGGTGCAAGGTACCATGGGTATAGCCAGGGCAGGGTGACGTGGCCAGGATGCATCTGCACTGGGCATAGGGCCCTGGCAGGGACATTGGCTGGGATATTGTAGTGTCCGGCCACCACCTACACAGACAGGGTGGCCAAAGCATGTCCTTCTGGGGGATCACGCTCACCCTGACTGTGCAGTGACCACAGCATGGCTAGGCCCTCCCATAGTGCTGTATAGTAGTTCTCTCATGTGATAGATATGGGTTTTCTTTGGGGCCCAGTCACTGATCTATCTGCCTGCTGTGTATGCAGACAGCCCAGTTCTGGGTGCATGCATCTCCATTGGGAACATGCACTATGGACTAACCAGCAGACTGTTTGTAGCTGGTAAATGTCTTGCTATAATGGCTTGCAGGGTGCAGTGGCTGTTGGCTTGCTGCAGGGGAATAACTGGTGGTGGAGTGCAGCTTACCATACCCTGGGCTTATGTCTGTCTGCTATTGTGTTATGGCTGTGTATGGAGCTGCCTGCCTGGGGGGGGGGGGTGGTGGTGTTCCTCAGCAGGACTGGGGTTGATGTTGCCCTCTACTGCCACCTTTGCAGGGAGGTAGAGTGTGGATCCCTTGATGGAGACCATGTTTGCCACGGGGGGGGGGGGGGGGTGCGCCTGATGGTGGCAGACAGGGATATCCATGGTGTTTGTGCAGAAACTAGCTATCTTACACATTAACACTGCTTTGGAACGCCCGCTTGGCCTCCATCAGCCATGGCAGGTGTTGTTGACCTGGTCCTGGCCACCTCATTGCACACTCAGGGTGAGCACAGTACCCGCACGATGTAACGGTGTGTGGCTACTCTGTGCCAGTAAAAACACCCGGTCAGTGCCCCCTACTAGGCCAAGGTGCTGTGTGGGTGCACCCGGTCACTTCCCCCAACAGGGCCGAGGTGCTGTGGGGGTGCATTCCCCATCTTGTGTCCATCTGCGGACAGCTAATTTGCATGTGCAGTGCATCATGGGTACGGGTGGCCTAACCCTATCCTGTTGACACCAGCAGACTGTCTGTGCGGTGACGTGTAGGCTATCTGCAGCCAGCCAGGGGCCTGCTTACAGCTATGGAGCTGTAGCGCAATGGTTACATCACTGCCTGTGCAGCCAGAGGTCATGGGTTCACACCCACAGTGGGGCCCTTTGGTAGGGCTGTCCACAGCTTTATTTTTATTTACTGTACATATGTCTATGCCGGCAAGACCACCCTCAGCTTACTATACCCATTCGGTGCCTCTGAGGGTGCTTCATAGGGCGCCCTGTAGGCCACCTTATGGTTGCCATCCCTATAGGGTGCACTATACATTATCCTGTGTCGCAACATACATGCTGCCCTATAGGGGTCATTCAAGGGTGCCTTGGCGAACAGTGCACTGTAACATGTGCCTTATGGGCTGCCGTATGGTAACATGCTGGGAGAGTGCGTTTGCGAGTAGTGATAACAAAATATAATTATACAGCCTCCTACAGCACTCCTCAACATAATACATACTGCCTCAGCAGGCATTTTTCACTGGGCATTGTGAGGAGTTGAACCCCTGATCCCTGCACCATTGGTCAGTGTTTTCACCATTGTGCTGTGGCTCTGTTCCTGTGCTTGTGCATCAGCGCGCCGCCTTGTGCCTATCAGCGCGCCGCCTTCTGCCGCCCAAGGGGACCAGTGCGCCGCCTTCTGCTGCCCAGAAATAACTGTGCGCCGCCTTATGCCGCCCAAAAAGCACTGTGCGCCGCCTTCTGCCGCCCAAAAATAACTGTGCGCCGCCTTATGCCGTTCCAAATTAATTTGCCTCCTAAAACAATGTTAATCATTACAGTTACTGCCTCAGCTGACCTTTGTCGTTGCGCACACTGGGGGATTGAACCCATGGCCCCTGCACCATTGGTCAGAGTCTTCACCGTTGTACCACGGCTCTGTTGTTTTGTATACTCAGCAGCGCGCCACTTTGCCTTTCCACGCGGTAATGTCGACCCCCGCACATTAGCGCGACGCACACACGTCCGGGTGCTTACTACCGTTTATTTTCTATTTTCTGCCTGAACCGCCCACTCCTTATATGGCACACGCTCACTAGCGCGGCCCCGCACGTTAGGAATGTTTAGTAAACATGCCCCTTAGACATCACAAATTGTACTTGGAAGTCCTTTCTAAAATTGTCCTCCACACTAACATATAGTAGAGACAAATTTTAAGAAAAACAAGTAAAAAGAGTAAAAAAAAAATTATAAAGAATCTTGAAATCAACAAACTCTACAATTTTCCATTAGCACTCATGATACAATTTTTTCCTTGCTACAGAAAAATGAAAAGTTACTGCCTATAAATTGGAATTTTAGTAAGAATGTGGAAAAGGGAATTCCCCTGTCCATCTCAAGATATGGAGAATAAGCTCAGGATTTTACAAGTGGTTCTGCCAAACGTAGAGCCCCTTGTAAAAAAGGTGCAGAACAGCACGGATAGGCCCTTGCAGGTCTTGCAGGAACAGCAATTTTAGGAAGCTGCATGGAGGAAAACAAATCATGGAAAACTCCCTTAAACAGTTGTGTGAGCAGCCTTCTAAAAGCGCTGCTCCTGCAATACAAGCATACCCGGCAGGCACCCACCCACACAAGTTCCCAATCTGGCTGTGCACCCCTCCCCAAAACAAGTTCCTGATCTAACCTTTGAACCCTACCCCACACACACTTCCCAATTTGGCCATGATACCCCCTCCCCCTAACACAGACACATACGTGTCCGATCTGGCAGGGTCCCCCTCAACCGGACTCAATCGGTCATCACCCAACCTCCCCAACCATGCCAGTAGTTCTCCAAGGCTCCCCAACAAAATACATCCCTCCTCCAGTGCCCCCAGCAGGCCACCCACCCCATCCCCAATCTCCAATCCCAGCCTTACCAGGGGGGGTGTCATTGGCGGGCAGTAGGAGCAGAAGTGATGCCCACTTGCTCCTGCTCAGTATACAGCAGACTCCAAAATGGTGCTGATGACCCCTAGCAGTAAACTCAAGGTAGTGCCTAAATTCTGCCCAAGCATTCCTTGCTTGGGTGGACAGTCCCTTAATTTGAATTTATACCACTGGGTGGCAAAAGTGCCATTCAGAAAGGTCACAGGAGCTTAGGAGGCTCGAAGTTCTATCAACAGCCACTCTAGCATTAGTGGTTATTTATGTAACCCGAATCACTGTTGGGAGTGAGTTCTGGCTTGTCACCCACACCAGATATACAAATAATTTTGAGGGAAAGGGAATTAAATTTAGCTCACGCTTTTCTCAGAGTTCAAGGTGAGCTATATTCAGCTACAGTAGACATTTTCCTGTCCTGAGAGGGCTTACAATATAATCCAAATTTGTATCCAAGGCAATGGAGGGTTAAGTGACTTGTCCAAGATCACAAAGAGTAGCAGTGGGATTTGAACGAGGCTTCCTTGGTTCTTAACCGACTGATTTAACCATTAAGGGGTTCTGGTGGACAGCAGGAGGCTACAGTCCCAAGGCCCTGACTGCCTGACCAAATGGAAAACAGAACTTCACACTGCTCCACACCTTAACAGCTCAGGTCCAGTCCATGGGGATATTTTCTTTAAAATACCTTTCTTAGGTGAAGAGGGTATTTACAAAACCGCAGCAAAAGCAAATGTATACAATTCAAAGGGTTCAAAAGGAAAAGTTAAATCCTGTATTGGAAGTAATGACAGGATTCTCTGCAAATCCTCTGGTAATATTTCCTACTTTGATGTCACTTAGTAGGTCCTCTTCTCCAGCAATCACCTCCAGTTTTTCTCTTCTCTGGGCCCCAAAGTGAGTGACCACTCATCTCCTCACTGGAAAGTACATTAAACTGAATATATTTTCTCTAAATATCACAAAATATCTGTGGTACTTGTGCTGTTGTATATAAAAATCCAAAACCACTTTCAAAAATGGCACCTTTGGGAAAGGTACAAAACAAAGAAAAGTGCCAACAACTTCAAAGTCAAAAACCCACAAAAGCTCACACCTTCTCAATGGGAGCTTGAGATGCAGCAGGGTTTGGTCCCCCACACCATCAGCCTGCACCCTCCAAATCCCACTAACCCCCTGATATATCAAAATTCATCCCTTGCCCCTTGAATCATCTAGGGACACTTGGCTGAGTCCCTGGACAGACCCTCCTCGACTATGAACTACACTCCAAATTCCTTCTCTCTGTAAGACAAGCCGATCGAGGGGACTTCTTCTCCTCACAAGGCCTAGCCAGCAACCTTTGCTACTCCATGCAGTAATCCCCCGCCCCAACCCTCACCCCGCAATCAACAGTCTCTTAGAGTTCCCTCCAAAGACAGGATGCATATATCCACTGACAGCGATGGACACACAAAGCCATCCTCTATTATTTCACATGAAACACAAACCAAATTAAGAGCAGTGTCTCCTGAAGATCCCTTATTATAAAAACAGCAGAGTATTTTGGTGCCCTGCTACATTTAGACCAGGGGTGTCAAACTGCAATCCTGAAGGGCAGCAAATCAGTGCACCTCCTCCTGCAGCTTGGAGACTAGACCAATCAAATCTTGACATCACTGGAAGTAGTGTGCTGGAATTCCTCTTCAGCCCCCAGTGAACTATTGACAAAGCAGACTCAAAAGAGCAACAAACAAGTAGCTAACCTTACATAACAAATCCAATATTGTAACAAAACTTGATCCTTTCCTGGAAACGGAAAGGATGAACTTAACCTTAAGAAAGGCTCCCCCGTCTGCCGATCGTTTGAATTTCTGCCGGGACCCGCTGCCTTTCATTGCAATTTCCGAGAGGCTGCGGGGGCCGCCGCTGCGAATCCTCTACTTGCACCGCGAAATCCCTGAAACCCCTGGGCTCTAGACACAAACCTTCCTCTTTGGGAACCCGCAAAGCGGGACAACCCAAACCTCCGAAAGTCTCTAAACTGCCCCCAAAAGGTTGACGCGGATTTACCCCACTTAGGCTTATCCTCCAGCAGCCTGCCGCCTTTGGATTCTCCTAAATCCTTAACTAACTTATCAAGATCTTCACCAAACAACAGCTTCCCCTTAAACGGGAGCTTGCCAAGTCGCGACTTAGAAGATCCATCAGCCGCCCAGCTTTTTAACCAAAGGGATCTACGAGCCGCTACCAAAGAGGCCATACTATTTGACAAGGCCCTGATGAGGTCATAGTGCACGTACACCAAATACGCCGAGCCGGACTCTAAGCGTTGTAGCTCATACCCCCTTCATCAAGCTCGAAGGACGCCGACTGCCTCAGGTGCTGGACCCAGCGAAGGCAGGCTCGGGCCACCCAAGCCCCACATATGGAAGCCTGCAACGCAACTGCGTCCGCCTCAAATGATTGCTTCAACAAACCATCCATTTTCCTATCTTGCGCCTCCTTCAAGGCCGCACTGCCTTCTACCGGGATTGTGGTCTTTTTAGTGACTGCCGAAACCACAGCATCAATCTTTGGGGAACGAAATCTGTCCTTATCCGCCAGGGGATACAGCTTGTTCATGATTCTAATCCCCTTAAACCCAGATTTGGGATTATCCCACTCAGTTTGAAACATCTAATCTATCACCTTATGGATAGGGAAGACCACCTGCGTCTGACGTACCGCCTGAATAATGGGCTCCGCGCCACTTTCCTCCTCAACCGGTTGCTCAGCAGCTAGCCTAAGCGTCTGAAGAGCTTCCGAAATAAGGGACGGCAACTCATCCTTGCGAAACACCCGAATGATCCTCGCCTGATCCTCAGGCTCAGGTATTTCCCCTTCCTCTAACTCATCCATCTCAGCCTCCATATCAAAGTCAGCCTCCTCTCCCTCCTGCCAATCCGCCTCAGAGAGAAAAGGGTCAGCCATCCGCGGCCTCTTGGTTGCTTTCAACCCTACCGAATCACGCTCCACTATGCCAGACCGCGCACTAGAGGAAGGAATGGGTAGGGACCCTGCCACCAGCCCCTGTCGTTTGCGACAAAATGCCTGATGCATCAGCAAAACAAAGTCTGGGGAAAAGTCATCCATCTGCGACGCGACCCCAAGCTCCGACTGCGTGCCCGCAGTCCCAGCAACTGCCTCTGGAACCACAGCAGGCGAACCCGCTATCGCCGCCTCACTCTCTGCTCCCACGAGTACTCCCATAGAAATGGAAGTCAGGGAACTCTCCAACTGTTGCTCCATGCTGAGTGAAACGGATGCACAGCGCTGACAGATGCCCGTCTCTGCGCTAGCGCCCCTACGAGTGCCACAAATGACACACTGAGAGCTAGATGACATGGGTCCAAAACTGCGAGGGCCCCTGGGCCCCCTTGACGGAAGAAAGCACCGGGCCCAAGGGACAGTGCTTCAACCCCTTCTGAGAGACCGCTGTCTGTACCCCGGGCTTGTGACTGAATATAAATAGCCTTTTTGATTTTTTTTTTCTTTGTTTTGTTTTGTCTTTTGAGAAATTTAAAAAGTTAGCTAACTATCCTAGAGGTGGAGAACTAAACTGGAGGAACGATAAGGAATTAGAATATATCCTTATTAGCAATAGTTGCGTAGACTGATCTGTTTGTGTTGACTATGTTACTGTGTATTCACTGCGGGCCCGATATTCAGAGGCAGTGGCTCACTAAATCAGCTAACCGCTGCTGATGAACATCAGACACAAATATGCAATGCTGGGGCCATATCCGGCTGTAAAGTTAACTAGGCAGCAACGATATTCAGCCACTGGCCAGTTATCTCTGGCAGCGAAATTTAGGTCAGCCTTTACTGCACTGGACTTTCACCACATTGAGATAACTGGGCAGCAAATCAATATCGCCGCAGCATGCACCCGTGGATATTCAGCAGCACTAATCATGTTTTGAATTTACATTTCAGTAGAGTGTGGAATTTATAGTCCCCTGGGCCAACTTAACCATTAGGCAAACTAGGCAGTTGCCTATGGCACAACTTCCAGGGGATGGCAAAGAGTAGCTGCACAAAAAGCAAATAGGTCCTCACAGCTACTCAGACTCCAAGAATCATCCGTGTATACTTTCACTCATAGACAGCATGGCAGTGTTCAGTCTTTTACCCAGGTAAATGACTTCTGGAAATTACCATCATTATATAGGTAGTGTCACCAGTGGTCTACCCTGGGTCCTAAGGCATGCAGAGTAGGGCCAAGCTGGTGAATATCCTGGGCTGGGAAGTGGGGCAATGCAGGCGTAGTAGTGCACTGCCTTCTGGGTGACGTAGTCCCACACACTCCCCAAGCACAGAAATAGATGTAATCGAGTGGTTTTAAAGCAAATGAGGTTTTATTTCCCCTTCCCGGGGGATTGGTAAGCACAAAACTTAAGACAAAATATCCATACTTTCTGGCATAAGGAAATTAACTCAGGAAGAGAAGAAAAATAGCTTCTTTTTCTTCTAGCTTTTCAACACACCATCCTTTAACACAGGATTCCCAAAACAGTTCCTTTTAAAGGCACGAAGGTTTACTTTGCTTTTACTGTGCATATAATCTTGTATATCCAAGTCAGTGCAGAGACTCTATGTTATCTGCTATGGACAGTGTATAATCCATGGGTTCACCAATTACACTTTCGTCTACAGATTCTATTTGCATATCTTCCAGTCCTTCCCCCACTGGGTACGTAGGAACACAATCACACAGAGCTTTAAAACAGGTAAACGGGGTTACTTACCTGTAACTGGAGTTCTCCGTGGACAGCAGGATAAGTCAGCCACACCTGGTGACGTCCTCCGGGTGGCGCCATAGTATGGAAGTGCTCTCTAGAGCTCAGAAATATGAGACTTTCTGAGCCCACCCAGGTAGCCCACCTCACCGCTCCGCCCCCTAGCCACCAGTAAGTTCCAAGCTAGACCACCGGCTAGGGAGCGATCTCTTAGGATGGCCTCCTCCAGGGGAGGCGGGTGGGATTGTGTGGCTGACTTATCCTACTGTCCACGGAGAACTCCGGTTACAGGTAAGTAACCCCGTTTTCTCCATGGACAAGCAGGATTGCGTCAGCCACACCTGGTGTCTCCCTAGCTTGACATGCTGAGGGGAGGAGGCCATGGTGAGCGTATAGACCTGGATTTGCTAGAAGATACTTAGTCCAACAAGATCAACAATCGTAAGTTTATTCAAGATCTGAGGTGAAAGTGCCACAGTGCTACAGCAACAGATTCGAGCACCGAGGTGCGAGCAGCATAACAGTGTCAACGGTGCAACAAGAACAGTGCAACAGTGCAAACAGTGCAAACAGATCAAATTAGAGACAGTGTAAGCAGTGCAACAGTGCAAACAGTGCAAACAGTAATGTCAATGGTCCCGTGTAACAGCGTGCTAGGGCAATTGCATACAGGCAACACGACCGAGTGGTCGAAACTAGCTTTTCTGATCGTCGTTACACGTCCTGGGCATGGGCAGTGCTCAATTGCGCCTTGTGGCTGTGGAGAGGACGGCCGCGCCGAGGGCGCAATCCTCCTGAGAGTGGAGGTCAAGGCAGTAGTGTCTCTGGAACGTGTGCGGGGAGGACCAAGTGGCCGCTCTGCAGACATCGGCCAGTGGCACTGCGCGGAGATTGGCAATTGAAGTGGCCAGAGCCCTGAGATGGTGAGGGCCCACTCTTGGGTGCTCACTGGCGCCTGAAGGATCAAGGCAGTAAGAGACACAGGCGGAAACCCAGTGGGACAGTGTTCTCTTGTTGACGGGTCTTCCGGGTCTGTTCAGGTCGAAGGAAACGAATAGTTGCTCGCCTTGCCGGATGGCTTGCGTTCTTTGCAGGTAGATCCGGAGAGCCCTGAGACAGTCGAGGGTATGCAGGCGTCGTTCCTCGTCTGAAGAGTGAGGTTCCGGGAAGAAAGATGGAAGCTCTATGGACTGGTTGACATGGAAGGCCGAAGACACTTTCGGTACGAACCTAGGATTGGTCCGTAGGGAAGCATGGTTCTGGTGCAGCTGTGTGTAAGGAGGATGTGAGACTAGAGCATGTAGTTCGCTAATCCTCCTTGTGGATGTGATGGCCACAAGAAACAGCGTCTTCCAGGAGGCGAATCTCATATCGGTTGACTGGAGGGGTTCAAAGGGTTCTTGCGTCAGGCGTTGCAGGACCGTGTTGAGATCCCAAGGTGGTACAGGCCGTCTGATCGGAGGCTTCAGGTTTGCCAGGCCCTTCATGAAGCGCGATGTAAGGGGCAGTGCCCCAATAGAAGTGGCCCCAGTCGGCGGTGAATGGAAGGCCACTATCGCCGAGAGGTGTACTCGGATGGACTGTGTTTGCAGTCCAAGGTTAGACAGGGACTTGAGGTACTGCAGGACGTTGGGAAATGGGCATGTGGTGGGTTCGAGGCCTTGGTTTGCACACCAGGTGCTGAATCTTCTCCACTTAAGGCCATAGGATTTCCTGGTGGAGGGTCTCATGGCCGCTAACACCACGTCCTGTACTTCGGCGGGTAGCTGGAGATTGGAAAGGCTTAGCCGCTCAACCTCCAAGCAGTGAGAGACAGGGCTCCGAGGTTGGGGTGCCGTATGCTGCCCTCGTCCTGTGTCAGCAGGTCCAGCCTGAGAGGTAGTTGCTTTGGGGCTCCATGAGCTAGGCGCAGTCGTAGGGCAAACCACATCTGCCGTGGCCAGTGGGGGACTACCAGGATGGCGTGGGCTTTGTCCTGAACAATCCGTTGCAGTGTCGCTGGGATGAGGGGTGTTGGTGGGAAAGCATACACCAGAGACCACTCCCCCCAAAACACGTCGATGCATCCGCCGCCAGCCTCCTGGCTGACAGGTGCCTGGAGCAGAACAGGGAGCATTTGGCATTCTGTTCTGTGGCGAAAAGGTCGATGTTCGGAGACCCCCAGAGTCGGAAGAGATTGTCGGAAACCTCCGGGTGCAGAGTCCATTCGTGGGGCTGGAGCTGTCTGCTCAGTCTGTCTGCCAGGATATTCTGGTCCACTGGGAGATAGGACGCCCGAAGGTAGCATTCGTTTCTCAAGGCCAGGGTCCATATCAGTGTAGCCTCCTTGCAGAGGGGACGAGAGCCGGTGCCCCCTTGTTTGTTGACATAGAACATGGCCACCTGGTTGTCCGTCCGGATGAGGATTGATTTCCCGCACAATTGTGGGAGAAACGCTTTCAGAGCATATCTTATGGCCCTCAACTCAAGGAGGTTGATGTGTAAAAGCCTCTCGTGTTGGGACCACTCCCCTTGAGTGCTTAGGGATCGCATGTGAGCGCTCCAGCCAGTGTTCGATGCATCCGTAGTGAGAACCACCTGGTGATCGCGGGGGTGGATGTCCTTGCCCACCGACAGGTTTACTGGTATCGTCCACCAGCGAAGCTGGGTATGGATCTGTGGAGTCATCGTGATTATGGTGGAAAGGGGCTGACAATGTTGGTTCCAGTGAGTGCGTAAGTGCCATTGCATTGGGCGCATACGCAACCTCGCCATGGGAAGGACTGAAGTGGCGGCCGACATGTGTCCCAGAAGGCGTAGGATGGATCTCGCTGAGGAAGTCGCTGCCTCGGCCGCCTTGCCTGCCAGCACTGTGATGGCGGACAGTCTGCGCTCTGGGAGGTAGGCTTTCGAGACCTTGGTGTCGATCATGGCTCCTATGAACTCCAGTCTCTGGGCCGGTGAGATGTGTGACTTGTTGAAATTGATGACAAACCCCAGGGAGGATAGCAGCGCCATGGTTGTCTGTAGGGCCTCCTGCAGCTCCGGGGCGGAAGGGGCCGTGAGGAGCCAGTCGTCCAGGTACGGGAAAACCACTATGTTCTGCCTGCGGAGGTGAGCTGCCGCCACGGCTACACACTTCGTGAAGACCCGCGGGGCGGAGGACAGTCCGAAGGGTAGGACTCTGTACTGGTAGTGCTGGCCTAGCACTTGGAAACGGAGGTACTTCCTGTGCGACTTGTGGATGCGGATGTGAGTGTACGCGTCCTGTAGGTCCAGCGACGCCATCCAGTCACCGGTCTGAATCAGGGGGAGGATGGTGTTTAAGGAGTACATCCTGAATTTCTCTTTGCTAATGAACTTGTTGAGTCGATGGAGATCTAGGATGGGGCGGAAGCCGCCAGTCCGTTTGGCAATGAGAAAGTACCTGGAGTAAAAAACAGAGTTCTTCTCGGGTGGGGGAACCTCCTCTATGGCCCGAGAGTTCAACAGATGCAGCAGTTCCGCGGCCATGGCCAGGCGCAGCTGCTGGGGCGTGTCGCTGACTGGGAGAGAGTTCTGGTGGGGTGGGGCCACAAAGCGTATGCGGTAGCCTTCCCAGATGACCCGCAGTACCCAGGAGTCGGAGGATATTCGCTGCCACTCTGGCAAGAAGTAAGTCAGGCGCCCCCCGATCCGGTGGGTTGCCCGTGGTCTGGCGTCAAAAGGAGGGCCCACCTTTGTTGGTGGGCGCGCTGGTCTTCTTTTGTTTGAGGTCCCTCTGAGAGTTTCGCTGGTGAGGGGGTCCCTGGTAAGAATTGCTCTTATATCTGTTGTTTTGCCATTTGTGATTTGAAGGGTACCTCTTGTTGGAGGAGTAGTAAGGTTTCCTCTGGGTGCCGCTGTGGCGCTCAAAGCCGTCCTCTGCCAGGGTCTGTAGCGTGGTACAATGCTCCTTCATATCATTGACAGTATCTTTTACCTTGTCGCTGAAGAGTGACTCTCCGGAGCAGGGCGCGTCCGCAATCCTGTCATGCGTGTCGTCACGCAAGCCAGAAGCCCTCAGCCATGCCCATCGTCTCGCTGAAATGGCTGTCCCAGCGGTTCTCAGCGCTGTGTCAAAGGAGTCAAAGGTAGCACTGGCCAGGTGCTTGTTGCACTCGGACATGTCGGCGAGCGCTGTTGATGCCAAAACCTGAGATTCCTTTGGGAGGCAAGTCATAGCAGCTTTGAGGTTCGCCATGCATGCGTCCTGGAAAAGGACCTGCTGAAACTGGTGAGCCGCTATCTTCGCGTTGAGCATGGCTCCTTGGTACACTTTCCTCCCGATATCATCGAGGAGCTTGTGGTCCCGACCTGGCGGGCTGTTGGCATGTGTGCGCGAGGACTTAACTGATGCACTGATGAACAACCTCCTCAAAGGTCTAGAGGACAAAAAGAAAATGTTCATACTCATTTTTATTGACATCTCCGCCGCCTTTGACACCGTGCATCATGGGACCCTCCTCAACAAACTAAAATCCATAGGAGTGGTGGGAACCCCCCTCAATTGGTTCTCCTCCTACATATCGAACAGAAGGCCACAAGTACAATTCAATGGCGAACAAGCTGAACCATTCTCTCAAACACAGGGCATACCCCAGGGTTCAGCTCTATCGGCGCTACTGTTCAATGTCTACATGCAACCCCTCTGCGACATCTTTAAAAAACACAACATCAACTACCATATCTACGCGGATGACATCATGCTCTACACACAACTGGACACCGCTGACCCCAATTATTCACAGCTCGAAAGCTGCCTTGATGAAATGTTGCTATGGCTACAGAAAAACAACATGGCTATTAACCACAAAAAAACAGAGGTCATGTATATGTCCAACAAACCGACCTTCAAGCCCCCAGATACAATCACCCTGTGCAATAACACGTACAAAGCAAAGGATAAAATCAAATATCTAGGAGTCACTCTAGACTGCAATCTAAAAATGGAAACCCACCTGCGTAAAACGAATAAAGCCATCTTCCATAAACTAAGAATAATACAACCTCTAAGGAAAATACTAGAACCAAATGACTTCCGGACCATAGCCCAAGCTCTCATCATGCCACACTTGGACTACTGTAATGCCATCTTACAAGGTCTCCCCAAGAAATCATTAAATATCCTTCAAATGGCCCAAAATGTGACCGCCAGAGTCATAAAGGGTGCAAGGCTTTCAGATCACATCACCCCAATTTTAATCGACCTACATTGGCTTCCAATAGCAGCTAGAATACAATACAAGATGCTAGTAACCACATTCAAACTGATCAACAACATATCCCCCTCTTTCCTGACCTCACTTATCGCAACACAACCTGCAAATAGGGACAGAAGAACTGCCAACTTGGGCACCCTACAGGTCCCCACCACCATCAGAACTGTGAAAACAGGTACATCTAGAAGAGCCTTTTCATTCTCTGCACCAACCATATGGAACCAACTCCCTGTTGAACTGCGATCAGTCACGGACATTACAAGATTCAGGAAAGAGATAAAAACATACCTCTTCAAATGCCACTACAATCAGCCATGACCCTCAAGTTCCAGGAAATCATAGCAAAGACTGTGGATAATTATACGCATTTGGATACACTTTAAGTAAAATATGGAAAATATGGAAAATATAAACACAAAAATACAAAACCCAACTATGTAAATGAAAAACTGCGTAAAGGTGTAAATGTTCAATAGTAGCCAGCAATATGTAAATACGTATGTATAAATGTAAATATGTATATTTTCCCCCTAGACACTCAACATGTGTGCTGTGACTTCCCTCCAATCCCATGTAATCACTGTACCCTCCCAGTCCTGATTTGACACCCCAAATAGATGAATCAAACCGCTGCTGATCGCTGGAAGCGGCGGTATATAAGTGTGTATTAAATAAATAAATAAATAAACGCACTTTAGGGCAGAGGATACCACGATGGATTGGTGCGGTAGCTGTGAAGATGCGAATCCTGGGGCAGGCTGCACCTGGTACTTTGTTTCTAGCCTCCTGGGAAAGGGGCGGCCAGATGCCGGAGTTTGCCAGAGTCTTAGATGATTGTCTCGGAGTGTCTGGTGGATAGGCAACGTGAAAACGGTTCTCGGGGTGGCTAGGTATTTTAAGACCTCCGGCACCATCTCCTTCTTGTCGTCCAGGCCCTGTAAGGTCAAGGTAGATGCAAGCTTGAGCAAAAACTTGGGATAGGTGAGATCCTCAGGGGGGGGAGGTTCCTCTGGATCCGGGGAGCGTGCTCTGTCTGGGGTCACCTCTTCACGCTCGTGGGCTGCAGACCCCACAATTGCCCTTCCGAGATCGCCCCCTTTGGTGTCAGGGGGGGGGTTGCTCGAGGGTCTGATGCATGGTGAGGGTGCCCGGTTCTCCCCGAACGGCGGGTCCGCCTCCCGGGTGTCAGGCTGTGAGTCTGCTGGAAGCGGAGCCGGATGGGGCAGATGATGTGGAGGGGCTACCACAGTAGACTGCTTGAGGAGCTGAGACAGCAGGTGTACAATGGAGCTGGATGCCGACTTGCTCTGATGGCTGTGACAGGGGCTGGAGGAGTTTGAAAGGCTCACTCGGCTCCTCCTGCGTTTCTGGCGCCGGTGCCTGCTGCGGTGTCTTGAGGAGCAGCTGCCTCTATGCTTGGAGTTCCAGTGCCGGCTGGACGATCTGCTGCTGCTGCTGTTGCTGGAGTGCGGTGGTGCTTGCTTTTGTTTTTGCGGTGCTTGGAGTTTCGCCTCCGGCGTGAAGAGCAGCTGCTGCTTGTGCTGCTATCGGATGAGTCGCGCCGTCCATGCTTCCTGCCTCTGCGGCGGGATCGCCTCCCGGAGCTGTTGCTGTGGTCGTGCCTACGGCGCACGGGGGATCAGGCACCGAGGAGAGAGGCATTGCCATGGCTCCCTGACGACGCCGAGCGATAGCGAGGCTCGTGGGCGGGGCTGGAGGATCGGCACCGGCAGACATCACTGCCCACATCAACAGGCCTGCCGTAGGAGGGGGCGGAGTTGGAGGACTGCCTTCCGGAGTTGGAGGACCTGGACCGGGCGCCATCTTCTGCCACCGCATGGCTCTCCCTAACTCCTTTTTCAAATTGGGAGTTGGCAGGCCGCGCTTCCCCCGATGGGACCATCGCGGGGGACAGGGACGGCGGTGGAAGTCCAGAGAGGAGAGTCTCAGCACCGCGGTCATGGAAGGAGGCCGCAGCGGGCGCATCCAGAGCCGGGGCATGCAAGGAGATAGCCGGAGTAGAAGCAGGTACTGAGGGGGAAGCGGAGGAATTACTTGCATTTTCGGAGAGGAATTCTTTTAGGTTATGGCCCCGGATCTTCAGGGCTCTAGGGGACATCCTCCCACAATGTTCACAGTCCTCAATTTTGTGGTCCGGCCCCAGGCAATGCAGGCAGCTACCATGAGTGTCGGTGATACTCATTTTTCTCTTGCAATGGAGGCATTTTTAAAATCCCGGCTTAGTCATGGTCTGTGATGGATCCACAAAAAAATAACAAATTGTTTAAAGATGGGAGAGAGAGCAGAGTCCATCTTGCTGGCAAGGCGGAAGGAAGAATACTGGTGGCTAGGGGGCGGAGCGGTGAGGTGGGCTACCTGGTTGGGCTCAGAAACTGAGAGAGTCCTGGAGAGCCTGGCAATCCCAGAGAAAACTTGTATCTCTAGTTTTCTCCTTATCCCTTCTAAAGGGCTTACCTTCAGGCTTCTGCCTAATAGGTTTCCTTAGCAGTGCTCTTTCAGCATTATCAAAGTCCATAGGCCTGTACCTCTCTCTCACCGGAGTTTCTGGGCACTCCCAAACTGACCTTTTGGATGGCTTCTCTCTCCAATGGCCCTCAGTATAAGGCTTTAACCGAAAGTTGCTTCCCTGTGGTCTTTGGGCTTGACCTCTCTGTAACTCCCTAGCTGGAGCATTCTCTGCTCTATCCTCGTGGCTGCTTGAGTCAAATTCAGCTTCTCTGCTCTCAGATCTGCTGATGGCTCTGCTCCTCTGCACCCTCTCTCTCCTTCCTTCTCTTACGTCTGTTCCTGTTCTTGTTCCCGGGCTTGTTCTTGAGCCTCCGCTTGTCCCCCTTCTTCCTGTTCCTGATTCAAAAGAGTGCTTTTTATCTTCCTTTCCCTTAGGGCTTAGCTTCGCCCCTCCCCCACCCAGGTGTCTACTATTGAGCTCAGAGCACGGGGATAATTTGTAGCTTGGGCGGGGCTGCTGCACTCGTAACTGAGTTTGTTTACATCTCCCCTGTGTCACGGGGCAGCTTTTATAGAGCCCTTGAAAACCAGCAGAAATGCAGGAAATAGGACTGATCATGACAGTTCTGAGGAACACAGGGTAGGATGTTGCCATAGGCAACCTAAACAAAGTAGCTCACGTGCAAAGGAAACACGCCCAAACAACAGAAAGGCTAAGGAATTAGGAGCTAATGGAAGCCAGCTGGGTGTGGGTGGAGCTGACACGCACATAGAAAAGCTCAGTGCACGTGGGGTTAGACAGAGCCAGCGTGTGCAAGAGAGTCAGTCCAGAGAGAGCCAACGTGGGGCTAGACAGAGCCAACGTGGGGTTGGAGAGAACCAGCGTGTGCAAGAGAGATGGAGCCAGCTTGAGAATACAAGCAACAGATGGAGTGAGCGTGGGAGCAGGAGTGAAAGTGAGAGTGAGAGTGAAGGTGAGAGAGAGAAGACATACGCAGGACACAGCAGGAGTGAAATAGAACCTGGTTGGAGCACGGGAACAGGCAGCTGTGTGGCTGGAAGCCAGAGATACAAACGGAGAAATTCTAATTGGAAGGGAGCTGAGAGCAGAACTGTGAGAGCGTCAAAGCCCAGCAAATGCTATCAAAAAGGTAACCAAACATTTGATTGTGAAGTTAGCTGGAGGAAGCCAGAGGAAAGTTTTTACACAAACAACTGGCAGAAAAACAGTAAAGCTTTTATACCTGAGCATAAGCCTGTATCTGGAAGAGGTTTTAAAGGCAGAAGCCAGGAGAAGTTTGTACGTGATTTTATTCCAGCGTCGATAGCAACTGAGCATAGCTTGAGGCAGAGACTGTTCAAGCCCAACCCCAATGTTTCTAGTAGAGGGAAAAGGGAAACTAAGAATTCTCTCTATCTCCCACCACATTTAAGAAGCTCCCAAGAAAGACACTCCAAAGAATACGGTAGCAGCTTAGCTAACATTCTTACCCAGAGGGAAAGAGACTTCCTGCAGAGCAAGGGGAGACTGTTTAGCAATGTTTCACATGCTGCAAGAGATGACCTCTTAACAGAAGAGCCTGAAGAGATGCACTATGAGCTACAGGGTGATAATGTAAGCAGTGATTACATGGACTGTACGCTCTCTGTCTCAGATAACGTGTTATCTCTAAGATAAGTGTGTAGAATTGCCAAAGCTTGAAAGCCACAAAGAAAATGCCTTTGTTTGCTGAAGAGAGCTGTTTTTGAGTACTTTTCATTTACTTGTTTAAAAGCTGAAAGTAAGCAATTTTTGTTCCTGTTCTTGCTTTGTTTTTGCCCAAGTGGAGCTGTTTATGTTTTGTTTGACTCACCCAAAAGAAACCTCTTGGAAGGGGAAATAAAACCTTTTTGTAGCCTTACCTCGGTGCCACAACTGCTTATTTCAACTACATATCCCAGAAGACCAAGCAAGGCTCTGGGCTGGGTCTAGGCTTGATAATAAGAAGGCTTTTTGACACCTGGCAACCTGTAGCCATGTGTTTTGCTTGCCTGTCAGAATCTGACGTAACCTCCTCAGTTTCATCTAGCTCCATATCAAGGGACGGGTCTTCCCCATTACAGTAGATACCAAACAAAGTTTAATATTTAACAATATGTAGGTCCATATTCAGCAACAGCAGTATTTTTTTTTAAATGCTAGCCCCAGCATTTTAAAAAAATATGTATATTCAATGCTGCTATCTGTACAATGCTATCACTGTCACTGGTTACATGTATAGTGGCAATATTGAGTCACTATGAGGGTAATTCTATAAGCAGTCACATAAAATTGCACACCATTTACGCACATAAATCACAGTAGTTTAGTCACAGAGGCACATAAGTGAGCACTTACATGCTTAAATTCCGTAGTTGCAATTCTATAAGAATGCGCATGGAGCACATCATGCGTATTTTCACTGGGCACATAGTAACATAGTATATGACGGCAGATAAAGCATAGTTACTCACCTGTAACAGGTGATCTCCGGGAACAGCAGGAATTTAGTCTTCACATATGGGTATCGTCGGTATGGACAGAGTCTGCGCGGGAACGCTCCCCAGCGTCCAATAGGAAAGCTTTTGGGAGCATCCCACAGCGCCTGCGTGCTGCCTTCCCGCCTTTCCCAACTGCCCCTCTCCAGTTGAGTTTATAGCTGAGACAAAAGAGAGAGGGAAAGAGAGAAAGAGAGAGAGATAGAGAGATACAACTCCTAGGAGAGGTGGGCGGGCTGTGAAAACTAAATTCCTGCCGTTCCCGGAGATCACCTGTTACAGGTGAGTAACTATGCTATCTACAGGAACAAGCAGGAATGTAGTCTTCACATATGGGGACTCCCTAGCTGAAGATGCCAGGGAGATGGCCCCAGAAAGTTGTGTGCCCTTGTGAAAGGGCTCCACTTCCCCCCATGGATCTCTGACATCCTACCAGGGATGGTGGGTAGGAGTTGATTAAATCTGGAACAGGTGTTGAAGAACAGCCTGACCAAATGAAGCATCCCGGCAGGAGTCCTTGTCTAAGCAATAATGGGCTATGAAGGCATGAAGCGAAGCCCAAGTAGCTGCTCGACAGATGTCGTCAATAGACACAGAGTGAAAATGAGCCATTAAAGCTGCCATGGCTCTCACATTGTGAGCTGTGACATGGCCTTCAAGAGGAAGGTTCTTACTCTCATAGGCAAAAGATATACACTGTGCAATCCAGTTGGACAGTGTCCTTTTGGAGACGGAAGTCCCAAATGACTAGGATCAAAAGCAACAAACAGTTGAGAGGACTTTCTATGTTGCTATGTCCTTTGCAAGTAAAAGACCAAAGCTCTTTTACAGTCCAAAGTATGAAGGTTCCTTTCTGTATTTGAGGCGTGAGGCCTTGGAAAGAATATAGGAAGGTAAACCGCTTGGTTCAAATGAAAGGGCGAAACCACCTTTGGCATAAAGTGTGAATGAGTCCTAAGGACTACCTTGTCATGATGGAACCTTGTATAAGGAGGATCAGCCACCAAGGCTTGTAATTCACTGATGCGACGTGCTGATGTGACTGCAATGAGAAAGATAACTTTCCAGGAAAGGAATTTCAAAGAGGTAGTGGCTAATCGTTCAAAGGGTGGTTTCAAGAGCTGCCCAAGTACCAGATTCAAGTCCCATGCCACCGTTGGTGACTTAATGAGAGGCTTCATTAAAAGAAGACCTCTCATAAATCTCGCTATAAGAGGATGAGAGGAAATAGGTTGTCCATTTAGAGGTTTGAAAGAAGCTGCAATAGCACTCAAATGGACTCTCACTGAATTAGTCTTAAGCCCTGCATTTGATAAATGAAGGAGGTACTCCAGTAATGATTCCAGAGGTATCGCAAGAGGGTTAAGACCCTTCTGTGAGCACCATATGGTAAACCTTTTCCACTTAAATGCATAAGAGCATCTTGTGGAAGTTTTCCTGGAAGCATGATGGATATCCTTTACCTGCTGGGAAAGATTAAGACCGTGAAGTTCTAGGCTTTCAGCAACCAGTCCCTGAGATGCAGAGACTGGGGATTGGGATGCCACAGCATCCTGTCCTCTTGAGAAAGGAGATCTGGAGCAGATCCTAACTCCAGAGGCAGAGCTTGAGAGAGATGTAGGAGCAGAGGGTACCACATTTGCCATGGCCAACGTGGAGCTATGAGGATCATATGACCTCTGTCTCTCTGAAGCTTGAACAGGGTTTTGGGAATTAGGGGAATGGATGGAAAGGCATACAGGAAGTCCTGACCCCAATGGAGGAGGAAAGCATCTCTGGCCTGACAACCCCGAGCCAGAATTCTGGAACAGAACCGGGGAAGTTTGGCATTCAGCAGACTTGCAAAGAGGTCTATGTCCGGGGTTCCCCAAATTTGAAAACCTTTGGCCACCTGGTCTGCATGGAGAGACCATTCATATGGAAGCAGAACTCGACTGAATCTGCCTGCCCAAGAGTTTTGAATACCTGTAAGATACACCGCAAGGAGATGAATCTGATGCTCTCTGGCGAGGGCCCATAGTCACAAAGCTTCGTTGCAGAGTGACAGAGAGCCTGTTCCGCCCTACTTGTTCACATAGAACATGGCTACCTGATTGTCCGTTTGAACTAGGATTGTCTTGTAGCTGAGCTGGGTGTGAAATACTCGAAGAGCAAGGAAGATTGCTCTGAGCTCCAGGAGATTGATATGGAGATAGGCCTCCTGTGGAGTCCAGGTACACTGGGTAGAGAGGCCTTGCAAGTGGGCTCCCCAACCCACCTGTGAAGCATCTGTTGTTAGAGTGGCTTGGGGTAGGGGTTGCTGAAAAGAAGACCCCCACCAAAAGGTTTTTGGGTGACTGCCACCATTGGAGGGACAAAATAAGGCGATCTGAGTTTGCTATTTTGTCTGACAGGCAATCTGACGACTGAGTCCACTGAGTGGATAAGGTCCACTGGGCTGCCCTCATATGGAGGCGAGCATAAGGAACCACATGCATGCTGGATGCCATGTGGCCTAGCAACTATAACATTTCCCGAGCAGTGAGGTGAGGTTTTAGCACTGCTTGGGAAGCTAATTGCACAATGTGAAGGCAGCGGGGCTGTGGAAGGTACGCCCTTGTTTGTCTGGTATCCAGAAGAGGTCCTATAAACTCTAGGGACTGAGTGGGAGCAAGGTTGGACTTTGGGAAGTTTATGACAAGTCCTAAATACTGAAGGATGTGCATTGTGCGAGACAGAGCAACCCTGGCCTCTGGCTTTGAAGGGGCTCGAATGAGCCAGTCGTCTAAGTAAGGGAAGACGAATATTCCCAGGGTATGGAGAAATGCTGCTACCACAGCCATGCATTTTGTGAACACCCTTGGTGCAGAGGCCAGGCCAAAAGGAAGAACCCTGTATTGGTAGTGCTTCCCTTGAAACAGGAATCAAAGGAACTTTCGGTGAGTTGGATGGATGAAAACATGAGTGTACGCATCCTTGAGATCTAGAGAACAAAGCCAATCCTGATTCTGAAGGTATGGCAGCAGAGTTCCTAGAGAAATCATTTTGAACTTCTCTCCGAACAGGAATTTGTTCAATTCTCTGAGGTCTAGAATGGGTCTGTGTCCTCCTGTTTTCTTTGGAATAAGGAAATAAGGGGAGTAAAACACCCTGTACCCCGATGGGGAATGGGTACCTCTTCTATTGCCCCTTGAGCAAGGAGCATAGATACTTCTTGACCTAACCGGTCATTGAGAGAGGTCTGAGAATTGAACTGTCTTACTATTGTAGGAGGAGGCATGCTGAGGAACTGAAGCTTGTACCCCTCTCTTACAACAGACAGAGTCCAATTTTCTGCTGTTATCTGACCCCATCTGGGGGCAAAATGACATAACCTTCCTGGGATGGTGGAGGGTTCTGGGCCGTTCAGGGCCAGGAAGGCAAAGTTCTCTAGACAGGAGTCAAAGCCCCTGTGGAGGTTGAGTCTGCTGAGTCGGTTGAGGCTTAGCTGCTTTTGGTCTCCTTTGTTGCCTAGGTTGTTGGTGCTGTCCCTTTTGGGCAGACTGACCTAAACGAAGTCCCTGCTGGGTATAGGAGGGATAAATCTTTTTCTTCTTGCTGAAGAATGTTTTTTAGAGGATCTTTTCCTTGCAGGATCAGCTGTAGATTTAGACAATCTATCCAAAGTGATATTGTCAGCATCTATCTCATTAGCTTTTTCCTGCCAATTCTTGCCAAAGAGATTCTTTCCTGTGGAAGGTATATTCCCCAGTTTGTCCTGTACTCAGATTTCCAAGTCAGAAGCCTGGAACCAGGCACCTATGGCAATAGCAGAGGTTCTGCTTATGCATTCAAAGCAGTCAAAGGCTGCACGATTCACAAACTTGGAAACATTCTGAGCATGTTTAACAAGAGCAAGATAATCTTGCCTTTTATCATCAGGAAGGAGAGGGCTCATAAGCTCTAAGTCTCCTGTGACCTCCTTAAGGAACATTCCCATATACAAGATATGGGAACTGATCCTAGCAGAAAGCAAGGAAGCCTGGAAGGATCGATGTCCAAAGGAGTCAAGAGTCCTACACTCGCGTCCTGGAGGATTAGAAGCATGCCTTTTTGCGCTCTTTATCCGTCTCATGGCTGATTCCACCACCATGGAATGGTGTGATAATTGAGTCTTCTGAAACCCAGGACAAGGAGGAACTCGATACATGGTGTTGAGTCTTCGAGAGTGAGGAGATGTGGTCAGAGGTGTTTCCCACATCCTTAACATAAGATCATGCAAGATCTCATGAATAGGTAAGGTAGCTGCCTCCTTGGGAGCTTTAGGGTATTGTAGGATTTCTAATTCCTTTGCCCTAGGCTCTTTTTCAGGAGCCACTGTGATGGAAAGACCTCGGGCCACATCTCGGCTAAAATCCTGAAAGGACATACTCTCTGGTGGAGACATCCTACGCTGAGGAGAAGAGGAATCCTCAGTAAGAAGTACTCTGGTATTGGCAGAGCTTTCAGAGTCTTCAGACTCATCCGAGGATTCGAAGTATCTCCGATCCGGGTGATCGTGCAAGGCACGGTACCAGTACTGATTGAAGTCGGCATCACAGTGGTCTGGTATCGACTTGTTGATAACCGGATATAGACGCATGACTCGGTCTTGGTAGAATACCTGCCGATGTCGATGCAGTCGGTGCCAGTACCGGTTGAAATGTCTGAAGCGGTTTCAGGGGCATCGAGGCCATGAGAAGAGCTGCCAGACTGCGTTCAATAGCCAAGAATCTTGGTCTATCGACGCTGCCGATGCTTGGGTATCGGTGCCGGATGAAGCGGCCGGAACCACAGAGCATGGCACCAGTAGTTCTGCCGAGGTTGAAGCCTCGAGAACATCCTGGAGCCCCGTTAGTGCTTTGGAAGCCAAAGCCTCCCACCGGGGCAATTTTGCTGGTGAAAGTCCCTCAAGGGCAACGCCAGAGGCATCTCAATGTTTAGAAGGAGATCTACCCTTTGAGGACCGGCTAGATTTATGTTTAGTTACCTGAGATCCATGGGAGGAGGATGAAGCCCTAGAAGACGCTGATGCCAAGGAGGGTGCATCAGAGGGAAAAAGGGTGCTAAGTTTAGCAGCTCGGTTTTGCCGGACCCTTTTCGACATCATCCCACAGGCAACACACTCTGAAATAGAGTGGTCAGGACCTAAACATTTGAGGCACCACTCATGGGTGTCGGTGACGGAGATGTTACTGCCACACTTAGAAAACTTTTTAAAACCCGAAGCGGGTTTTTCCATTTTGAGGGAAACAAATTGGGCCTAGTACCAAAAATGGCGCGTGGCACCCGAAAAGAAAATTACTGGAGAAAGACTCCAGAAACAACGGGGGTTTTTTTAGAAAAAGAAATGAAGAACCGTCAGTACCAGTATAGCGTCGAGGGAAGGCAGATGCAACCACAAAAAAGAAGAATAAGAAGGGAAATTTTCTGCGGTGACAGGATGTGCGACCTGTCGGCTCCGCGGAAAATGAAGAACTGGAGAGGGACAGTTGGGAAAGGCGAGAAGGCAGCAAGCAGGCGCTGTGGGATGCTCCCAAAAGCTTTCCTATTGGATGCTGGGGAGCGTTCCCGCGCAGGCTTCGTCGGTACCGATGATACCCATATGTGAAGACTACATTCCTGCTTGTTCCTGGAGATAGACCAGTATGGTCCATCTAATCTGCCCAGCAAGGTGGCAAGAGTAGGTGCACTTGCCGCTCCATGCAGATCACCTCTCCCCATGCCTTTTTTAGGGGTGTACCCACCCCTCCGTGTAGGTCACACCTATTTGTTGAGATATAAGAGATAGTTATGCTTATTTTGATTTTATCCTGTTGCTATAAAGGGATCCACTATGTCTGTCCCATGCCATTTTGAATCCTGTCACTGTTAGGGTTGCCAACTTTTTCACCGAGAAAAACCCGACACCTGTGGCTCGCCATACTCCACCCATTCTCCGCCCCTAGTCCCACCCCTGCCCCGCCCCGCCCCCAGCCCCACCCACAAAAATTACCGAGGATACATGTAGGCTAACTTCCTTGGTCAGATAATAATTAAACTGGGAACCCCAAAAGCCAAACATGAAATGTACAACACTGGAGAAATAAAACTATAAAGTAATTTCCTCTTGCACTAAACAAAAACGCAAAGATGTTAGCAATACACACTTCCCAGACCAGACATATTCCAGTTAATAAATTCAAAATAAAAAGTATTTTTCTACCTTCTGTTTGGGCATTTTATTTTTCAGTTGCAATTGCTCCAGTCACTTTCTTCTGGTTTCTTCATGTCTTCTGCGAGCTATCCATTTGTCCTTTCTTCTCTTTTAGATGTTTTCCATTCTCTCTCTATTTCTGCTTTAACATACTGATTGTTTCCCTTTTGATCTTTCCCCCAATTCTTTCCTTATTCCTTTATCATCCATTTAAATTTCACCCTTCCATTCTCAAGCCCCTCTTACTCTCCCAATACCCGGCCCATCATAGACTTTTCTTCCACACAAAATATCTTTTCCCCTTCCATTCTCATTCCCCATCCATTCTAGTCCTCCCCAAAATCAGTTCCCTTATAGTTCTAGACCCACCCAGCATCCACTCCCTTCTAGTCCCATTCTCCCATGCCCCACATCAGCCCATTTCCAGTCCTATTGTAGCCCCCATCAGCCCATTTCCAGTCCTATTCCAGCTCTTCATCAGCCCATTTCCAGTGCTAGCCCTCACATCACAGGCCATTTCCAGTCCTAGCCCACCCCCCCAATCACAGCCCATTTCCAGTCCAAGTCCCCCATCACAGCCTCTTTCTAGCCATAGCCCCCCCCCATCACAGCCTATTTCCAGTACTAGGCCCCCCCCCACCATCACAGCCCATTTGCAGTCCTAGTCCCCCCCCCCCGCACCATCACAGCCCATTTGCAGTCCTAGCCCCCCTAATCACAGCCTATTTCCAGTCCAAGTTCCCCCTCCCTCCACCATAGCCCATTTCCAGTCCAGGTCCCCCCCCCCCCCATCACAACAACATTTCCAGTCCAAGTCCCACCCCCCTAGCCCTTTTCCAGTCCAAGTTCCCCTCCTCCCAGCCCATTTCCAGTCCAGGTCCCCCCCCCCCCCCACCATCACAGCAACATTTCCAGTCCAAGTCCCCCCCCCCATAGCCCTTTTCCAGTCCAAGTTCCCCCCCTCATAGCCCATTTCCAGTCCAGGTCCCCCCCCCCATCACAGCAACATTTCCAGTCCAAGTCCCCCCCCCCCATCGCCATTTTACAGTCCAACTTCCCCCCCTCATAGCCCATTTCCAGTCCAGGTCCCCCCCCCCACCCATCACAGCAACATTTCCAGTCCAAGTTCCCCCCCCCAATAGCCTTTTTCCAGTCCAGGTTCCCCCCCCCTTGCCCTTTTCCAGTCCAGGTCTCCCCCCCCCCCAGCCCATTTGTAGTCCTAGCCCCCCCCCCCATCACAGCCCTTGCAGTCCTTGGCCTCCCCCCCCCCCCGACCAGCACCGCGGCTGTCTGAGGGGCTTCAGAGGGAGCCGGAGAAGCCCGCGCGAGGCCCCGGCTCCCTCTGTACAACTGCCAGCATGAAGATCCTTTTCCTTCACGCTGGCGGTTGTTTCTGTGAAGCCGCGAATGCTGGGAAAGGTTAAAGGGCATTGCCTTTAACCTTTCCCAGCAATCACGGCTTCACAGAAACAGCCGCCAGCGTGAAGGAAAAGGATCTTCACGCTGGCAGTTATACAGAGGGAGCCGGGGCCTCGCACGGGCTTCCCCGGCTCCCTCTGAAGCCTTCCGGTGTGCGGACTGGTTTTTTTTTTAACTCCGCGGACTTCTTCGGATCGGAAGAAAAGCCGGTTTTTGCTCTGGCTGCTTCCGATCTTGCGGCCAGAGCAAAAAACCGGCTTTTCAAGGGCCGGTTTTACCTCTGCGCCGGCAGCCGGCCTGGCCATGGAAAAACCGGCCAGGCCGGCTGAAAACCGGCCAGTTGGCAACCCTAGTCACTGTGTTTGCCCCCACCACTTCCATCGGGAGGGCATTCCAAGCATCCACCACCCTTTCAATGAAAAAGTATTTTCTGACATTGCCTTTCAGTTTACACCCTTGCAGCTTCATGTTATGCCCTCTAGTTTTACAGCTTCCCTGTCTTTGGAAGAGGTTTGTTTGTCCATTAATACTCTTTTAAGTATTTAAAGTTCTGAATCATATCTCCCCTGTCCCTCCTGTCCTCCAGAGTCTCTTCTCATAAATCTTCTGACACAGGCTCCAAATTATTTTGGTCACCTTCTTCTGAACCACTTCCCGCCTGTTTATATCCTTTGTGAGATACGGTCTCCAAAACTGAACACAATATTCCAAGTGAGGCCTCACCAGCCGAGTCAGAGCATGCACTTATGTGTGTAATTTCTGAAATAAAACTCGCATAAGATCCACAGTGTCTTTTAAACCAGCTCCAGAGCTGGTGTAAGTGGCCATGGCTTAAATTTACGTGTTTTGATGGCCACTTTGACTTTATACTGTAAAATAGTCACGATTTACACACATTATTTATATGGCAGCTTTCAAAATTCCCCTCTACATGTATAGCTAAGCAGTTTAATTTAGGACAGCCTATTTTCTGGCCTAAACTAAAATGCACAGCTATGCAGATAATGGCTGAATATCACTGCTGTACATATAGTTCAGCGTTCCACCCTCACCTCGCCCTAACTCCACCCCAGAACTCTCCGTAGAGTGCCATGGTGGTCAGAAAGATTTCCAGTGACAGTATCTGCATAATACCACTGAAAATCCATGGTCAAATTACTTATACATTTATTAACAGCTGCTAAATATATAAGTCCCTTTAAATATTTACTCGATGATGTCCAGTCTTGTGATCGGAGAGGGGTGGTGTTAGGTGATCATATTTGTTGAGTTTAACTATCCAAATGTTAGGTGCGGGGGGGGGGGGGTGCTAAGGGCCGGAAAATTAATGGGAGGAGGGAAAAAGGCTGAAGGTTTGCCCAAGGAGAAAAATACTCTTGTTCCAGTCCTGATAGTCCCTGATTCTACCCATCAAAATAAACTCTGCAGGACCATGATGCAGCTGGATAGAGTGGTGAACAACCCAGAACCAACGGCCTTTACTTGCCATCATTTACTATGCTGCTGTGTTAACCTAAAATCTTCCATCTGGACCTGGGTAGCTTGGGAGCTCTGTTAGCAGGAAAAACTATGGCCTCCTTTCCAGTGACTTGTTAAATAGCAACATCATTTTCTTTTCTTTAAAACAATCTCAACTCACAGAAGGCTAACTCCTTTGGTACAGTTTACCTATCTTTACAACTTGCATGTCATAAAAGGTTCAAGCAATCACAAGGTATCTATGTTAGCCATCCCTGAAGCAGAACAATTTTTTTTTCTGCATTGCTACGAGCTGGGGTTCTTACAGGCTGGAAAAGATGCAAAATAATCATAATTTTTCATCTCTTTCAGTGCTCAACTTCAACAGCTGGATTATTATGATCTCAACATATGGCACTATTTAATACTTCTGTTTTGTTAATGTTCCTTCATTTGCATATTCTTTCCTGAATACAATGATAATGGAACCTTTTGTTATCTGCCAAAAAACATCAGTTATTTTGCCTTTGCAGATGTTTTTTCACTTTTTTTTCTAAGTGCCCAGAAAATGATAGTCTAATAGAGATCCCGGCAAAAAGCAAGTCAGCTAACACCTATGGAGGGTAATTTTATAACAAATCACCTACAGTATATGTGAAAACCACATGAGTATGTACTGTTATTATATTTTATAAAGACATACAGGTGCCTATGGGGTATGTTTGCTAAGCTGCGCTAGCTGTTAATGTGGGCTTGAGTGTGCCCCGATGACGCACGATCATAGCACGCACACTAAACTGGTAGTGTGGGGTTAATTCCATGCTATCTGCTTAGCACACGACAGGAAGGGAAATGGGCAGTATACGAGTGAAGTGCGGGCATGTCTGCACATTGTGGTTAATGTGGGAGTTGACAATACACAGGACCGTACCTAGCCCTGTGTGAGTGGTGTGGCCGCACAGGGCGCAAAGGCTTAAGGGGCGCATTTTAGCTGTCTGCCGTTGCCTGCCCCCGCCAATTTTTCTTCTCTCAGTGGCGGCAGGCAACGACAGACAGCTAAAATGCGCCCCTTAAGCCTTCTCACCGGCATGCTAAGCAGATCTGTCCCTCCCTGCAGGAAGGGACAGATCTGCTTAGCATGCCGGCGACTTGCACATCGGGCGCGCCTCTTCTTTCCTGCCGTGAGGGGGGGAGGCGCACGCCCGATGTGCAAGTCACACAGGGCACGATTTACACTCGGTACGGCCCTGAAAATACACGTCTGCCATCAATGTTGCAGTTAGTATGGGTACACTTCATGCCACTTCAGTGGTGGCATTAAGTACATCTGCGTTCCCACCAGCATGCATTAGGGTCCCAAACAGTGCAGTATTTGCTGGGGCCATGCTGTACATGCCCCCAAAAGGAAACACATGACTTTTACATATACCGCGTGTTGATATCTAACCTAAATGTGCAGCACCTGCAAAACTCTGATGCACTTTAGTAAACATATCCCTATGTATCTTTATAAAATACTAGCACATATCTGGCAGAAGCATTGGCTAGATTGAAATAGCGGATATTTATGCTTACTCAGGCGAAGGGGTAAATGTTCACATCATGACTCCACTCATGCTCCATCCAAACTCCTCCACTGGACATGCCCACTCTAAAGTTACATACAAGAACGCAGCTAATGATACCATGCATAAGTTTATGCATACCCTAATTTATAAGAGACCTTTTATATGTGTATACCTGCCATATACTGCATGTGTGAAAAATCCTTTATAAAATTACCTCCATAATTCTGCAAATCCAGCTTAATTCCAGTCAGCATTATCAAGGCTATAGGGGTTCTAAAACCTCCTCCAAATGTCAGAGCCCCCACTAGTGCAGGCATTACAAAACTCTGGGTGAAAGTTATATTAACTTCCATGGCAATCTGTGGCAGATTTGCATACCTTTATGCATTGTTCACATTAATATGTAAAAATATTTTCAGTTAAAAAAATAACATCTTTTTCAATATTTCTTGTGTGCAGATCATTTTCAAACTTTTTTCATTTTTCTTTTACTTCTATATTTTTGTTTATCCCTCTTATTCTTTCCACTCTGTTCCTCTTTCTGCTTCCTTTCTTGTTTTCATACCTGTTTATGTTTATGTTTATGTTTATTGATTTGATTGACCGCCCTTCAAAATAGCAGAGCGGTTTACAATGATAATAAAATATTACAGTAACAGCAAGGCACAAGGCCGGAAAAGTAGAAAGAGAGTTACAATTACTTTGTAGAGAGAAAATGGGAGAGCAGGTTGATATCAAAAGGTATAGGAAAAAAGGTTAGGGGTGAGAGGAGGGAGGGCCAAAGGCAAGGGAGAAAAGGTGAGTCTTTAGATCCAGCTTGAAGGTAGGGTGATGATGTTCCAGGCGGAGGGCGGTGGGAAGGGAGTTCCAGAGGGCATGGCCTAGAAAAAAAGAAGCTGAGGAACGGGTAGAGTGCAGGTGGGCTAGGGAGGGAGGGGGTAGTGTGAGACGGTTGAGATGAAAGGAGCGGGGAGTGTGTCTGGGAGTGTGAAAGTGGATGAGGTCAGCCAGGTATTGAGGAGTGGAGGTGTGAAGTGCTTTATGAACAAGGGTGAGTAGTTTGAACTGAATGCGGAAGGAAATTGGTAACCAGTGAAGGCGGAAAAGAAGGGGGGTGACGTGGTCTCTGGGGGAGGAGTGGGACACAAGTCGAGCGGCTGTATTTTGGTGGTCTTATCACCGCCTATTTTTCCCCTTTTCTCTGCCTCAACTATCATTTCCTTCCTTCCAATGTCTCTTCTCCCCTCCTTTTCTCATCTGAAACCTCCTCCAGTCTTCTCTTCCTCGAGGAGTTCTCTTTCAAACTACCTCAGCTTTTACCCTCTAGGTTTCCATCTTTCCCTTCCTTCTCTCACTCAGTTTCTCCCCCCTCCTTCCAGGTTCTCCCCTCCAGCACACAACATGCATACTTTTAGATGTAATGAGTGAGGGTGTTCCTGGAGGCACTTAGGCGGGTGGGGGGGGGGGGAGGTTGAGGTTGGAAAACTATGCCTGTTGATTGTATTGTCACATCTTAATGTGTACTTCCAACAGCAAATTTCTATCCACACAAAACAGGTGCAAGTGGCAGCATTGGCTTTATACCTGTGGCAATTTCCAAACAAAATCCCAGTATATTTTTCCTTTGAAAACTGGTGCAAAGAGTGGGAGTAAGATGTATGTATAGATTTTGCATCAATACAGGCTGCTGGAATACTGCCCCCAAGGTGGTAATTTTATAAGTTGCGCCTAGATTTGCATATGTAGATATAGGTATTTGCATCATATACTCATGTAAATGGGTATTTATGTGTGTGTTTGACACAGTGACTATTTAGAAAGTCACTGAGCCGATCTTGACTTATTTAACTGTGGGCATGTACAGGGGCATAGTTTGAGTGAAGCGTGGGCAAAGCAAAAAGTTACTTGCACAATTCTAAACTACTTATTTTAGACATGTTCTTAAAGGTCCTAAGTGCTCACGGCTTAAATTAACATGCGTTTCGACAACTTCTACCCCTGTTTTACGAGTATATAGTAAAATATGCACATTGCATACTTTATAATATAGGTATGAAATAAGTGTGTAAAAATCCATGTTAATCTAAGCACGCCTTATAAAATTACCCTCCACATGTTTGGTTTTAGTTTATATTTATTAAAGAGTGCAATATTGAAAACCACTTCTGTGGCTAAAAAGCGTAGTTACTCACCTGTAACAGGTGTTCTCCGGGGACAGCAGGAATCAGTCCTCACATATGGGTGATGACGGCGCCGACGGAGCCCTCGTGCGGAGCAAATCCCCAGCTTTCAGAGAAAGCTTTTGGGAACTGCATCACGCATGCGGGGTCCTCTTCTCGCCTAAGGGTGCCATCTTGCTCAGTCAAATGACATAGCTAAAAAGACAGCAAAAAGAAGAAAATATAATAATAGGACTGCAACTCCAAGGGGAGGAGGGAGGGTCGTGAGGACTGATTCTTGCTGTCCCCAGAGAACACCTGTTACAGGTGAGTAACTACGCTTTCTCCGGGAACAAGCAGGAAGTCAGTCCTCACATATGGGACTCCCCAGCTATAGGCTACCGAGAACCCACAGCTGAAAAATAGGCTCCCTCTACGAGAGCCGCAAGCAGCCACAATAGGAATCTGAGAGTAGCACTCCGGTAGCCTGACACAGAAGGGTCGGAGGGCAGGAGTTGCCTAGTCCTCGAAAAGGTTACGGAGTACAGCCTGGCCGAAAGCACTGTCCTGTCGGGACTCCCTATCCAGGCAGTAATGGGTTGCAAAAGTCTGACCCGAAGACCAGGTGGCGGCCTGGCAGATGTCTGCCAGTGGAACAGAGCGGAAATGAGCCACTGATGCCGCCATGGCCCTGATCCAGTGGGCCGTAACGTGACCCTCCAACGGAAGCTTGGCTGCCCTGTATGCCCAGGCAATACAGTCTGCCACCCATGTGGACAGCGTATGCTTGGAAACAGCCAACCCCAGCTTACTGAGGTCGTAGGATACGAAGAGCTGAGAAGCCCTTCTATGGCCCTGCGTAAGTTGAATATAGAAGGCCAACGCCCTCTTACAGTCCAGGGTATGCAGAACTGTCTCTGCCCGACAGGCATGCGGCCTGGGAAAGAAGGTAGGCAGCACCACCTCTTGGTTGAAGTGGAACTTCCTTCCACTTTCAGAAGGAACTTGGGGTGTGTGCGGAGCACCACCCAGTTCCTATAGAACCTTGTATAAGGCCTGTCGGACACAAGGGCCTGAAGCTCACTCACTCGTCGGGCTGACATGAGTGTCACCAAGAAAATTACCTTCCAAGAAAGGTAGTGTAGATGGCAGGTTGCCATTGGCTCAAAAGGCGGCCTAGTAAGCTGCCCTAAAACCACGTTCAAATCCCACTCAGTTGTCGGAGGGCGGACCGGGGCTTCAGCAGAAGTAGGCCTCTCAAGAATCTAGACACCAGAAGATGCGCAGAGAGAGGTTTTCCTTCCACCGGGAAATGGTGTGCAGCCAGGGCACTGAGGTGCACCCTGACGGAGTTGGACTTAAGGCCCAAATCCGAGAGGTGTAGAAGATACTGTAGTACCACTGCAACCTGGCAGGAGAAAGGATTCACTTTCTGCTTCTCGCACCAAACCCTAAACTTACGCCATTTGAAGGCATAGGTTCATCTAGTTGATAGCCTCCTTGAGGCCAACAACTACTACTACTACTGAGCATTTATAAAGTGCTACTAGTCACACGCAGCGCTGTATAGACATGTAGGAGACAGTCCCTGCTCATTAGAGCTTACAATCTAGTTAAGACAAAACAAGTAAAACACAAAGCAACAGTCTATTCAGGGCAAGAATACAAAGCATGGCATTTACAATCTAGACAGACAGAAGTCAAGATTTGAAAGCAACAGTGAAGAGGTAGGTTTTTAGCCTGGATTTGAAGAGGGCTAGGGAGGGTACCTGTCGTATAGACAAAGGTAGGTTGTTCCAGGCGTAAGGTGCAGCAAGGTGAAAGAAGCGGAGTTAGCGGTGCGAGTGGAGGGCCTGGATAGAAGTAGTTTGTTGGAAGAGCAAAGTTCCCGAGAGGGGATGTAAGGAGCGATAAGAGATGAAAGGTATTGAGGGGCTGCAGAGTGAATGCATTTGTAGGTCAGGAGGAGAAGTTTGAACCGGATGCGGAAAGGGATAGGGAGCCAGTGAAGTGACTTGAGGAGAGGAGTAATGTGGGCATGGCGAGGCTGGCATAAGATTAGTCAAGCAGCAGTGTGTTGAATAGATTGAAGGGGAAAGAGATGACTCGCAGGGAGACCAGCAAGGAGCAGGTTGCAGTAGTCGAGGCGAGAGGTAATTAAGGAGTGGATGAGCGTTTTAGTAGTGTGTTCAGAATTTGTTGGAAGGAGGAGTGGTGCAAGCATTACCCTTTCAACAGCCATGCCATTAGGTTGAGGACGCTGAGATTGGGGTGCAGGAGACTGCCCCCCTCCTGGGACAGGAGGTTTGGAGAGGACCCCAGGGGAATGGGGGCCTCCACTGCTAGCTGAAGTAGAAGTGGAAACCAGGGTTGCCTCGGCCACCTGGAGGCTATCAGGATGACCGAGGCCCTGTCCTGGAGAATCCTGAATAGAGTCTTGGCCACCAGAGGCATCGGGGGAAACGCATACAGGAGGCCCACAGACCATGATATGAGAAATGCGTCGGCAGCCACCCTGTGTGGGTGTGGCTGCCTGGAGCAGAACCGGGACAACTGGTGATTTTGCGGACTCGCAAACAAGTCCATTACTGGCCGTCCATAGGTCTGAAAGAGCCAATGGACTACTTCCTTGTCCAGCTGCCACTCGTGGGGCTACAGGATCCTGCTTAGTCTGTCAGCTAAGTAGTTGTCCTGGATTGGCAGGTAAACTTCCCTCAGATGCATGCCATGTTGGACTACAAAGGAGCACAGATCCAGAGTTTCCTGACACAGTAGGCGGGACCTCATGCCACCCTGTTTGTTCACATAGAACATGGCTACTTGGTTATCCATCTGTAACAAGACAGGCTGATGAGCCAAGGTCTGACAGAAAACTCGTAGAGCCAGGCGGATGTCATGAAGTTCCAAGAAATTGATTTGTTGTGTGCTCTTGTCTGGAGACCACACACCCTGAGTACAAAGCCCTTGGCAATGGGATCCCCAGCCCAGCAAGGATGCATCCATGGTCAGGATCCTTGTGTGTCGAGGAGCCTGGAAGGGCATCACTGCCGCCAAGTGTAATGCATCACTGCCTCCAAGTGTAATGGTTGAAGCCACCAGACCAAGGACTGTACCAGTCTTCTGGACACTTTGACTCTGTCTCAGAGGCCACCTGTGGCCTGCGTCCACTGGTCTCTGATGCACCAGTGAGCTGTGCGCATGTGGAGGCGGGCATCCGGTGTTACATGGACAGTGGAGGCCATGTGCTCGAGGAGGCGCAGAAAGTGCCTTGCTGATACCTGGGATCTGTGACTCACTTGGCATGCCAGGGCCAGAAGCCTTTCTGCCCTGTCTGCTGGCAGGTAGGCCCTTGCTTGAAGGGTATCTAGTCTGGCCCCTATGAAGTCTAGTCATTGAGTGGGCACTAGGCTGGACTTGGGGTAACTGATTACAAACCCCAGATGCTGGAGCACCTGGATTTATTTATTTATTTAGACAGTTTTGTATACCGCCTTATCCTTCAATCAAAGCGGTCACAACACAATTGGGGGATACATTTAACACACGGGGATATGAGACAAATACACTAATACTTACAGGGAACATGGGCAGTGGAGGGTTAAGTGGCTTGCCCAAGACCACAAGGAGCATCTGTGGGACTAGAAACCCCAGTCCTTCCGGCCCAAGGTTGCTGTCCTCTAGTGGGATTTGAACCACCGACCTTCCGGCCTGAAGTACCTTGCCCCAACCACTAGGCTACACCTCCCTTGGATGGTGCAAGATGTGGCCTGTTGGACCTCTATGGCTGAAGTGGCTCTGATGAGCCAGTCGTCTAAGTAGGGGAAGACAAAAACTCCTTGGAGTCTGAGGAAGGCGGCCACCACTGCCAGGCATTTTGTGAATACCCTGGGGGTGGATGCCAGGCCAAAGGGAAGTACCCTGTACTGGTAGTGATTGCCTCCCACCACAAAGCGTAGATATTGCCTGTGGTCTGGGTGTATCAGGATGTGTGTATACGCATCCTTTAAGTCTAAGGAGCATAGTCAGTCTCCTTGGTGGAGGTAAGGCAGCAGTATTATATATTGTTATAAGTTATAATGCCCTGTTCAATGTAATTTCAGTTTGTTCAATGTAAACCGCCTTGATATCATGAAAAACGGTATATAAGAAATGTTAAATAAATAAAAAATATTCTAATAGAGAGCATCTTGAACTTCTCCCTCACCAGGAATTTGTTTAAGTTGCGCAGGTCGAGGATGGGTCTGAGGCCTCCTGTCCTTTTTGGTAACAGAAAGTACCTGGAGTAGAAGCCCTTGCCCTGTAGATGGCGGGGCACCGGTTCTACCGCCTGATTCTTGAGAAGACCTGCTAACTCCTTCAGGAGAAGGTCCCAGTGAAGGGGAGACCTGAGGGGCTCTCCTGGAAAATAAGGAGGAGGAACCTGGGTCAAGTAAAAAAGATAGCCTTGTAGGACCCAGGCATTGGTAGTAATGGCTGTCCACCTGTGGACATACAGGGTAAGCCTTCCTCCTGTGCATTGCCTGTCTCAGGTGGTGAGAGGGGCTATGCTTTGAGAGTCAAAAGCCGTTCCCAGGCTGAGCCGGAGCCGGTGCCTGGGGTTTGGGGCTTTCTGCTTACGTGGGCCCTGCCCCTGTCCCTTGGCCTGCTGCCCCTGTTGGGGAGCCAGGGAGGCATGAAATGGGGGTAGCTTCGGTAAGCAGCACCCTTCCTCGGGTAAAAGGGCTTCTTACCCGAGCCCTTCTTCTTAGAAGGGGCAGAGGTCTTCTTTGAGAGCCGTGTCCTGGTCATGTACTCGGATTAGATCTCAGCATCCTTGTCGATCATGGGTTTGTCAAAGAGGTTCTCTCCCTGGCATGGGACATCGACCAACTTGTCCTGAACCCATTGCTCGAGGTCTGATGACTGTAGCCATGCTTGGCGGCATGCACCGATGCCCGCCGCAGCTACCCGGGCCGCTGACTCGAAGCCGTCATAGGCTGCTCGAGTCATGAACTTTGAGCACTCACGGACACCGGTCGGCAGGCTCTTGATGTGCTGAAAAGGTCCCTCAGAGAGACAAGCTGAGAACCCGGTGAGTTCCTTCGCCAAGTCCCTCAGGTACATGCCCATGTACAGCTGGTAGGCCTGGATCCGACATGTCAGCATAGAACTCTGGAAGCACTTCTTGCCGAGGGCATCCAAGTTGCGGGCCTCCCTGCCAGGAGACACCGAGGAGTGCGTCTTCTGGCTCTTCAGCCTGTGCATGGCTGATTCCACAACCATGGAGTTGTGCGGCAATTGTGCTTTTTGAAACCCAGGGCTCTTACAGACTTGATACATCGAGTCGATCTGTCTGCTGATCACCAGCACCGACGCCAGTGTCTCCCACATGCGGAGCATCAGTTGTTCCAGGATCAGAGGAGCAGGTACAGTAAGGGCCTCCCGAGAGGGAGAGTCATACTGGAGGAGGGAATGCCAAAGCCTTTGAAATGTCCCTCATGAAGTCCAAGAATCTAGTGTCCTCCGGGGGGGACCTTCTCTGCGGAAAAAAGGAGACTGAGCAAGATGGCACCCTTGGGTGGGAAGGGGACCGTGCATGCGTGATGCAAGTCACAAAAGCTTTCTCTGAAAGCTGGGGATTTTCTCCGCATGAGGGCTCCGTCGGCGCCGACATCACCCATATGTGAGGACTGACTTCCTGCTTGTTCCCAGAGAATAGGGTTTTACCCATGGAGATGGGAGCATTGAAAAATTCCCACTTCTAATGCCAGTAAAATTACCCATGCTGCTCCATAATACGCATAGGGGCCTACTTATTAGGCCGCACTAGATGTGTCAGTGGGTTTTAACATGTGTTAACTGTTAGCATAGTGTCATGCAGCCTATTAACTATTAGGATGTGCTAATTTCCATGTTACAATACTAGTATGGAAATCCCTATTAAAGGGCAAGATATAGTCAAGAACTGAATGTGGTATGGGCAAGAAAGTGAAGGTCATTACTGCGCATTAGCTACTATCGTGACCGATAACACGGTACAGTTAGCTAAACCTCCAGAGGCTTTCCTAACTGCATTCTGTATTATCTGCAATACTGTTAAAGTATGGTCAAGACTTGCCTTGTGCTAATGACATGGCTGCTTTCCCCAAAGTGTTTAGACTGCCCCAAAAGTTAATATGAAGCTTTTGCACCTAACATGCCTTAGTTAAGAGGCCCCATAATTTTATCCACCTTTTTTGGAGACATTCCCACAGGCAGAGTTAGACTGTTATTGTTGTTGTTAAGTGCTATTGAGTCGGTGTTGACTCATGGCGACCCTCTGGATAGTTGTCCTAAATTGTTTTGGTCTTCAGTCGGGCAGCTCATTGTTGACAAACTGGCACCCGTAGCTGCTGTTATTGTATCGATCCATCTCATTGTTGGCCTTCCTCTTTTGCATTGATCTTCTACCTTGCCAAGCATGATGTCTTTCTCTAATGATCTCTTTCTTCGCATGATGTGTCCAAAGTATGAAAGTCGAAGTCTTGTCATATGAGCTTAGGTTTGATCTTCCCTAGTACTGACTGGTTTGTTCTTTGGGCAGTCCATAGTATACGCAGTATTCTTCGCCAGCACCATAATTCAAAGGCATCAATTTTCTTCCTGTCTATCATTTTCACTGTCCAACTTTTGCATCAATATGATGTTATTGAAAATACCATAGCTTGAACAAGTCGAATCTTTGTATGGAGAGAAACATCTCTGCTCTTGAGAATCTTGTCTAGGCCCTTCATAGCCATTCTGTCAAGAGCAATGCGTCGTCGGATTTCTTGACTGCTTGTTGCTTCTTTATTGATAGTTGATCCAAGTAGGTTAAAGTTGTCCACTATTTCAATTTCTTCTCCATCTACAATGAGCTTATTGATTTTGCCAGTTATCATGATCTTTGTCTTCTTTAAATTAAGGTGCAGGCAAATTTTAAGACTATTTTCCTTGATCTTGAGAAGCAAATGTTTCAGATTGTCTTCACTTTCAGCCAATAATGTGGTATCATCAGCATAGGGAAGGTTGTTGATTAGTCTTCCACCAATCTTCACACCTCGGTTGTCTTCATACAGTCCTGCATCTCTGATGATTTGTTCTGCATATAAATTAAACAGGTAGGGGGGAAGTATGCAGCCTTGTCATACACCTTTGTTGATTTTAAACCATTCTATTTCTCCTTGTTCCATTCGAACTGTTGTTTCTTGATCAATGTAAAAGTTGTGCAAGAGAACAATCAGGGGTTCTGGTATACCCATGCTTCTTAATGTGGTCCAGAGTTTCTCCTGGTTTACACAGTCAAAAGCCTTGCTGTGGTCAATAAAGCACAAATAGATATCCTTTGGTATTCTTTTGTCTTTTCAAGGATCCATCTCACATCCACGATAACGTCTCTCATTCCTTGTCCTTTCCTGAACCCTGATGGCACTTCAGGTAGTTCTTGTTCCAGGTATGGTTGTAGTCTCTGTTGAATAATCTTTAGTAGAATCTTGCTGGCATGTGGGATCAGAGCAATTGTGCAATAATTTCCACAGTCAGTTGGATCACCTTTCTTTAGTATTGGTATAAACACAGATCTTTTCCAGCCAGTTGGCCATGATGTTGTGTTCCAAATTTCCTGGCAGAGCCTTGTAAGTATGGTAACAGCTGTATCAGATTGCTGCAATACTTCTATGGGAATGCCATCAATACATGGTGCTTTGTTCTTTGATAAGGCTTTCAATGCTGCTTCGACAACTTATTTCATTGCCAATGATTCCTTCATCCACACCATACACAACATGGTACACAGCTCACTGACCCAAGGAATCATGCCAAACTGACTAAAGCTAGCTACAATAAGACCAATCCCAAAGAAATCCCCACTAGACAAGAGCAACCCAGCTGCCTACAGATCCATCTCAAGCATACCACTACTGGCAAAGATTATAGAAAAAGTGGTACAGCATCAGCTCCAGGACCACAATGACAACCATGCCCCACTGGACATCAACCAACACAGTTTATGCGCTAACCATGGAGTCGAAACACTCCTGTTATACCTCTTTAACAACATAATCCAAATCATAGACAACCGCAAGAGAGGAACACTTATGATCTTCTTAGACATCTCGTCAGCATTTGACACAGTAGACCACAGAACTCTACTAGCAAGACTACAGAACATTGGACTACACAGCACCACCCTGAAGTGGTTCAACTCATACCTAACGGACAGACAGATCCAGGTCAAGATTGGCCCCAACACCTCTCGACCCATAAAAATCAAGCAAGGCGTCCCACAAGGATCCACCCTATCAGCGCTTTTATTTAACCTCTATATTGTGATGCAGCGGGGGCTGATGAGAGCCCTGATAGAAGAAAAAAACCTGTTTGTCAGCAAGGAAAAGATGTGCACAAAGTGCAATATTTACAGGGACCAGCTAGAGGGAGCAGGAGTGCAGTCAGGGAGACTGAAGGGCCACGCCTAGCTGGTCAGAAGCACATGACAAACATTTCACAAGCCTCAAAGAGAGGAGTCCTTTATAAGGAGGAACTGCCTCAAGCTAAAAAGATAGAGATAGAGACACAGAAAGAGCGAGGACTGGGACAGAAGGAGAAAGAGAAAGAGAAAGCTGTTTGCTGGCAGAGGAGGAAGACTTATACTGATTGCAAGCAGGAAGCAAGTGGGAATCAGCCGGGAAGGAAAAGCCAGGCTGAGCAAGGAAGCCAGGATTTGGGATATTGCAAGAGCAGGCATTTACCAGAAGAGCTGTTCCCACGAGTGAGAGAGGAACCAAACTTTCAGAGAAAAGCTTGGCACAAAGCTTCTGAAGGGAAGAAGCCAACCCAAGGAGAAAACCTTTCCTCATCGTGCTGCTGCAATAAGAGGTATGAGAATTATATTCCTACAAAGAAACCTTTGCCCTGTAAAAGTTCTTGTGAAGGAAGTGTGGAATCTCTAAGAAGAGAAAGCCCAGTTAATACTAAGGGGACACGTGGCCAGTGCTCCAGGTTAGGCCCGAAGCACTGGAAAGTATTAAGGGAAATATACAAAGCTCCAGAATACAATATTCCAGAGACTGTTAACACAGAATTAGACATACCAATTCCTGAGCCGATGCAAGTGGAACTGGTGGAACAGTTGCCAGACCCAGAGGAGATGGATTGCTCTCTCTGCATTTCCCATAGCACAGAGTCTTTGGAGGACGTATGAACTGCTTGTGGTATCTGCAGAATGTCTATTATGTGCTGAGCAGAAGAATTGTACAAATTTGCTTTAAACTAGAAGCTATGTTTGTGACCTGCTACTACTGTGAAGTTAACAGTTTTCCTTAAACCTTGCGTTTTCTTTTATGCCTGAAGTTAAGGACATTATTTTCAGTTGTGACCAATTTATGACACCATGCGTAAAGGGAATAAAAGCCTTTTTCATCCCTACCACTCTGCTTTAATTGTTTGCTTTAAAGGATTGGAGTTTAAAACCACTAGACCAAGGGGCATGTTTACTAAAAACCGCTAATTTGCGCGCCGCAAAATAGCGCACTAAAAGCGGTACTTAAGAGCACTTAAATGGCCCGTAAACGTGCGGGTCACCACCGCACGCGTGCGCGTCACACGAACGCGCCCCGCACAAGTACGGGCCCGCAAATGTCCGATAGAGGCGTGGAAAGGCTAACGGAGGGCGGAGGAAGGCTCCGGAGGGGCGGAGAGACGGGGCTTATGGGCAGGGAAGGGGAGGGGAGAGGCGCCCCGCACATTATCGGGGCTGAATTCGCAAGTACAAAATAGCGCGAGTGAAACACTCGCGGTACAGGCCATGTAAAGGGAAGGGAAACCATTTTCGTCAGCAATGTACACCTAAACCGGGGAAACCTTCAAAACGTGAGCAGTGTGATACATGTGCACAGCACAAAAGTGCAATTACAAATATCAAATGACCACCACAGAAATAGTACAAAGAGGAGGTCAGCTGGGGAACAGTGATAGTAAAGGGCAAAACCAAAAAACACACCCAGGAAAGCACCAAACATATAAATGAATTATGGAACGGTCTACGGAGCGGAGACCTTTCCCAACACACATTTCCTTGTTACGTACGTTCCCTGTGAGTGGTGTTTATGGTTGCCCATCAATAGCAAGGTTGCCCAGTTTGTTTATATATCAACCCCCGTCTGCGGTGGTCAGTTCCGGGGTTTAGTTGCACGTTTGTCACCAGACAGGGTGAATGAGCCCACAGTAAAAATGTGCAGAGCAGGGTTTGCGACTCCATCCTGCCAGGTTAACTATCTCCAGGGACTGCACTGTCTCTGTGGACACACTGTGGTGCAGCGGACAGAGCCACTACCTCTAGGACCATAAGGCATAGGATCAAATCCCAGCTGGGGCCCATGCCAGCCCAGTTCCTATGTTTTACCCACCACTAAACAAAGATAGCACAGACACCCCTGTATTGCAGGGAACATAAGCATGGTGCAAACACCCATATTTTGCCCTACCCCGCACACACCCCATAACAATGGGCATTACCCACAGCCCAGTCCCCCACATCCAGTCCCGGAGTGCCACAATGCAATCAGGGCATATGCATTCCCTGAGAGTAGGAATGCCATCATGTTGGCGGACGAGTACAGGTGGTGGAGGGGGCAGTGGCTGCTAGCCACAGAAGACAGTGGCCTAGCCATGTGCAGGCTGGCACCGTCCACTGCAACAGACAGGCCCTGTCGGATGTACAGTCATGGACTGCCCAGGGAATCAAGCACATCTGTGGCAACACAGTGGCGCACTGCACACAGACAGTGTGTGCAAGAACAGAAGGTCACAGGTTCAAAGCCCTGCCAATCCTCTCCACATATCTTTACCCACAACTAATCCGTGATAGTAAGGACAAACCATTATTGCTGGGGACATACGCATTGCTCATACGCCAATTTTACACCCCACTGATCACAGACACCATGATGAGGGGCATTACCTAGAGCAGAGTCTCACAAATGCAGTCCCAGAGGACCACACACCATTCAGGTTCAATGCTGCCGCCCATACAAATGCCAGTGCTGTATATCTCTGCACCACCCCCATGGCATGTAGAGGTAGCTAATGCATATTCATGAGGGACAGCAGGAAAACGCGAACAGTGTGTTGCAACCCTGGGCTGGATTTGGGAACCTCAGCCGTAAAGCAGCAGCCAACAGGGGCAGACACACCCACACCCACACCCACAGGCCCCAATGGCCAATGCCCCCTGGAGAGGCAGGACATCGGGCCTTGTGTGCATCTCACAATACTAGCATGTGAATACCTTAGCAATGTCACTCTACACCTGGGTATACGGTACACAGCTTCCAAACACTTGCTCTGAGTACTGGCAGATAGATATCCCTACGTCACGCACATTCTGCTCCTTGAGCTCCATCATGACAATCTGTCTGTTGACTGCAGTGGGTGCATCAGGTCTGGTCTCTGATAGCGTTTACCACCCTGGGGAGTGACTCAAAACAGTATTGCTACCATATCCATGCCTGTACTGTGCCCAGGACTGGTGTGGTGGCTAATGCTGACAAACGCCTCTACAGTAGCACAATGCTGGCATACGTGTGGGAGTGTGTGTCTGTCTATACAGTGTGTGTTGGCTGCAAACACCTTCCACAGCCCACACTGCCAGCACTGTTGCCAGTATTGGCCTGCCAATGTGCATAATGAGCAGCAAGGTACCATGGGTATAGCTCTGACAGGGCGGGTTGGCCAGGATGCATCTGCACAGGGCAGAGGGCACTGACTGGGATAGTGTAGTGGTTGCCCACCACCTACACATACATGGTGGCCTCTGTATGTGCTGCTGGGGTTGCACTCCACCCTGACTGTGCAGTGAAGACAACATGGCTAGGCACCCCCATAGTGAATGATAGTATTTATTTTATTATTTATTTATTTAAAGTCTCTTATATACCGCACTATTCGGCATCAGCGCGGTTTACATGGAACAGAAATGCTCAGTACAGATTAACATGTATGAGTTCACAGGTAACAAGGCAAATAACTTGGATAACAAGGGTAACTATTTACCCTTGTGATATATATGGGTTTTGTGTCGGGGCCCAGTCAATGACTTAACTGCTGGTGTGCACTGCCATCCCAGTTCTGGGTGCATGCATTTCCAACAGGACTAACTAGCAGACATATGTCAGCTGGTGTGTGTCCTGATGGAGCGCCGTGCAGTGGCTGATGGCTTGCTGTAGGCGAAGATCAGATAGTGGTGGGGTGCAACTTAGCATATCAAGGCCTAATGTCTGTCAGATATTGTGTTATGGATGTGTATGGAGTTGCTGTGACAGCGCTGTAGGGTGTCTCTCCCACAGCAGGACTGGGGTTGATGGTCCACCCTACTGCTACCATTGCAGGGAGGTAGCATGATGATAAGAGACCCTGCTTTCCAACCTGAGGGGGAGAAATGGTGGTAAAGAGCCCACCTAGGTCTCACATAAGGGGTGCCCCTGACTCTGCCCGACAGAGATATCCAAGGTGTCTCTGCAGAAACAACCTATCTCACAGAGTAATAGTGCTGTGAAGCTCTGGCATGGCCTCATTCTGCCACGGAGGTTGTGGTGGACCTGGTCCTGGGTGCCTCCACGCACACTCAGGGTGAGCACAGTACCCGCACAATGTGACGGTGTGTAGCTACTCTGTGCCAGTACAACACCCACTCAGTACACCCTACCAGGCCGAGGTGCTGTGTGGGTGCACATGGACACTCCCTCCTACCAAGCTGTGGAGATGCCGGGGTGCATTCCCGATCCTGTGTCTATCTGTGGACAGTTGATTTGCATGTGCAGTGCATCATGGGTATGGGTGGACTAACCCTATCCTGGCTACCACAACAGACTGTCTGTGTGGTGACATGCAGGCTCTCTGCAGCCAGCCAGGGGCTTGCTGGCAGCTATAGAGCTGTAGGCCAATGGGTACCTCATTGCCTGTGAAGTCAGAGGTCATGGGTTCAAACCCACAGTGGTGTAATTTTGTAGGGCGGTGCATAGGTATTTAACATTTAATGTGCAGATGTTGCTGGCAGCAAATCAACCCACAGCGTACTATACCCACATGGTGCCCTTGAGTGTGGTTGATAGGGCACACAATAGGCCATCTTTTAGTTTAGGTCCATATGAGGTGCACTAGTCTCTATCCGGAGACACAACATATATGGTGCCCTATAGGGGACATGCAAGGGTGCCTTGGCGGACAGTGCACTCTAACATGTGCCTCATGAGCTGCCTCATGTCAACATGATGTGCGAGTGCGTTTGGTAGCTGTGCTAAATAAAGGAAAACTAAAAGCCACCCTACAGCACTACTCACCAAAAACATACTGCCTCAGCCAGCCCTGTGCACTGAGCACTGTGAGGGATCGAACCCCTGATCCGTGCACCATTGGTCAGTGTACCCACCATTGTGCTGTGTCCCTGTTACTGTGCTGACACATCAGTACGCCGCCTCATGGCCATCTGCGCGCGGCCCAAAGCTGCTCACAATGAACAGTTTGCCGCACACTGCCGCCCCAAAAAACAGTGCGCCGCTTCATGCCGCCAAGAATGAATAGTGCGCCGCCTGCTGCTGCTCAAAATTAACACTGCTCCGCCCTATGCCGTGCAAAAGTAAGATGCCCCCTAAAACACCTCTACCTATTAAAGGTGATGCCTCAGTCAGGCGTTTACGTTGTGCACAAAGGGGGTTTGAACACATGCCCCCTGCACCATTGGTTAGTATCTTCACCGTTGTGCTACGGCACTGTTCCTATATGTGCCCAGCAGCGCCCCACTTAGCCTTCCCACGCGCTAATGTGGACCCGCAAATGTGCGCGCCGCGCACAGGTACGGTCATTTCTATTCCTTTTTTCTGCCTGAACCGCCCACTCCTTATATGGCACAGGCACACTAACGGGGCCCCGCACAATTTCGGTGTTTCGTAAACATGCCCCCAAGTTTCCTTGGTTCTTAAAATGGACTCTCCTATCTAATAATAATTTTTATGCCACTGAGTGACAACATTCAACCGATCTGAAACATCATGAAAGAATACAAAATACAATACACAATCTATGCCGACGACATCATGATATATACCCCAGTCAACCTCAACAACCCTGACTACACCAAAATAACAGACTGTCTCAAACATATGACCAGCTGGTTTCAAGACAACAACCTGACCATAAACTACAACAAGACTCGTCACCAGCTTCATCCCTCCACCCTCCATCAAGGTCAGCAACACAACAATACCCATAAAAATGGAAGTGAAATACCTCGGAGTGACTCTCGACAAAGAACTAAACCTACAGTCACACATCAGCAGAACCACCAAAAATGCATACCTCAAGATGAGACTAATCCGACGCCTCAAATCCCTCCTCTCTCAAAAGCATTTCCGCACAGTCTGTCAAGCACTAATAACTCCCATCCTAGACTTCTGCAACCCAATCTATCTTGGCCTAACAAAGCAGACACTCCGGCCACTGCAAATGGATCAAAACACAGCAGCACGCATAATATCTGGCTCATCAAGACAAGATCACATCACCCCCATTCTAAAATACCTCCAACTGGCTTCCAATCAGCTCCCGCATCAGATATAAGACAGTCTTAAACATATTCAAAATCAAACACCGGACCTCAGCACTCAGCCTACAACCACTCATACAACCCATCAGCACAAGACCGAGGAGGAGAGGCATCTCTGACATCATCAATACACCAAAAGACTTAACCAACTAACAAAAGAGCTTTTTCTCATGCTGCCCCATCTATTTGGAATTCCCTTCCGGAGGACCTACGAACTATAACTGAAATTATGGAACTCCGTAAAAAACTAAAAACCTATTTATTCTCCATGCACTACGGCAACATAGATAACCCCTGGATACACTCAGATAAAGGTTAAAAATTATGACAGAGTAATACTAATCCCAACAATTTAACAGACAATACACAATTATAAAAACACTATGATCCAATTCCAAAGTACCCACAACATGTATTTATATATAGTTTTTTGTACATAGTTTACAAGCCAGTTTTGCTATTTTGCATTAGTTCATGCTGTTAACCATTACGTTTATTGTTACAAAATGTTCGATGTAAAACTAAGCTTTTGCTTTGTGGATTGTTGTTTTATTGTGAACCGCAACTGAACTCTGGAAGTTGCGGGTTATAAATATATGTTAAATAAATAAGGTACGCAAGAACACCGCAAGAAGAGCTCTATTGCTGGCGGCACCTGCAATATGGAACGCCCTACCTGATGACCTACGATCGACAGAGGACATCAAGGACTTTTGGAAACAGCTCAAGACGACGCTCTTCATTGAGCACTACGGTGATATCACATAACTCTGTCTGCCAGCTCCCAGACAACATACCAACCCCCCACCTCCCTTTCTCTCTCATGTACATAGCATTGTAAAGTAGCGCATGCTGTAAATTGCCCACCACGAATCAACGCCAACTTACACACACACTCATTCACTGTATAACACTGCATGCACACACAAATGTCAAGATAATTCGATTGGTTGCTGTGTACACTGCCTTGATTACAGGAGAAGGCAGTATATAAATCCTTTTAAATAAATAAATGAATGAATGAATGAATGAATGATTCCGGATCATAAGGTACAGGTTGAAATGGCTGTTGGTCCACTTAATCTTTACCATATAAAAACTCTGTATATTCTTTCCACCTTTTCTTGATCTTCTCAGTATCATTCAACATAGATCATTGAGCATCTTGTAACATTTCAATTTGAGGCTGGAATTTTTTCTTTAACTCTCATAGCTTTAGGAAAGCCGATCTTGTCTTCCTCTAATAGTTTCTACTTCTATTTCCTTGCATGTGTCATAGCTTTTAAACTAGATAATAGGGGAAAGCCGACAGTCGCCCAAGAGCGGATGGTTCGGAAGAATGTATCTTTGAAGGATACTACCAAAAGCAGAGAGGTTCCACAAAAGAGTAAAGTAGCCCAAATGCCCTCAAGTATGGAGCAGACTGAGCTTAAAGATCCCAAATTACCAATGTCTAACAATAGCCAAATTAATATGAATAAAATACATTCTCTAAAATGCTTGTATGCAAATGCTAGAAGTCTAAAAAATAAGATGGGAGAATTAGAATATATAGCACTAAATGAAAGGTTAGATATGATTGGAATATCAGAGACATGGTGAAAGGAGGATAACTAGTGGGACACTGTGATACCTGGGTACAAACTATATCATAATGATAGAGTTGATCAAATTGGTGGAGGGGTTGCTCTCTATGTTAGAGAGGGCATTGAGTCAGAAAGGATTAAAGTTTTGCAGGAAACAAAATCTGCTGTAGAATCTATATGGATTGAAATTCCATGTAAAAGGGGGAAGGCAATGGCAGTGGGAGTGTACTATCGAGCACCTTGCCAGAATGACCAAATGGATGATGAAATGCTCAAAGAAATCAAGGAAGCTAACAAAAGTTACAGTGCAGTAATAATAATGGGTGATTTCAACTACCCCAGTATCGACTGGGTCAGTGTCACGTCAGGACATGCTAGGGAGATAAAGTTGCTAGATGAAATAAATGACTGCTTCTTGGAGCAGCTGGTTCATGAACCAACCAGAGGGGAAGCCATATTAGACCTAGTCCTTAGTGGAACACCAGATCTGGTGCAAGAGATTAGGTTGTTGGGGCCACTTGGCAATAGTGATCATAGCATGATCGCCTTTGATTTAATTAGTGGAGGAGGGATAGCAAAGAACTCCACAGTACTACCTTTTAACTTTCGAAAGGGAGACTATGATAAAATGAGGAAAACAGTTAATAAAAAACTAAAAGGAGCAGTTGCAAAGGTTAAAGACGTACATCAGGCTTGGCTGTTGTTGAAAAATACTATCTTGGAAGCCCAGACCAGCTGTATTCCACGCTTTAAGAAAAGTGGAAGGAAGTCCAAAAAACTGCCAGCATGGTTTAAAGGTGAGGTCAGAGAGGCTGTTGTTGCCAAAAAAGCATCTTTCAGGAAATGGAAAAAAGAGCCAAACGACGAAACCTGGAAACAGCACAAGCACTGGCAAGTCAAATGCAAGGCATTGATAAGGCAGGCAAAGGGAGAATTTGAGAAAAAGCTTGCTGCAGAAGCAAAAACGTGAAGTAAAGACCTTTTCAAGTACATTCGTAGCAAAAAACCTGTGAGAGAGTCAGTTGGTCCATTAGATGATAAAGGGGTTAAAGGAGCACTAAGAGGCGACAAGGCGATAGCGGAGAGATTGAATGAATTCTTTGCTTCAGTCTTTACTGAGGAAGATGTAGGGATGTTACCCATGACTGAAGTGGTATTTAAAGGTGCGGAAGAATTGAAGGAAATATCGATACATCGGGAAGATGTATTACAACTATTAGATAAACTGAAGAGTAGCAAATCACCTGGGCCGGATGGTACACATCCAAGGGTGTTGAAAGAACTGAAATATGAGACTGCAGACCTACTATTAGTAATCTGTGAACTATCATTAAAATCATCTCTAATACCTGAAGATTGGAGGATCGCCAATGTAACACCAATTTTTAAAAAGGGTTCCAGGGGTGATCGAGGAAACTACAGACCGGTGAGCCTGACATCAGTACCGGGAAAAATGGTAGAAACCATCATAAAGAATAAAATTACTCAGCATGTAGATAGTGTCGGCACGTCTCCCTGGTGGCCAGTGGACGCCAGGGCCGGGGGAACATAGACATTTTAATATTAAGATAGGAGAGTCCTTTAAGGGCCAAATGGCACTTGATCCTTGTAGATTTTAGCTCCAATCTTTAAAGAAACCATTAAAGCAGAGTGGTGGGAAAAAAGAAGGCTTTTATTCCCTTTACACAGTGGTTCCAATTGTTGGGTTACAACTCAAAGTAAATGTCCTTAATTCAGGTAAGAAAGAAAACTCAGGGTTTAAGGCAAAACTGTTGAACTTCACAGGAATAGCAGTGCTTAGTCAATTAAAGAATGCTTGGTTGGAAATTCAAGCAACTCACAAGTCTGGCAAAGACTCTATGCTACCAGATACACAGAGAGTACAATCCATTTCCTGGTCTGATAATTCTCCTGCCAGTTCCACTTGCATTGGCTCATAATCAGATATATCTGACTCTGTATCCCTAGTTTCTTGGGAAACACCTCCAGGGGTTTTGTATATCTCTTGCAGTACTTGCCAATGTCCTTGGCCTAGCCTAGGGCGTCGGCCACGTGCTGTATTAGGATTAAATGTGTTCTCTCTTCTTAGAGGTTTTATAGCAGCTTTATAGGAGCCTTTAACATTTATAGCTTTCTTCATAGGCATATATTTATCATACCTTATATTGCAGCAACAAGCAGGTAAATGGCTTTCTTCAATTGCTTGCCTATCACAGTCAGCAGCTTGATGAAATCCTTTTCTTTGAAAGTTTAGTTTACCTTGCAGCCTTTGAATCCATTCTCCTGGTAAGCGCCTGCTTCTGCATAAGCCCAGCTCCTGGCTTTCCTGCTCAGCATGGCTTAGCTTCCCCAGCTGATTCTCCTTTGGCTTCTGCTTGCAATTAGTGCAGTGCTTTTGCCTCTTCGGGTAAACAGCTCTCTCTCTAGCTTGAGCTGGTCCCTCCTTAGGTCCTTCCTCAGCTCTTGGTGAGTCACCTCTCACTCCTGCTGATCCTCTAGCTCCAGAGGAGTCAGGCCTCCACCTCAACCTCTCTCTCTCTCTCTTCCAGTCTTCCACCCTTCTCCCCTTATAAAGCACTCCTGCCTTTGAGGATTGGAAGCTGGTTGTAAGTTCCTCGTGACCAGCTGGGCGTGGCCATTCAGTCTCTCTGAATGCACTCCTGCTCCCTCTAGCTGGTTCCTGCGAATATTGCAACTTGTGCACATCTTTTTTCCTCTGAAAAACAGCTTCTTTTTTCTCCTCTGGGCTTTCATCAGCCCTCGCTGCATTACAATAGTCATGACCTAATGGGAGACAGCCAACATGGCTTTAGACAAGGAAGATCTTGTCTTACTAATCTGTTATGTTTTTTTCAAGGAGTGCAAAATCAGGTGGACAAAGGTGAGTTGGTTGATATTGTGTATCTGGACTTTCAGAAAGCCTTTGACAAGGTCCCTCATCAGAGACGTTTGGCAAAACTAAAGAGTCATGGGATAGGAGGCAGTGTACTATTGTGGATCAGGAACTGGTTAAAAGATAGAAAGCAGAGGGTAGGGCTAAATGGCCAATTTTCCCAATGGAGAAAGGTGAATAGTGGTGTACCCCAGGGATCTGTGCTGGGTTCGCTGCTTTTTGACATATTCATAAATGACCTGGAAAGTGGAATAACGAGTGAGGTTATCAAATTTGCAGATGACACAAAACTATTTTAAGTTGTTAAAACCCAAGAGGATTGTAGAAAATTGCAAGAGGATCTTGATAAATTGGAAGACTGGGCATCAAAATGGCAGATGAAATTTAATGTGGACGTGTGCAAGGTTATGCACCTAGGGAAGAACAACCCAAACTATGGTTACACAATGCAAGGTTCCACATTAGGAACCACCACCCAGGAAAAAGATTTAGGCGTCATTGTGGATAACATGTTAAAACCCTCGGCCCAATGTGCAGCGGCGGCCAAGAGAGCAAATAGAATGCTAGGTATCATAAGGAAAGGAATGGAAAATAAAACAAAAGATATTATAATGCCTCTATATCGTTCCATGGTGAGACCGCACCTTGAATATTGTGTAAAATTCTGGTCGCCGTATCTTAAAAAGGATATAGCGATTTTAGAAAAGGTTCAGAGAAGAGCCACCAAAATGGTAAAGGGGATGGAAGGATACTCCTATGAAGAAAGGCTAAAAAGGTTAGGGCTCTTTAACCTGGAAAAGAGACGGCTGAGGGGTGATATGATAGAAGTCTATAAATTAATGAACGGAGTGGAATGAGTAAACATAGATCGATTGTTTACCTTATCAGAATATAGAAAGACTAGGGGACATGCAATGAAGCTACAGGGTAAACTATTTAAGACTAATAAAAGAAAATATTTTTTCACTCAACGTGTAATCAAACTCTGGAATTTGTTACCGGAGGATGTAGTAAAGGCTGTTAGTGTAGCTGGGTTTAAAAAAGGTTTGGACAAGTTCCTGGAGGAAAGGTCCATAAACCATTATTAAGAAGGGACCCAGGATATCAATGCTTGAACCAATACAAGCATTGTGGAACCTGTGTCTCTTGGGGAAACTGCTAGGTATGTATGACCTAGATTGGCCACTGTTGGAAACAGAATACTGGGCTTGATGGACCTTGGTCTGACCCAGTATGGCATATCTTATGTTCTTATGTTCTTAGTACTTCTCCTTGTCTTGTGTTGCTGCACATTGGAAATCTGTGTTGAATTCTGAGATTGTCTCTCTTTCTCCTCTGACTTTAGCTTCTCTGTTTTTCTGGGCAATTTTCAGAGTTTCTTCGGTCATCCATTTTGGCCGTTTTGACTTTTTCACCTTTTGTAGAGACTTCTCACTTTCTTCCAACACAACTTTCTTGATGTCATCCCATAACTGTTCTGGAGCTCTGTCATTTGTATCTAAAGCAGCAAATCGATTTTGCAGGCAGTCTTTAAATTCCAGTGGTATATTCTCAAGGTCATATTTTGCTACATTCATGAGTGGCTTGCTCTTTTTCAACTTTAGTTTGAGTTTGCATACTAGTAGATGGTGATCTGTACCACAGTCAGCTCCAAGTTTTGTCTTTGTTGATGTTATAGAGCTTTTCCATCGTTGACTTCCAGAGATGTAGTCAATTTGATATTTGTACAGTCCATTTGGTGAAATCCATGTGTACAGTCGCCGCTTGTGTTGCTGGAAGAAAATGTTTGAGATGAATAGATCGTGGGTCTTGCAGAATTCTATCAGTCTTTCTCCAGCTTCATTTCTGTTGCCAAATACATATTTTCCAACCATTCTGCCTTCTTCTTTGTTGCCAACCTTTGCGTTCCAGTCATCCATGACTATCAGGATATCCTGTTTGCATGTTTTGTCGATTTCAGCTTGTACTTGTTCATAGAACTCATCAATTTCATCCTCTCCTGCAGCTGTTGTTGGGGCATATACTTGAATAATACTGTAGTTATGTTGATAGGCATTCCTCGTAGACGAACAGAAATTAAGTGTTCACTACCTGCATTGTATTTCATTACAGTTCTTGCAAGTTTCTTCTTAATTATAAATGCAACACAATTTCTTCTTTGTCTTTCATTTCCAGCATAGTAGACCATGTGATCATCTAATGCAAAGTACCCGATGCCAGTCCATTTCATTTTGCTGACACCCAGCAGATCAGGTTGTACACATTCCATTTCATTCTTGACCACCTCCAACTTCCCTTGGTTCATGCTTTATACATTCCATGTCCCAATATTTAAGACATCTTTGCAGCTTTTGACTCTCATTTCATGCGCAGCTACATCAGCAGTCAGATGCCTCGAGGGCTTTAAATGCTGGCTTTACTCTGAAAAGTGTTCAGCATCACCCCAGTAGCCAGTTGAGTGCCTTCCACCCTGGGGGTCTCATCTTCCACATTATAGTGCAATTTTTTTGTTGTGACTATCCATTGGGTTTTCGTGGCAAGATACGGAAGTAGATTGCCAGGCCTTTCTTCTGCGCAGTTTAAGTTTATTGTTGTTGCCGTTGTCACAGAAATGTGATCCTCTGTTGCCAACACTGTCCCATTCTGCTGCTGCCCTGATGGGTGGTTTGTCTTGGTCTGGCACCTCAGCTGAGACCTGTCCATCTTGGGAGACCCTGCCAGTAGTTAAACTACCGATAGCTTAGCCCTCAGTATCACTGATGCACACAAGCCCTCACAGCATAACAAGCTGCAAATCAAGTGAGGGGAGTGGGAAGCAAACATGCATGAAACCTTTGAAAATGATAACTATGCAAAGTGCCCACAGAAAAGCAGGCACAAATCTCTGTGGGCACTTTTTCCTGGCATAATAATCAAATAGAGCTTACATTATTAGCGCAAACCACATGGGTAAAAAATATCCATAGGGTTTGCACTAATAAAACCATAAACCATAAATGTGGATAGTTTGATTATTATCTTCTAAATATTTATTTCATCACTTGACAACTCTTGTCTGATACATTGCCATGCATTGCTTAACTCTATTAGCACCAATCCGTTTTTTTTCCCACCACCATATAGCTTTTGTCTTAATTTACAAAGATCTGGTTGGGAATGCCAGAGTAATATCTTAAATTCAACATAAAAGAATCACTGAGCATTGATTGATGACTTTGCCACTCAGTTTTATGGGTTATGACCATTTGGGACTATAAAATGAACTACAGCAAAACTGAACAACAACCCTGGTCAATGATGCAGGAATTCGAGACTATGAACCCTGTCAAGAAATAAACATTTTACTGAGAATGATCTGTCAAAATGTCAGATCTCCTGACAAACTTCACATTCACTGACTACCAAACTGCTTTTGAAAACTGACAAAGTTAACCAGGGTATTTTTCTAATAATAATTTGGCTTGATTCAAACCTCCATAATAAGAGATCAATTTGGTTTGGATAGGGGTGTAATATCATCTTTGACCATTAAACAGCATGAAGACTGCCCTCATCATCTTCTGCTCAAGTCCATCCATAAAATCATATTTCTTCCCACTGGCAAGCACATTTCAGTGCTCAGGAAGATCCTGCATTAGACTGGGGACATCTTCATGCAACAGGCAGACCACAAAATGTTGCATGTCTGCCTGTCACCCCAATCACAGAACTCAGCCTGGGCTGTCCCCCGGGCTAATGCAAGGTAGTGGGCAGCCTAGGCAAACCTTTAGTTTTACGGCCCACCCCCACCACCCACGTAACATTTTGATCATGAAACTCAACAACCATGATCATCTGAACATCACTTTTCTAACAACAATACTGTAAAAATACACAACTGGACATCATACTTTTAAATATTAAACTTTGTTTTGTACGTATGTGTGTGCCCACTCTTCCTGCAGGTAAAAGAATGTGCTGGTGGCTCTTTGAGTTTCTGTGACTGTCAGGATTTATTGTTTTGCTTTGACTGCTGCTGCTCTTTGCTTCCCCCCCTAGAAGCTGCTGCCCTAGGTAAATGCCTAGTTTTGCCTAATGGTTGGGCCAGGAAGAATATCTGATTTTGCCATGTCAGCTCTTCACTTGCCCATTTGGTTATAGAGACAATCTAAGGTTTTCCACCTTTGCTCCTGCAGGAAACTGCTCAGTTGCTTTCAAGGCTGTAACAAGGGGTATGCGAGCAGTGTGCCCACATGGAGTGCAAATATCAAGGGGTGCAAAAATTACATTACAGAAAAATTCTAACCATAAACCTGACAAAGTCAACAGTATTTGTATTAGCCAACAGGCCTTTTTGAAGTTTGAGGGGAAAATGAATCCACCTTCAGGTACCCTAGTCCCATATTGGACTACTGTCTTCCATCTTAGTAATATTGTAAGAGCGGTATATCACAAAATACGCTCCCTTAGACACCTTCGATCCTTGCTAGAGCCAGACGATTTTAGACCCATCTATCAGGCGCTAATCATACCTCATTTTGATTATGCGAACTCAATTTTACAAGGTCTTCCACAAACCACCTTACACCCACTTCAAATGGCTATGAATGCTGCAGCTAGAGTCCTTCATGGAGCTTCCCGGAAAGACCATATCTCACCTATTCTAAAACATCTTCATTGGCTCCCAATTCAAAGTAGACTCACTTTCAAAATTTTACTAATTACATTCAAAGCCTTCAAAGAACTCTCATCTTCATCAATATCAGACTTGATCCAAACACCACCCCTCAATAGAGACAGAAGGTCAGTAACACTCAATACTCTGTTAGTCCCTAAATCAATATCACAGTGTACCAAAACTACTTCAGACAGGGCCTTTTTATTCTGTGCACCAAGGTGTTGGAATAGCCTTCCTCAAAACATCCAAGCAATACCAGACCTTTTGCAGTTTCGCAAAGCTTTGAAACACTACCTCTTCCTTTTATCTTATCCAGTAAACAATAAAGACATCTCAACCAACCCACAGACCTTCCACTCATACACATACAATACAGATACCCCACAGACCACATACACACAAAACTGAAGCCATGATGATATTATGACTATGTTTATTAATTATATACCCTGTTATCCGAGTTATATTCTCCTGTTTTCTGTAAACACAAAGTACTGTTGAATTGTGTATCTCACTGTTTTTTGTGAACCGCGCTGATGCTTAATAGTGCGGTATATAAGAGTCTATAAATAAATAAAAATAAATAAATCTTGTGCTACCGTCTTCAGCTCTAAGCCTAAGTAAGAAACAGCATGTTGACCCTTTCACCCCGGAACTGCAGAATTAGCAGCTTGAAATATGAAATGTGCTGACATCCTGAAATCACAGAGCTGACACAATGAGAGGTACTGACCTTAAAGGCTCTGAAAACTACACAGCTATTGAAACTGTCACCTAGACCTAGTGGCCATGAACAAGGAGACGAAAAGAAGAACTAGGTGGCTGACCAACATCAACATCTGGAGTCAATCTGCAGGAAGAAGAGTCAGCAAAAGGCAAAGGAACTGCCAGGAGGGCGAGAAAACAGGATGTCACAAGGGGAAAGCAGAGAGCAAGAGGGCAAAAAGGTTAAGGAACAGATATGCTTGAAAATAGGGAACGAAGGAGGGAAAGGAAACTTGACTGCAAGCAGTGCAGATTTACAAGCCCAAAACTGAAGATAAATATAGGAGGACACCACTAGTATTTGGACAGATTGGCAGACCCTCCTTAGACAGCAACGCTACTCTGTCCCCAGGACCCTTCATAGGAGACCTCAGGTGCTTTGCACATAAAGACAATTTTATATTCATTTTCCTGTTTCATGCTGATATGTATTATAGAGATTAGAGCATTGACTTTAAACTTGCAAAGCTTGTGATATTACATACCTGACAATAACATTTCTACTGTACTTCAGTGGCAAGATACTTTATTTGAAAGAGGGTCCTGTGCTTTACACTTATGTTGGGGTGAACCCTGCAGCCATGACAATTAACAAGAGGGCGAAAACCCTCAACAAGTTGGAAATACTATTTGACTAAAATATACACAACTGATAAAATCTGATGTATCATAATGGGGGAAGAAGGTGCCCAGTTTTGAATAGGAAAGGGTGCAATTGTCGTTAGGTATAGTGCTGGTTACTTTGACATCCATCCCAGAAGCAAGATCACCAAGTCATGCCTGCCTTATCTTCTCATGAGACATCACAGGTGTGGGATTAATTATTTTTATTATGATGAGGAAGGTCCTGCATTCCTAGTATTCTCTTTGTAGTTGGTCCTCCCTCGGTTCTGGTGAGGTTTGCCCCAGGGGCCCTACTGAAATATTTATAAGCTGATGCCTGTTCCTTTACAAAGGAGAAAAACACAGCAAAAACAACAGAGAGGTGCACCAAAAGAAAACAAAGGGTCCTGATGGATAGGGAGAACACCACTCAAGGTCTTAAATGGCAGACAAAAAGACAAAAGAATACAAAAAGATAAAATTAAGTTTAACATTTTCACTGTGGTGACCCCAAAACTAAATAGGCACAGCACTTACTTCAGGCACACAACAGTAGATAGAAAAATAATTAGTGGTATAAAGTTCTTTGGACTAAACTTCTTCAGGGGCCTCCTTCTTCATTCTCCTTTTATTGTAGTCTTCTTTTAATCAGACCCTTATTAGGTACAGGTCTTCACACTCTCCTTGAGCCTCTTAGCTAAGAGGCCACCAAAACACTTTCATACATCAAAACCTCCCTCTCAGTATATATCAGCTGTGGACACTAAATATTAGAACTCTCTTCTCTATGCCCTCTAACAAAGAGGGGTACACCTCCTAGAAGGAGGTAGACTTAGGAAACCAACTTGCTCTTCTCCAAATAAGCAAGTGCAAAAATATAATTGATCACGTAAAAAAAATATTCAATTGCTCTCCTGCTGGGAGGCTACAGGTTCCTCTCCTTCTCAGCACTTGATTTCCCAAAAGTAGAACAGAGATGCACCTAGGTGTCAGGTCTCTTTCTGCTGTCTTGAGTACAGTCTCTTCTTTCTAAGTCCACAAGAAATCAGTTCTCTTTCCAGGCACACTAACTCCTCTGGCACTTGGTGTCTTTTACTCACTACAGATCTCCTATGCATAGGATTTTCCTTTCTTACTTATTTGCAGTTCTCTGCAGGTCAAGCCTGGCTGGCTTGGTGTCTGCTATCTGCAGGTTGCAGACTAGTTGGTTATACAAAGATGCAGCACCTGTCCTAGACTATACTGGGCCCCATCCTTGTGCTCATTCAGCCTCTCCTCACTCCCTCTTCTTGGACTTTTTGGGGGAAGAAAATTCTGGGCATAGGCTTGCATTACTCTTTATACTTCACTCCAAATGTGCAAGGAGATACTTTCTGCTCCTTGACTGACGGGTAGGTCCTCCCTTATTTCATCACACTGTCCAGAGCTCTAATTAGGAGTAAGGACTCCAAAATGTTCTTCCTTTAAACTATAGGAAGAATAGTTCTGAGGCCTTTGCTCCATTTGTTTGTAAGTTCCTCTCATTTACCTAGCCATGACTCTCTTGGTGTCTGGTGGTGCTGTTTCAGCAAGGATATACAAACTGTCAAGAATAGTTTGTGATAACTCAGCAGCTGCCATTTAGTATGTGTTTGATTTTTGTTATATGTGTAATTCTGGGTAACCTCTTTTACATGGCACAGGTCTGGATAGGGGTTCAGGTGGGCATCTTGTACCCCATATCCCTGAGGCCATTGCTGGATTGGGGGGAGCACTTTTCTTTTTTTTTCTTTTTTTTTTCTATTTATGCAATTTTACATTTAAACATCAATCAACAATGTTTACAGAAAAGATGACTTCTTGCAATACAATTTAAAAAAAATCCTATACTATAGAGAAAACATAGCAAGAGACATCATTAGTCCCCATATTTGGGAAGTGGCTACATATTCACCGAAGGCAGGAAAACCTACAGTACATAAAGGAAACATATTCAAGAACAAGAAGGTGACAAGGGATTAGGACCATACAACAAACAGATGGAAAGCCCGTTAAGAGGGCGAAGATGTTTTAGTATGCATACTAATAAACGATGACAGATCTCCAGGTTGAAAAAAAACATATTTCTAAGATTTGAAAATAACAATACATTTGCATGGAAATCTCAACGTGAAAGAGGCCCCTAAATGAGTTACAACAGATTTTAATAATAGAAAAGCTCTTCGACATTTCTGGGTTTCCCTTGAAACATCTGGGAAAACAGATATTTTCTTGCCCATAAACAGATTTGCTCTCTTTTTATAAAACCATTTGAGGAGCCAATCCCTGTCCGAAGAGAGGGCTAAAGATACCAACAAAGTAGAAGTTGTAATTTCATCCTCCTTAGGGGAACAAAGCACAGCGGAGACATTAAGAAAGTCAATGTCTAAAGTTCCATGTACAGTCTTACCCTCTTTCTTACCCGAAGGTAAATAGAATACTCTCTGTACTGGAGGAATTAAATCCAAGGGTACCATTAAAGATTCTTGAAGATATTTCTTAAATAATTCCAACGGTGCTACTTCGGGAACCATGGGAAAATTAAGTAACCTAAGATTTGAAGCCCTAGTAGCGTTCTCCAAAGACTCCAGCTTTATTTTCAACATAGAATTATCCTTCATTAAAGAGAAAGTAAGATCAGAAACCTGAGAGAGCTTCTGATCCGAAACAACAGCTTTATTCTTAACTCCCACCATGTCATTAGTTAAAGCAACCACATCCTCCTCAAGTTTGGAAATGTGGAGGACGAGAGGGCCAATTGCTGGATCACCGCCTGTGAGAGCTGGTTAATTGCTTCCCAAATGCTCTCCAAAGTCACCACAGAAGGATGAGTTACAGATAAGGAAAATGGTGGCCCAGTTTGGGGAACTCCTTCCTTCGCTGAATCAAAGCCCTTTACCAAGTCGGCTTTACCGCTCACCTCTGTAGAATGTAAATCTCCAGGAACACAGTCAGCAGCCTTAAAAACAGACAGCTGAGCTCCAGGACTGCCTTTCAGCACGCCCCGCTTCTGGTCCTTCGTCGCATCCTGCCCCAGGAGAGGAGAAGGACCGCACGCTGGAGGAGTCACCGAAGAGCCTGGAACTACCGGAGGCGAACGTCCATCTGGTGAGAGAGACAACTCATGGGCAGAAGACGCCGCACTTTCCTCAAGTGGCGCAACCAAGCCCGCTCTAATCTCCCCTATCTGGTCCGCGTTGAGCCGTACAAATTTGTCCATCGGACCCACAGCGGCAGGCGTCGACTCCGCGGGAGGAGCCTTTGGCTTGCCCTTGTGTTTCGGCATTAGGCTCAGATCCTCCCTGTCGCGCCATCTTGGAATTAGCCACTCCCCTCAAGACCGGGGGGAGCACTTTTCTAGGGTCCTGAGTCTATGGATATCACCAACACCAATTCCTGAGCAGGTCAGAAAGCAGAAAAATCAAGGATGACACAGATTTGGTTATTTAAAATAATATACCTTTACTGAAGAATTCTTGGGAAAACAAAATCCAACAGCAGAAACTGCAAATCAATCAAAATTAGCATGAACACATTTCAACTTTGGAATCTTAAAACAGAAGGGACATGATTCTAGTAGGAGGTGGATTCACTAGATCTTCAGGTCTTCTCTTCTCTGGAAAACCCTAATCCACTTTCCTTCAGGTGAGGATAGATACCCAATCAATAGTTTTTTTTTTAATCAAGGCTAGCTTCTCCACGAGGATGGCCCAACTCTGTACAATAGACATTCCTTCAATTCTCTTCTCTTTACACTCCAACGAGGAATTATTATAAAACAATGCCACACAAAAAGTTCCTCAGATTAGGCTATTGCTGGCCCCATCTCTCAAGTTCTAGGCCCTTTTGGACACTAGGTATCTATTCCCCTAAGCCTTGGCATGTCCCCTGAGTTCCAGAACACCTAAGGAAAGGCAGAGAAGAAAGGACAAGAGAATACACCCAACACTTGAGCCTTGTGAAACAACCTTTCCCCTGATACCTTCCCTTGGAATGTGTCACAAACCATTTTTCCTTCCACTGTGTAAACTCTGAAGACTATTTAAGTAAGGAAAAACTTGCTGACTACATTCCATATGGATAGAATGTTCCTATGTTTAGCTTTAGAGTAATATATATCCTCAGTTGTTGCATTGTTTGTCTTGACTAGATTGTAAGCTCTGATGAGCAGGGATCGTCTTTTACATGTGCTTGTACAGCGCTGCGTATGCCTTGTAGCACTATACAAATGATCAGTTGTAGTAGTAGTAAACATAGCAATTCTGATCACAGCTGTGTGCATTTCCCATTTGTAATTTGTCAATTTAAAGATGATAATTTGGGCACTGATCTTACATCTCATTTTTTCTATGTGTACCTTGAAAAATATGGAGGAAAGCATGCTGTCCAGGGTCTCTTCAAAGTATACTAGATTTTGCAATGTGACCCTATTCTAATTCCTTATTGTGTCATAGTTGCACAGGTGAAGAGGGTGATAAATGTCTTGTCAGATTTTGTCAAAGTTGATTAATGAGATAATAGATAGTCTGCCTGTCTATTGTCAATGTCATAGTTTACTTGATCTGGGCAAAATCTACCTCTAATGCTAGGTCATCATGATAAATAAAGCTACTTGTGTTTGGCTAAATATGATTAGTCATGTATGTAGATATTAAAACGGAATGATTCCAGTACACTTCTGGTGGTAGGCCATTCTGTTGTAATAATGAACAGCTGTTTTCCTCCAGATACACACACAAAAATTGCTTACAGCAATGGTTCCCAAATGCAGTCCTCAAAGCCCACCAAATAAATTTAGTTTTAAAGTTATTCACATTGAAGCTAATATTCAAAAACCTGTCCCAAATAATTCACTCAAGAGTCCGTGAAAAGATAATCCATTTTAAACAATCCAAAGAATTTACCTTAAGAACTGGAATCTCCCTCTACTTGTATCATCAAAAGAATAATGCTAGATTCCCCTATGTAGCTATAAGTAGGAACTCTTGCACTATGCTAGATTTATTTGTATTTTGCTTAGTAAAGGACAACATTAGATCTCTTCATCTAACTGCAAGAAGTATGTGTAAGTGATAGAGGTAATTCTTCATGGACAAGCAGGAATGAAGTCCTCATGTATGGGTAACATCGTCCGACGAAGCCCCCAAGGGAATACTCCCCAACTACTAGTTGAAGCTTTTGGGAGCTTCCTCTGTGCATGTACACCATCTTCCCATCTGCCACAGTGGCGCTATTTTACGTTAGCTTTAGTTATTCCGCAGCGCCAACGGACGCATCTCAGAGGGTAGTTGTTTCCCTCACCGGGAACTCTGCTGCCTTCGGTGGTATTTTTTCGTCAATTTTGTGCCTACTCATCGTATTTCCATCTTTTTTGTTAGTTTAATATTTTTCGGTCAATTAAAGTTTGCTTTCCTTCTCCGTGGCACCTCTGCCCCCTTAGGCACCGGTGCTCTAGCTGTGGGTTCTTCCAATTTTAACAATGGAGTCGTTTGATTTCGCTGCAGCCGTTTTTCTGGCCTTTATGTCCCAAAAACCTGCCAGCAGGTTTAAGAAATGTTCCCGATGCTCAAGGACCATATCCGCCATGGATAACCATAGTTGGTGCCTTCAGTGCCTGGAACCTGAGCATCAGCTCTCTTCTTGTAATTTGTGTTTGCAGATGACAAAAAGGGGACTCAAAGGTTGAGAGAAGCAGCACAAATCACTTTTTGCTGCTCACAAGTCTAATCCATTGACATCAGCACCAGTCTCGATAGCATTGAAGGCTGCATCGGACACTGCTCTCGAGCCCACAGACTGGAAGGTTGAAGGGATGTGAGGACTTATTCCTGCTGTCCACAGAGAGCACTTGCTACAGGTGAGTAACTACCTTTTATGGATGTAGTCGCTGTTGTTTAACCATAAGTGATTAAGAATAACTCATATTTTGCGATTACTCTTTGGTCAGAAATTGATATAAAGTTCCAGTAACTCATACCAAGATCCCTAACCTTTCACAATTGCCTGTCCCTTTATACTGTCTATAAATCCCTTCCCAATGGCTCCAGATCATTCACAACATCTTTCCTTCCCTCTCCATCCTTCTGCACCCAATATGACACCCCCCCCCCATCGCATATAACCATCTCCTTTCTACTCATACTTCCTATCCAATCACCAAGTCAATGTTCTCATCCCAAACCTAATTCTCCACCTAATACCCGAACCCCTTTATTCCCTCCATCCCCAAATCTCTATTTTCTCCTGTCTTGGATCCCCATCTTCCCAATCCCCACTTAATCCTTGACTGCCTACTCTGCCCCATCCTTGCCTCCATGTTCTCCTTAGTACCCATTCTTTCCTATCCCCGAACTTTAACTTAATCCCCCAGTTTCTGCTCCCCTTCTCCACAGAGCTTCTACCTCATTCTTTCTGCTTCCTGGGTCCTCCCTCCCTCCCTCCCCCCCCCCCCCCCCCATATATTCAAGTATCTTTTCTCCAATTTTCTCTCCCTCTGCCCCCCACTCTATGCTCCTTTCTTCTATCCCCAATCCCCTCTCTCTCTCTCTTCCCTCTTCCTTCCCTCCCTCCTTATCACCCTACACTCTATACAAGGTCTTCTCACCCTTTTCCTCTATGCTAGATTCTCTATCTTGTTTTCTCCCTCCCCATATCCCGTCTAGACTATTGCAACCTCCTCCTTGCTGGTCTCCCTCTGAATCATCACTCTCCCCTTCAATCTGTTCAAAACTCGACTGTGCAGCTAATCTTCCATCAGTCTCGATATGCTCATATTACCCCTCTTCTCAAGTCACTTCACTGGTTCCCTATCCATTTCTGTATCAAATTTAAACTTCTACTAACCTATAAGTGCACTCATTCCGCTGCTCCTCACTACCTTTCCTCTCTTATCTCTCCCTACACCCCTCCTCGGGAACTCTGCTCTTCTGGCAGATCCCTTCTATCTGTGCCCTTCTTGCCTACTGCCAACTCCAGACTTCGATCTTTTCACCTTGCTGCTCCTTATGCCTGGAACAAACTACCTGAGTCTGTATGTCAGGCTTCATCTCTGGCCCTTTTCATATCTAGACTGAAAGCTCATTTCTTCGAGGCTGCTTTTGGATCCTGATCCGCTTTGTCTCCTATGTGTTTTCCTACCATACCCCTAGATGTATTCTTGTCCTCAGCTATTGTATTGTCTGTCTTAATTAGATTGTAAACTCTGATAAGCAGGAACCATCTTTTACATATGCCTTGTAGCACTATACAAATGATCAGTAGTAGTAATAGTAGTGAATATTCTCATCCTGCCCTTAATTTTCCATCTTTTCTCTCTCTTTTTCTGATTACCCATTCTGCATTTGGTCTCTCCTCCCTCAATCCCTGGTAAGCTCTCCCATTTTTCTCAGCCTATGTCCCAACCTATCCCTCCCCTATACAAACTGGTTTTCTCTTCCCCCAATCTGTCTTGCCTGCCCTTCAGATATGCCCCGTCCCCCTCCCTTCTTCTTCTTCTATCCTATCTCTGCTCAATGTCATCTCATATTTAGTCAACTCTCCCTTCCATCCCCATCTTGTCTATCAGTCTACCCTTTCCCTAGTCTCCATATTCCCACCCATTAACTGAGTTTCTTCATTCTCCTCTCTCCCCTGTTGAGTCCTCGTTGTCCTCCTCGGGCACCCAATAGTGAAGATTTCATGCAATTCTTCCTCCCTCTGCACTGACAATTTCTAGCTCTACTCCCCCTCCCCCAATACAGAGTCCCCATTGAAATCAGTGCAACAGGTTCCATAATGGGGTTGTTAGAAATCCAGGAGTGGCTTGAAATCTTCTTCCTGGAACTGGATAACTTGGCAGCTCTGCCAAGGTGCTTCATACAGTTCTACAGAGCACTGCATAGTTCAAACAGCTAATCTATCAGAACCATACTGAAAAAGCCAGTACTGGCAGAAGGACTGCAAGGGCACGTTAGACATGCTAGACCACTAGAGCTGGTCTCCTATCACTGGTGCCTTACTGCAGAGGAAAGGAGACCCAGAACTGGTATGACAAGCCTTTTTATGTGAGGGGGCACGTCTCCTCCAATGGTGATGTCCTGCCCCAGTAGCCTCTCTACCCCCAGTCCATTCCTATGACCTTATTTAATTTATTTAACTGTATTTATATCCCGCTTTTCACCGGGTCAAAGCGGCTTAACATTGAAGGGCAGGGGACAGTGATCAATTCTAGGGTGGGGGGGGTCTGTCACCAGGGGGCCAACATTAATGATCTGAACAAAAAAAGATTTAGGCATCATTGTGGATAACATGTTAAAACCCTCAGCCCAGTGTGCAGCGGCAGCCAAGAGAGCAAATAGAATGCTAGGTATCATAAGGAAAGGAATGGAAAATAAAACAAAAGATATTATAATGCCTCTATACCGTTCCATGGTGAGACCGCACCTTGAATATTGTGTGCAATTCTGGTCGCCGTATCTTAAAAAGGATATAGCGTTATTAGAAAAGGTTCAGAGAAGAGCCACCAAAATGGTAAAGGGGATGGAAGGATACTCCTATGAAGAAAGGCTAAAAAGGTTAGGGCTCTTTAACCTGGAAAAGAGACGGCTGAGGGGAGATATGATAGAAGTCTATAAATTAATGAACGGAGTGGAACGGGTAAATGTAGATCGACTGTTTACGTTATCAGAATATAGGAAGACTAGCGGACATGCAATGAAGCTACAGGGTAAACTATTTAAGACAAATAAAAGAAAATATTTTTTCACTCAACGTGTAATCAAACTCTGGAATTTGTTACCAGAGGATGTAGTAAAGGCTGTTAGTGTAGCTGGGTTTAAAAAAGTTTCGGACAAGTTCCTGGAGGAAAGGTCCATAAACCATTATTAAGAAGGGACCCAGGATATCAATGCTTGACCTAGTACAAGCATTGCAGAACCTGTGTCTTTTGGGGAAACTGCTAGGTACGTATGACCTAGATTGGCCACTGTTGGAAACAGGATACTGGGCTTGATGGACCTTGGTCTGACCCAGTATGGCATATCTTATGTTCTTATGTTCTTAAGGACAAACAGTGGACATGAGACTCTTAGTAGCTAGATCTGAGGGAATGTTATGAGGTCTGGAGGAGTATTTAGTGATGAATGTTTCTGGTCCGAGGTATTCCTGGAACAGGATGGTTTTTAGTTGTTTCCTGAATGTTGAGGGATCTCCGTTGTTTCTGATTTGACTTGGTAGAGAGCTCCAGAGGGATGGTGCGTACAGTTCGAAGGCTCTGTTGCAGGTCCGTTGATTGTATTTAGTTCGTTCGTGGGGAATGGTGAGAGTGTTGTTGGTGGTTTGTCTGGTTGTTCTGTTGTGGGTGGGTTGGGGCAATAGAGTGCAGAGCTGGGAAGTCTGAGTTTGGTAGAGGGCTTTGCAGATAAGTAGGGCAGATTTGTATTTGATTCTTGCTTCGAGAGGGAGTATGTGCAGTTCTCTCAGGACTGGGGTGATGTGATCTTGTTTTTATTGCTTTCTGGATAATTCTTGCTGTGGTATTTAAGGCTGTTCATAGTGGGTTGGTGTGGGTGGCGGGCAGTCTGTGGTAAATTATATTGCAGTAGTCCAGGTGGGGGAGCGTCATAGCTTGCTTAACTGTCCTGAAGTCCTGTGGGTCAATAAGGGGTCTTAGGCGTTGTACTGTTTTAGCCTTATGGAATATAATTCCGGTAGTTTTTTTTATCTGTTGTTTGAGTGTGTGCGCTTGGTCTATGACAGGGGTCACCAACCTCCAGAGGGCCGCGGGCCACACAGCCGACTACCGGGAGCCTCGCGGGCCGCACCCCCCTTCTCCCCGCCCCCGCGAAAAAAAACAATGCTCACGGGAATAATTACACCATGAATTATAATGATTATCAAATCATCTCTAACCTGTATTTTAAAAGTGATGAAGGCAAAACTGCTGCAACCAGGTCCTCAAATCTTGATTTACTCCTTTGTAATAAATATTGCAGCTCCCTGCTCTCAGGTGCCTCCCAACTTCAGTTTAGGTGAACTGATCCACGAGACCTGCAGGGAGGGGGAAGGTAAGGTCCACTGGACTGATGACGAGACTTGCAGGGAACAGGAAGGTAAGCTCCTCCTCGCTCCCCATCGTGTAAATAAATCCTTGGCGGGCCGCACCGGGGTAGAGCCTCGCGGGCCGCACGAAGGGACCTTGCGGGCCGCAGGTTGGTGACCCCTGGTCTATGATGACTCCTAGGTATTTTATGTGTGGTTGAATTTGTATTTGTGTGGCTCCTAAGTTGAGGTGCGTAGGTGGGGTGAAGTTTGGGTCTTTGGTTACTATGAGGGCTTCTGTTTTTTTATGTTGATGGATAGGTTGTTCCTCTGTAGCCAGCTGGAGACTTCTATGAAGCAGTCTGATAGGTGGTTGTTCATCGGGTTGGTGGTTGTGATTAGTCCATAGAGCATTATGTCATCTGCATAGATGTGGTAGTTGATGTTATGAGCACGTATGATTGAGCAGAATGGTTGTAGGTAGATGTTGAAGAGCATGGCAGATAGTGTGGATCCTTGGGGTACTCCTTGGTGTTGCTGGAAGGGGGGGGGGAGGTTGCTAAGTTTGTGCAGATTAGTTGTTGTCTATTGTTCAGGTAGGAGTGGAACCATTGAAGTACGACACTTTTGATGCCAATTTCTTGGAGTCTGTGCAGGAGGATGTTGTGGGAGATGGCGTCAAAGGCCGCAGATATGTCCAGGAAGATCATAGCGTATCCAGAGTGCTTGGACTGTGTGCCCTTGATGAGGGTGTTCATTAATGATGTCACGAGGGTCTCGACTCCGTGGAATGGACGGAAACCATGTTGTTGTGGGTCCAGTATGTTGTTGTTATCCAAGTGATCCTGAAGTTGTTGTTGATCTATCTTCTCGATGATTTTGGTGGTGAATGGAAGACTTGCTATGAGTCTGAAGGAGGCGGGGTCAAGGGGGTCTAGGTTTTGTTTTTTTAGGGTTGGGCGGATGATGGAGGTTTTGAGGATGTCTGGCATGCGTCCTTGCTTGAGGGACTCATTAACAATGTGGGTTAGGGGTGTGCTTAAGTCCTCTTTGGATTTCTTTATCCATTCTGGGGGGCAGGGATCCAGTGGAGAGATGGTAGTATTTAGGGAGGAGATGGTGGATTCTATTTTTTTGTTTTGTGATTGTTTCAAATGTGCTCCAGTTTGTGTTTATGGTAGTAGGGTGGGTTGTTGCTTCTGCGTTCAGTTGTGGATTTTGTGGTTGTTGAAGCTGTTTGTATTGGCATGCTAGTAGTTCTGGTGGGATGTTTGGTAACTGGTTGGAGTGGTTGGGTGCTTTTGTTAGCTTCTTGACAATCCCAAAGAGCTCACGTGGTTTGTTTATTGAGATGTTTATGATCTTTGAGTGGTAGGTCCTTTTTGCTTTATCAGTTTCTGTGTGGTAAGCGTCCAGTTCATTCATGTGTTTTGCTTTATCCTCTTCTTTTTTGGTTTTTCTCCATTTTCTCTCCGCTCTCCTGAGTTTGGTTTTTAGTCTCCGTAGGGTGGGGGTGAACCATCTGGCTTTTGTTGAGGTACATTTGGTTTTGGTGCTGTTTGCTGTTGCACGGGATGCAGAGGAGATTGTAGTATTCCAGTTTCAGATTAGATCATTGATATCAGTGGAACTTGTTTGGAGTTTAGGTAGTATTTGTGCCAGGAAGTCCTCTTTGATGAATGGTTTAAATCTTCTTATATGTTGTTTGTTCTCTTTAACGTTGGTTTGCTGGTAGGCATGGGAGATGTTGATGATGAGATAGTGGTCTGACCATGGTACGCATTTTATCTCTGGGTTATTGTGTGAGGTGACATTTTGGGAGTTAGGAATATGAGGTCAAGTGTATTCCCTTTTTTGTGTGTTGGTTCGTGCATGATCTGTGTTAGGTTCATTGCTTCCATGGTGCTGATGAAGGCTTCGGCATAAGTGTCTTGGAGTGATGGGAGGTTGAAGTCTCCAAGGATTATTTGCTCTTTTGTGGAGATGGCGCTCTCAGATATGTGTTGTAGTATGCCTGATAGGTCGGTGCTCGAGGTGGGTGCTCGGTAGATTAGGCATATGGAGAGGTGCTTGTTGGTGAGGGTGAGCATGTCTGCTTCATTGGTTGTTTCCGCGGCGTGGTTTCTGAGATGGAGGTTGGCTCTTGCAATGATGGCTACTCTTCCTCCTTTGGTGTGGGTTAGAGTGCAGTGGTGAAGACTGTATCCGTTTGGTGTTAGTTGGTTCATGAGCACAGTGTCGGTGTCTGTGAGCCATGTTTCGGTTATGCATAGGATGTCAATCCTTTTGGTTGTGATTAGGTCTTGGAGCATGTGGTATTTGTTTCTGACTGAGCGAGCGACTTTCCCCCTTCCTTCATCAGGCTGTGGCTGTTTTCAACCTTTTTCCTCTATGCTGCTCCCCCTTTGCAGCTTTTCTCCTCTTTCTCCACAGGCAATATGGTGCAAGTTCCGTGGGGAAAGGAGAGAGAACCATAATCAGCTGCTATTTGTTCCTCTGTCCCTCACTTCCTTCAGTAAGAAGCAGCAGTGCGGCAGGTTACTGGAGGGAGTGAATCATGATCAGACCTGTCCATCACCTCCCTCACAAAGATCCAGTAGCAGTGAAGCCTTCAGGTGGAATGGAAGTGGCTGCAAGTTCTGGCCCTGCTCTTCCGCACCTCCTTCATAACTGGTCAGCGATGGGGCAAGTTCTAGGGGGAGTTGTAGAGGATCACAATTGGCCCCCTCTCCCTCTTTTTAATTTCTTTGATAAAGAGCATACCCGAGACGCTGGTTATGCCAGCTTCCAAAAAGCACAACACAATTGGCCTTGCTCTTCCTTGGCTCCTTAGCAGCAAGTCAGCACCAGTGCAGGCTCCAAATGAGAAAATGGAGCTGCAATCATCCTGGTTTCCTTTTCCTCTTCCTGCGATTTGCCTTCTGGAGCCATGATCCTCCGACTTTCTCTTTGGTTGCAGGTGATGGACAGCTGAGAACTGGCCTGCTGCCAACACTTTTTCTTGTCCTTAGAAGTGACTCACCAACATGAGTGTCAGGCAAAAAAGGTTCCAGGTCTATAACCCAGCCCAATCTGGCATAAAATCACCACTGCCATACAAGGCTGTCTGACTGACCTAAGTGGGTTAACTCTACTTTTGTTCATGCAAAAAGTGTCTAACATCCAGGGTTGTCCCTAGAGTTGGTTCAAAGTGTTGGTGCCCTAGGCAAACCTTATACCTTACACCCCTCTGACTGTCAAAATCTCTTGTTTAGCTTTGAATGCCATGCTCTCTACTGTTCCCTAGAAGTTACTGCCTTAGGCAACTGCTTAGTTTGCCTGATGATTGGCCTGGCCCTGCTAATACCTTTGAAAATATACCCCATATGGATTATTTGCTAAAAATGTAAACTGATGAAACCTTATCAGAGTTAAACACTGAAGTTCTATCATTGCACAAAAACTCTTTTACTAATGGTTTTAACATGCATTAATAAAATTAACAAACATTAAGTGCCCATAGCCTTTTTATTTCTATGGACACAATAGCACTTAACATGTGTTAAATTTATTAATACATGTTATCCTTTAGTAAAAGAGCACCTAAGTTTTACTACAGCGTCTAGTCTTGCTGGAGTGTTTTTGATTCCCTATGGGGTTTTTTTTTAATAATCTTGCAGGCCTTTTATGTCAGGGCTTGCTGCCACTGACAAAGTCATCTCTCATAGCATAAGCCCATTGTTCAACAAGTAATAAATTAAATTGGTGAAAACCACTGAAACTCAATGGAAGGATGTATTCATTGGTGTAGAGTTAAAACCATGTTTCCCAAGAGAAAAACCTTGGATTACCAAAGACAGTGATAACCAAATAGAAATGGCACATTAAGTAGAATTTAAAATAAATTGGGTTTTTTCCTAGACTTAGTTCATGCCTTTTGGTAGCTCAAGGTGAGTTACATTCAGATTCCTGAAGCAGTTTCCTGTCCCCTGAGTGCTTTTATTCTATTTACTGATGCATGGTGAAACAGCATGTTTGTTTTTAATTTTATAACAGGAAAACTGCCAACGTACCATAGGTTAGTGAATCCTGCAGTATTTTTCTTAGAGTTGCTATGGCCGAGAACATTGCACATTCTTGGCCACAGCAACACACCATAGTAGGCCTAACTCAGGCTCACTATTTTTCAGGGGGGCTAATGATTTAAAAATATAGTCTCCCCACCCTCATTAGCCACCCATCTCTGTAGTGGTCTAATAAAGTATTATTGCAGTAACACAGCTAACTAAACAGGGCCCTAAGTTTGTACTTGAGGCAACAGGGTTAAGTGACTTACTCAAGGTCACAAGGAGCATTAGTGTGAGACGTGGGATATAAGTCATTGCTTTGCTTAGCCTACTGTACCAACCATTAATCTAATCCTCTACTTCACTGCTTCAGTTATATATTTATGCTAATTTGTTGGAAACGAAATTTGAACCATACTATTCCATCTCAAGCAAAATATCATGGTTGCTTTGTTAAGTTATCAATGTTCCTGTTTAATGTACATTATCAAGTTTAAGTTACAGTGTCAACCACTTTGACTGAAATGATAAAGCGGTATAAAAAACCTGTTAAATAAATAAAAATAAAATAAATAATCTACTTGATTATGTACAAATAAGGGTCAACAAACAAGATGTAGATATCTTTTTGTTCAACTTACTCAATTATTTCAATTATAATATTTACTTTCCCCTCACCATGGAAATCCACCATTGTCCACCCTCTCCTAAAACAACCCTTTCTGGATCATGCGGTTCTATCCCACTGGCGCCCTGTTTCAAATCTCCCCTTTCTGGCAAAATTACTCAAGCGTCTTGTATTTCTCCAATTGTTATCTCATGTGGGGGCCACTAATACCCTTCATCCTCGACAATCAGGATTCCGTTCGGGACACAGTACGGAAACAATTCTCTTGGCTCTTCTAAATGAATTACATGTGGCTCATGACCGTGGGGATATCACTCTGATAGTGTCTCTGGATTTATCTTCAGTGTTCGACTTAATTGATCACCGGATTCTTCTTTCCCGTCTCCATGACTCTAGGTTGCGGGGCACTGTGTTGCAATGGTTTCGTTCTTTCCTCACGGCTCGTACTTTCTCTGTCCACTCTAATAACCAGTCCTCCTCTCCTTTTCCCCTAGCATGTGGGGTACCCCAAGGCTTGGTCCTTTCCCCTATGCTTTTCAATGTCTTTCTTGCCCCTCTGCCTCTTGGCTCTCCTCCAACTATCTTCATTTGAACCCGTCTAAATCCACAGCCATGTGGGTTTCTCTGAGTACTTCCTGTCCAGTCATCGCTCCTCAAATCGACTCCACTTCGGTCCCCCTCACTTCATCCTTCCGCTATTTTGGTGTAACATTAGATTCTTCTCTTTCTTTTCACAGCCATGTGTCTACTCTCACCTGCCGCTCCTTCTACAGTATGCACTGCGACAAATCAGAGCAGTATGTTCCCTACTGTCTCCTTCTTCACTCATCACTCTATTACTGGCTTTGGTTATGACCAAATTAGACTATTGCAATGTGGTCCTGGCAAATTTACCATCCTATCAGCTTCAGCGCCTACAATTATTACAAAACACGGCAGCACATCTCATTACACATGCTTGGCGGTCTGATCACGTCACTCCTCTCCTTCACCACCTTCATTGGTTACCCCTCCGATATAGGTTTCAATACAAATTTCTAATTTTGACGCATAGGGCACTCCATACATCAAATCCACTTTATCTGGCTAATTTCATCTCTCTTAATATGCCTTATCGACAACTTCGGACATGCTAATTGGCTTTCCGTACCTTCTCCCTCCCAGGCCCATTTGTAACAAACTCGTCACGCTGCCTTCTTCTTTCTCGGTCCCTCATTCTGGAATGCCCTACCTTCTTCCCTCCGTCTAGAACCTTCCTACCCAAAATTTAAAAGTTTACTAAAAACCCACCTATTCCAACAGGCTTTTGACCTCCTGTGACAACCCTACCTAGGTATTGTTTGTTTGTTTGTCTATCTTTGCTTTTCGTTAAGGCTAGGTGAAGTGCCTCGGGAGAATGTAAAGTTGAAACGGTTTGTTTCTGACGCGGGCAGCATGTTTGATCCATACTAAATCCCCTGAAGAACTCTATCAGGAGAAACGCTCCGAGGCGCTGGGGGGAGGCGTCAAGTTGAAACGGTTTGTTTCTGACGCGGGCAGCATGTTTGATCCATACTAAATCCCCTGAAGAACCCTATCAGGAGAAACGCTCCGAGGCGCTGGGGGGAGGCGTCGGGATCAGTTAAGAATTGGGATCAGGTTAAGAGTTTCACTAATACTCACAGCAGTAAAGATAAGTGCTATGGACTGTTGAAATGAAGAGTCCTTTAAGTTATATGACAGCTTTTTACAGATTGAATTACATCTATAAGAAGATCTAAGTTGATTTACATGAGGCTGGTCATATTGATATACTGCTGCTAGCTACCGAGGAGGTCGTTGATGCTATTTAGCACATCTTTTCCCATTTTTGACGCTTCAGTCTATGGGATAGATGCTACTGTAAGTCTGAGACCACCCAGTAGCCCTTAAATATAGATTTTATGAAAATAACGTAATTGAACAAACAGAAAAAGGATACAATAGAGATTCACACTTTTTGGATGTATTCCCCAGTATGTTATATTGAACGCAAAAATACTATTTTGCAGTGTCTATCTTTGCTGACTTTACTACTCCCTCTACTTCTCTCCTGTAATGCAATGGTGTTCCTTTCCTTTCTCTATAGCGTAGACATGTTTATTGTAAACCGCTCTAACTTCTTGATAAGGGCGGTATATCAAATGTACAGTATAAATAAAGATAAAGATAAAGATACTTATCCACTTAGATTGTTCTACTATAGAAAGATTTAAGAAAGATAAGATTTCCTATACTGGGTAGAACAATGGTCCATTTAGTCTGGTATTATGCTTCCAGCAATGGCCAATCCAGGACACAAGTATCTCTCAGGTTTCAAAAAAGTAGACAGATTCCATGATGCTTATACCAAAGGTAAGCAGTGGATTTCTCCAGTCCACTTTAATAATGGTTTATGGACTTGTCCTCCAGGAACTTGTTCAAACCTTCTTTAAACCCAACTATACTAGCAGCTTTTACTACATCTTCCAGCAATTAATTCCAGAGCTTAATTCCACCCTTAACTATGTCCTGAAATAAGGTGAGGAAGGATCTTTAATCATGTTTCACAGCATCTGTCCTTATTACTTTCCTAGTGCGGTCCATAAGCATCTCACAGAGACAAAGAAGTACATCATACGAGGTGACTGGAGATCTCTAGAGGCAGTACTGTCTGCCAAGATATATAAGTTTCCTTTAACATTTCCACATTCTTTTTTCCTGTTTCACTGCATGGCATATCTTTAGAATGAGGATTGCAAAAAGTAGTGAATGGGTTACATCTGAGACCTGTGTCCTCAAAAAGGACAGCAGAATGTTTTTTGGAATACCTTATATAGAACTGCCAATGGCTCTGTACTGTTTCTGTCAGATATCCCTGCCCATACTGAAACAAATTGCATGGTCAAAAATGTAATTTCCCAATCCTAAATCCCAGCAAGAAAAACATGATATGACTTTAATCTTACTGCCATCGAGTCGAATGAGAAAAATCAGATTGATTTCCTGTCAGCAGGAAATGGAGTATAATACTTTTTCAAGTCTATCAATTAATTTTATTCAGAAAGATATGAAGGGTAATTTTGTATAAGGCGAATAAGTCAGGCTGAGCACACAAACCCAGTGTCATGTAAAGAACTGGTATTTTACAAAAGGTGTGGTGAGAACTCTTTAAAATACACCCTTCTCTGCTTCCCAAAGAATGCATGTAAAGATGAAAGCATGTGCAAATTATATGCATAAAATTTATGTCCATATGTTTCCCACATAACATGCACTATTCTATGTATGCCCAGAGAGATATTAGCAAATTGGCTCTGCAGGCTCACAGCTCCTTGTGAAGTTGTTTGTGAAGGAAAAGGGGCAGTTGTTGTTCCCCATCCTAGGCATCAGGAGGCAGGGCAGGATGAGCTGGGCCTGTCAAGAAGGATCTGACATTTCAACCAGTACACCTAATACCCATGGGAGATAAGAGCCTGAATAAGGGACTGAATCAAAATCAAATATGTAGGCCTTGAGAAGGTGGATGAGGAAAAGTGCAATGAGGGGAGTGGGATTGTTTCCCTGCCTAAGATGCTACAGTACCAAAGAGGAAGACAAAGGGCCTGTCATGGGCAGGAAGGTGAGTATATTCTGGATTTGGCACCTTGAAGTAGTTTCACCAGTATGAACAGAAAAGACCAGACTAAATGGGTAAAAGAATCCTTTGCAGCTGCCATGACTAATGTGAATAGGCAACTCAGTTCAGGGAAAGAGTCCTAGGTGTCACTATAGCGAGACCAAGGAAGTGCTACAGCAAACAACAGTTGCAGTCACAGAAGGCATGAACAAAGTACATGGGAGCCAGTTCAGCCAAAAGGTCTATATAGCCCAGTGTCCTCTCCCTAATAGTGGTCAATCCAGATCATAGGTACCCAGCAGTAGAGGCATTCCTTATACTTCATACCAAGAGATAAGAGGTGGCTTTAGCAGACCTAACTGGCTAATAATGCTTTATGGACTTTTCCTCCAGAAACTTGTCTAAACCCCTTTTTAAATCCACCTATGTCAGCTGCTTTCACCATATCTTCTGGAAACAAATTCCACAGCTTAATCAAGTGAAAAAATACTGTCCCTGATTTTTTTCAAATGTGCTATTAGTTTCATTCAGTGTCTCCTCATGTTATTAATATTTTAAACAGCAGACAACGCGTTCCTATTTATCCATTCCATCCCATGATTTTATAGATTTCTATCATATATCCTCTTAGCAGTCTTTTCTATAAGCTGATGAGCCATAATCTGTTCAGCCTTTCTTCATAAAGCCTTCTTTCCCCTTTATCATTTTTGCTGCCCTTCTCTGTACCTTTTCTAGTTCCGCTATATCTTTTTGAGATGGGGCGACTAGAACTGCACTCAAGGTATGGTCAAATCATGGATCAATACAGAGTCACAGTATCACCACGGAAGGGCAAATTTATTAAAATAAAAGAGAGGTGAGCCCGACACATGTTTCGGCCAGGGTCCTTCTTCAGGGGAACAACAACCTCTTGTAACACGGAAGATCTGCCCTCTGCCTTAGAAACACAGAAATCTTCTGTGTATAGCTTAGATTCTGACAGGCAGGCAAGCAAAACGATTCCTAGTTACCATAGGCAACACAAACAAATTCAGACACGAGGTCTCCAGTCACGCCTAGTTAGTGAGCCTTCCCCAACTGATGAGGAAAACAGCTTTCACCTGGGAAAGAGAATGCCCATGAAGCTGTATAAGAAATCCTCAAGGCAAACAGAGTTAGCTTCAGGAGCTTCAGGAGAGGCAGGAGCTTGGCAAGAGAAGGGAAACTTGCAGGACTCCGAAGGAAGCTCAGAATACTCAGACACAGAGTTTGAACTGCCAAAAACTTCTAGCAGGAAGCCACAGAGGAATTATCAAAGAGAAACAAGGAAAGTTTCACCCAGAGAAGTCAGCTACAGGAAACACTTACCTCTGACGCAGTGTGAATTTCCCAGGCACCTGGCTGAGTTGAAGGAACGTGAGGCAGCTAGAAACAAACCGTATGTATTTGAGAAGCAGAGCTGTTTAAAACAGTTACAAGCCCTTGAGAGGGAAAGCAGTCCTGTTGAGGATGTATGTATGTTTGATCCTGATGAATGTATGACAGTAAAACCCTGCAAAAGACTTCCACGGGAAAAGTCTTCCTTTAACAGAAGAGAGCAGTGCTATGAGCTACAACCCAATGTAAAAGGCAGGAGGTTCAAAACTTCTAAAGAGAAAGCTTGTTTAGATAGAGGTGTCTCTCCTTCCTGCTATTACAAGCTATATGACAATTATCTGCCTTGTTGTGAAGAGGGTTGTGCAGAGAGCTCAGAGAGAGAGCCGGAGTTAAGAAAGCTACAGACTTTCTATCCTGAGGAAAAGACTGTAATTGATGAGCCTATGATCACAGAGGCTAGTATTATAAGTCCATGTGTTGAAGAAATGGATTGCTCTTTGTTTGTATCTGATATGAGTTCTTCTTTGCGCTGAAGCTCAAGACAAGAGTTCCTTGTAACAGCTGAGAAAGCCAAGAAGAGACTGCTAGCATATTAGATAAAACTGCTCACTGTGATTTATGATTTTTGAGTTGAAGCAAGACGCTGTATTTAAGTTTTTCTTCAGTTGTGCCAAAATAGTAGTTGTATCCTAAGTTCTTTTGTATTATACTATTTTTGAAAATCCAACCCCGGGAGGGGAATAAAAATCCTTTTTGAAAAACCTGACCACTCTGACTCACAACTACCACTTTCTTTATGGAAGGTCAGGCCCAGCAGTCTGGCTGGCTGCTTACGCCACAGTTCGGCCCCTGCTGGTGACACTCTAAAAAATAAGTAAATAAATAATAAATCATTAAAAAATCAATTAAAACACAAAAAATAGGAAATAATGAATAGTAAAAAAAACTCTCTATATCCAGAAGAATGTCATGGTGATGGCTGGCCACCAGTGGGCAAACAGGATAAGATGTCCCCCTGTGGGCTTCTGGGGTGGGCCTCCTGGGAGTGAAGAGGTTATGCCCAAGGAGTCAAAAGCTCCCACCAGGCTGGGCCAGAGCCGGTGCCTGGGTTTTGGGAGTCTTGGTCTTAAGAGGGCCATGTCCTTGTCCCTTGGCCTGATGACCCTGCTGGGGAGCTGGGGAGGCCTGATACGGAGGGTAGTTTCCATAAGCCCTTCCCTTCCTCAAATAAGGGGGCTTTTTACTTGGGGCTTTCGGTCGGGGAAGGGTAGCAGTCTTCTTGGAGAGCCTAATCCTTGTCAAGAACTCAGACTTCAAATCTGCAGCCTTATCAGTCATGGGCTTGCCAAAGAGGTTCTCTCCTTGGCAGGGGACATTGACCAATTTGTCCTGAACCCATTGCTCCAGGTTGGAAGACTGTAGCCAAGCCTGGCATTGGGCACCGATGCCTGCCACAGCTACTCTAGCCACCAACTCGAAGCGGTCATACGCTGCTTGAGTCATGAATTTAGAGACGGCAGAGGACAGGCTCTGGAACCACTGGAGAGGCTCCTCAGAGAGACTAGCTGAGAACCTGGTGAGTTGTTTCACCAGATCCCTCGGGTACATGCCCATGTACAGCTGGTATGCCTGGATCCGGCCATTGAGCATCGAGCCGTGGTAGCACTTTCTGCCCAGGGCATCTAAGGTGCAAGCCTCTCTGCCCGAGGCACCGAGAAGTGCGCCTTCTGGCTCTTAAGCCAACGCATGGCCGACTCTACCATCATGGAGTTGTGTGGCAGTTGTGCTTTCTGGAAACACAGGCTTTGGCGGACCCAATACATTGAGTCCAGCCATAGGCTCATGATAGGCACCAATGTCAATGTTTCCCATCTGCGGAGGAGTAGCCGTTCCAGGATCGGGGGAAACAGTAACTATAAGTGCCTTCTTCAGAGGGGCCTTGTATTGAAAGATTTTGAATCCCTCTGTGCGAGAGTCCTCCTCCGACTCAGTGTCAAACGACAACACCTTTGACATGTCCTACATGAAGTCAAAGAAGGCGATATCCTCGGATGGGGACCAGCACCGGGTCTCTGAAGGAAAAGGATACAAGGGTACATCATGGTGGCGATAGGTGTCCAGGGATTCCTTGTTCTCGGTCTCCCAATCCAACTAATAGTCGGTGGAGGAGTCAAGGTCGGGCCAGATTTCGAAGTCGGGCCCCGAGCCAAACCATCCATGCCCCTCAGAGGTTCTGCAGGTGGGGCCGCGGCCACTCACTGGGGAAGACCTCGATCCCAAGAATCAGGATCAGATCGGGACTGGTGTCGAGGACTGGTTTGAGGCTGATGGCGCTCAAGGATCGGTTTGATGTCCGGGATGTCCTCGAGGTTAAAGCACTGGTGGTCTGAACAGATGACCCGGTGGAATCGGACATCAAGGCCCCCTGCTGGACTATGAAAGCAGACAAGTTCCCTCCAAGGTCACCATTCTGGTTCCAGTCCAGATGGCTCTGCAACTTTCCGCGTGGGCACCGAGGATTTCGGGCCTGGTGCTGGTTCCGATGAGGGGGAGTCCTTGACCAGGATAACCTCGGGGTCTGAGGCCAGTCATCGGAGGCCGATGAATCCTTTTGGGCAACTATGGTAGACCACTCCCTCTCTGATCCCTCGGACTCGCGACATAGACTGTGGGACTGGGCAGAAGACTTACCCACCTTCCCTGACTCATCCACGGACGCCGCCTTTGAGGATTTCTTCTACTTCTTGTGCTCCACCTCCGGGTTGCTCCACTCGGAGGACTCCCGGCCTCAGATGGAGATGGCAGGGTCACTTTGGGACTCCAGGGTCCCGGAAGGGGCCTTGGAGCGTGGCGTCACTGGAAACTCTGGAGCAGAGTCTGACCTTTGGAAGATCTTGTCATGCTGCTGCTGCTGATTCAATGGCCTTGGAGGACATCTTTTTACAGAGGCCACAATCCAAGGGGTCATGGTCCACCCTGAGACAACAGAGGCAGCAGTCATGTGTGTCAGTGAGGGACATGGTCCACGAACAGCGATCACATTTTTTGAAGCCACTGGCAGAGGCCATGGGGGGAAAAAGGCCCCAGCGAGGTCAAAGACCTGGGGCTCGCTCTGCCAGTGAAAACAGCGCAAACTGCACAAGTCAAAAAAACAAGAAAAGAAAAGAAAAATATGAACCCAAGACGCGATGCTGAGGCAAGCGAGCTCGGGGGCGGGAAAGGGAACCAGTAATCAACCGGGGATGAAAACTTCCAAGAGAAAAACTAGCTCTTTTTCCGGGGAAAAAAGACACACGTCCAGTGGGTTCTGCAGAAAAAAGGAGACTGAGGCAAGATGGCACCCTTGGGTGGGAAGGGGCCCATGCATACTTGTTGCATCTCCCAAAGGCTTTCTTTGAAAGCTGGGAAGAGGCTTCTGTGCAGGGCTCCGTCGGCATCGATGTCACCTATATATGAGGACTAACTTCCTGCTTGTTCCCGGAAAACTATTTATCATCGTACAATCACTAACTACAGCACTAGGCCCTGAGAGACCTGACAGCTCCTCTTACTCCCAAATACTGGCAGACTTCTTAAACAGAAAGGGACCCATCAACAATATACAGCACACAATCCAACCAAGAATCTTTGGATAACCTTTGACTCTCTACCTAAAGAGAACAAAGAACACATCATCAGCAGTCTCAACACCTTTACCTCACCACTGGATCCATGCCCTGTCATCTGGCTAAAGATAGCCAAAACTGAACTATCTCCATTCATACACCAAATGGCACAGGCCTCACTAGAACAAGGGTTCATCCCTAAGGAACTAAAATTGGCCTCAGTATAACCAATACTAAAAAAAAACACACAGTTGACAAAAGTGACCCCCGCCTCTTACAGACCCATCAGCAGTCTTCCCTTCCTCTCACACAATGGAGTCAAATCTGCTCTCACATCACTAATATATACTATAATACAAGGCATTGAAAAGATTACCCAGGCCTATATCTCAATCTTCCTAGACATAGTTGCAACATTCGACTCCATTCCACACACCCTCCTAATTGCCAGACTACAAGATACTGGAATCAGTGGCACCCCACTCAAATGGATCTAATCATACCTATCAGATAGTCAACAACAAGTACGCATGGGAATGAACAAATCAGCTTCCTACACACAACATAAAGGAGTTCCACAAGGCTCTGCGTTATCCTCACTACTTTTCAGTATCTTCATGTAACCTATATGCAGCATATTCTGCAAACACAACATACAATACAGGATCTACGCAGATGACATCATGATGTTCACACCCTATGACATTCTCCATCCAAATCACAAGAAAATATCAACATGTTTCCAAGAAATCACTCAACGGTTCCATAAATCACAGACTGCAAATCAATTACAAAAAAACAGAAGTGCTCCATATCTACAGGAAAAAAACACTCTAACCCCCCCCCCCCCCCCGCAAAACAATCGAAATACATGACATCAAACTCGAAACCAAGCAAGAAGTGAAATACCTGGGAATAACACTAGACCAACAGCTTAACTTCTCCAATATCACCAGAACCTCAAGAGCAATATATCACAAGATAAAAATACTCTGCAACCTTCAATCTCTACTAGTAACCTCTGACTTCTGCTCCCTTCTTCGGGCACTCATCTTCCCCCTACTGGACTTCTGTAATAGTATATACCAAGGCTTCTCTAAACATTCACTTCATCAACTACAAATGGCGCAAAACACTGCAGCAATCATCCTAGCAAAAGCAAAAAGAGTGACCACATTAACCCAATATTAAAAGATCTACACTGGCTACCTGTACCCAGCAGAATCAAGTACAAATCAAATATGAACATATTCAAAACTTTACATGACCAATCTGCAATGTACTTAAAGTCACTCATTCACACACCAACAACCAACAGAAAAAGGCGAAAATGCAACGAGAATTTCCTTGACTTACCAACGCATATAACAAAGATGCAACGAAATACCTGCATCAGGGCTTTCTCCACCTACGCACGACATCTTTGGAACGCAGTCCCCAGCAACCTCAGGGAAACACACAAAATAACAAAATTTCGCAAGAATCTCAAGACATTACTTTTCAAAGAATATTTCAATTACTAAATGAGATGCCCCCGGGCAATAGCAAAACCATGGGGATCCACTTCTCTGCTGTGGGCACATTAGTTCACGCCCACCGGGGGGGGGGGGGGTTTGACATCATCGGTGGACTGGGCTCCATCCCCCCCTTAAGCACTCTGAACTGAACTACTTACAGAGAGAGAGAGAGAGACGAGACAGGATATCTAGAAATTCTGGGGCAAAATCCTGATTGGGACAGAGACATTTCATAATCTTCAGTAAATCCCTTACTGAAATTCTTGATCATACTTGAAAAGACACTTATTATTTCTGTAAACATAGGGCAGGCAGGAAACACTTAGATTGAGCACATACATCCATTATGCTTCTTATAGAGAGAACTATAGCTATCTGTCAGCATGTCTCTGCAAAAGGAAATTATTTTTTTAGTTCAGGAAGCAAATATTTAAAAGACATTCCGGATATTTTTTCATAAAATACAGTACACCTTTCCCTTTTTTTTTAAATACAGAAAAGCTAACTGGATTTGTTCATTAGTAACCAGCACAGAGGGGAAGTATGCATTCAAATGACTTATACTCATTCATAAAAAGATAAACTTTGTTTTTAAAACTTTTGGTTAAACACGAGCTAGTGAAACAATTGAACTGTGCTCATCAAAAAGAGACTTCTCATTCACAGGGACAGAGATGCCAGAAAAAACAATTTAAATCAATGTTAAGTCGTGATCTAATTACTTTGTAGATCAAAGGAAAACAAAAACAGTTCTTTATCATTTCCTATTTAAACTGTTTTCAGTGCTTTACTGAAAATTTGAACATACAGCAGTCAGAACTTCCTCTCACTTGGTCCGCAACCAATAAGGGATTAATACAAACTTAATCCTTTTCAGGCTAAACCCAAAAACTATCGGGACCCACAATCCTGACTAAACATTCTTATTAAATGATAAATAAATGATATATATTACATAACCACAGCAGAAGGAACAAAAACATATTAAATAAAACAGGTACAATTTGCCTGAAATAAGCACAAACTACCAGCATTGAGGTTTAAGCCTGCACAAGATTAGAAAGACGACACTAGACATTCTTTCCTTCAGACACGCCCCCTGTCAGTTTTTCACACTGCAGTAGAAAAACTAACTGGGTCAGACCAGATTTTTGATTTCTAAAAATGACTGTAGGTTTTTTGGGTATTCATTCTGCTCTATTAATACAATTTCTTAATCAGTGAACTGTCACAAATTACTCAACAGAATAATCTCACATATATAACAAAAGGGAAACTCGCAGTTTCAACAGATAGCAAAAATCAAATACACAGGACAGACAATACACCAAACGCTTCATCCGTTTCGCGACCTAGACTCAGTCACCCGACTATGAACTGCGCTAGTCCAGAGTTCCACTCTGCTTGGTCCGTGCTGCCAGACCTCTCATTCACACTTCATTCACACAATCATGCTAGCAACGTATCTTAGAATGCATTCCTTTCTATCTATTCTGACTAGTCTTTTTCCCAATTACAAAAAGGATGAGGGTTTCACCCGGCGAATTCCCATGCGGGGTTACTCGGCCCTTCCTTGAGAGCTCTCTTACCAATTCCCAATATCTCGAGATTACAAATTCCAAGTTCCACTGGCAGTACTGCTCTTTCTATTTCTGTCTAGACATACCAAAAACCCAGTCCTGTCTGCTCTGACCAGGCTGAATCATGATCCTCTATAACAGCTGTACCTAGCGAATACTCATGCAAGGATTTTCAAACAAAGACTTAAGTCTTACCAAAGTTTTCAAACTGCAGTTCTAACTCATCTGTCTAGACAGGTTTTCAAAACTATCTTACCAGATCTGGTTCCCAAGCTTCTGAGTTGGATCCTGGACTCCCCCGGGTCGGAAGTGTTGGCCACTGGACTCAGTGCCCGCCGAGGCCAGGCAGAACTCCCTCCGATACAAGAGGATCGGTGGGCCCAGGGAGATTCCCCTGCGTCGGATTGGCATGGTTCCAACTGGACCAAACCTCAAGGCGAATTACGTGGATTTATTCACTTGAACACTATCCATCACTCGCACTTCCCGGCCAATGCACCAAGAATGTAGCAGCAGATAAGCATGCAATAAATAAATCCAGGAGTCTTTTCAAGGATCCAAGCCAGTTTAATGTGCACATGGCTCAAGCAATAAGCAATTTCAAAATGGCTGAGCAATGGCTTCTAGTAAAACAACAACTTTTATAGCTTTCTTGTCCATTCTAAGCATAGGCAAACTTTTCATTGGTCCCAGTACCCCTCTCACCCATCTATTGGTCCCGGTACTGATATGGCTACCCAATCGGGACTCTGGTCTGGGCACAGCACCTGGTTGCCCCCCTTCTAGTCCCAATTACAATGGTCAGTGTCTCTAACTTGTTACTTCTCTCCTCCAAGGTCGCTGAGCTTGTTAAAACCTATGGGAAGCAGGGCACTGTAACCTTGCTTTTTTGCAGAGTTAATTAATTCCATAGAAGCTGTGCTCTCTTATCAGTACCAATTAGAGCTGTTTTTCTGTCTTTTATAAGTTTCGTTTCTGCTTAGCTATGTTCAGTTAAACTGAGTTAAGTTTCAGTTCTATGGTGTCATCATTCAGGGGGGTTTTCATTCCTCTGGGCCTAACTACAGGCTTCAGTTACAGGTCAAGCTGCTCAGGCCTGTCTGCTTAGTTCAATTAGCATGGATCATAGGCCGTCGCCTACCACAGCCCAAGACCACAAGGAGCACCTGTGGGACTAGAAACCCCAGTCCTTCCGGCCCAAGGTTGCTGTCCTCTAGTGGGATTTGAACCCCCAACCTTCCAGCCTGAAGTACCTTGCCCCAACCACTAGGCCACTCCTCCACTCCATCTACATCTACAGGCAACATGCCCACACATGCGTAGGGCCGGCCCTGACTAAGTTTAAGACTGGATTAAAGATATTTTTTTATCATCTTTTTCTGACAGATAAGATGGGTTCAGGAGGGAGGAGCATATAAAGGATGAGGTTCTCGGGAATTATGCAGAAACTTTCTTCTATTCTTTTTGCACTTTTGCCAATTTAGTATTTCTGTTTCCTTTCCTGTAGTTCGTAATTTTTATTCAGTCGCAAAAGGCAGTATATAAAGTCTCAAACAATAAACAAACAATATGTGGCAACTGAATTAGATCTGGAATATTTAATAGTAGAAGCAGGAAAGGATGAAGGGTCTCAGTACAGCGTCAAATGATTTGCTTAATGCTTCGCACTAGAGCGATTTAAAAGACTTAAAATTATATGAAGACTTAAAACTTGTTTTGAATTTGATGGGTTTTGAAAATGAACCCAATATGTTCCAAACCCTTAGTTTACCTCAACAAGTGAGTCAGTGTCTGGCTGATATTGAGATTGGCGGTCAGCATTTTTTTTAAAACATCAGTCACTACAAGTAAAGTAATACATAGACATTGGAATATTTTGAATTTATATCAGTGTTTTCAGTTTCATCCTATAATGGCCTTTTCACAAGATAAAAATATCTCAGATTGTTTGGTAAAATCTGCCATAATAATAGATCAGACTCCAGATGTGTCGGAAGTGGTGGGCCATTATGTTTGTAAGAAATGTGAAATGTGTGCGAGCTTAACAGAGCCGCAAGAGAAACTCTCCCTTTGCGCCTCTGAAAGCCGCACCGAGGAGAGTGATTGAGGCGGGCTCTGCCGGGGGGGCGGCCCCCCCACGGGAGACACGTGACTTGACTGCAGGAGACACTTCATTCTGCAGCTGCCACAGCGGCGGCAGCAGCAGCAGCAAGTTTATTTTTTCTTTTAAGGTTTATCTGGGCTGATGGGGGGAGGGAGGTTAGGACTGGTAATGGGCTATGGGGGGGCTAGGACTGGTAATGGGCTATAGGTGGGCTAAGACTGGTAATGGGTTGATGGGCGGTTAAGACTGGAGGTGGGCTGATGGGGGGATTAGGACTGGTAATGGGCTACGGGGGGGGGCTAAGACTGAAAATGGGGTGATGGGAGGCTTAGGACTGGTAATGGGCTATGGGGGGCTAGGACTGGTAATGTGCTTGGGGGGTTGCTAGTACTGGAAATGGGCTGAGTGGAAGGGGGAACTTGAACTGCAAATAGCTGATGGGGAGGGGGGCTTCGAATGGAAATGGGCTGTGAGGGGAGGGAGCTAGGACTGGAAATGGGCTGAGTGGTGGGGGAGAGCTAGGACAGGAAATGGTCTGATGGAGGGGCTAGGATAGGACTGGAAATGGGCTGTTGGAGGGTGCTAAGATTGGAAATGGGCTGTGGTGGGGGCTTGGATTGAAATGGACTCATGGAGGGGCTAGAACTGGAAGTAGGCTCATGGGGGCTTGGATTGGAAATGGGCTGAGTGGAGGGGAGCTAGGATTTGACATGGGCTGATGGTGGGGCTAGAAATGGACTGGAAATGGATGGGGGAGCTAGGAGTGGAAATGGGCTGATGGTGGGGCTATTATAGGATTGGAAATGGGCTGATGGGGGGCTAGGACTGGAAATAGGCTGATGCGGGGACTAGAAGGGAGATGATGTTGGGGGAGGATTAGAATGGAATGGAGCTGGGAGAGTGAAATGGATAGGGGAAAATATTTTGTGTGGGAGGGAAGAAAAATCTACAATTGGCTGGGTATTGGGAGAGTAAGTGGGGATTGAGGATGGAGGGGTAAAATTTGAGTGGATGAAATAGGAATGAGGAAAAAGCAAAAGGAGAAAGATTAGTACGTTAAAGCAGATGTAGAGAGAGAATGGAAAAAAACTAGAAGAGAGAAGAAAGGACAAATGGACAGCAGACGATGGAGAGTTAGCAGACGACACGAAGAAACCTGAAGAAAGTGGCTGGAGCAATTGCAACTGAAAAAGAAATGCACAAAAGGTAGAAAAATATCTCTTTATTTTGAATTTATTAACTGGAATATGTCAGCTCTGGGAAATGTGCATCATTATTTATTTAGACAGATTTGTATGCCACCTTTTCCTTCAATCAAGGAGGTCACGTCACAACACAATTGGAGGGTTACATTTAACATTGGGGTACGTGTAAACATTTAGACAGTACAGTTAAGTGACAGTATTTAGACAGTACAGTTGGGGCAACATATAACATAAAGGTATTTACTAACGTGGTGTGATGAATTTGTTCATGTGGATGGGGTGGGTGGGTGTTAGTTGGCGGTGATGTTAGTATTGCTGTTTGGGTAAGCGATGTTGCTTGAATGCTCATAGGTTTCTATAAATAACCATGTTTTGAGGTCTTTGCGGAAATCTGTGAGGTCTTCTAAAGCTCTCAGGCTCATTGGTAGGGAGTTCCATATTGAGGATGCCAGTAGTGATGGTGCTCTTTTTGAGGTTGTTTGTTTGATTTTGTGATAGCCTGCAGGGGTGCTGATCATGTTGTTATTATTGGTTCTTCTTGGTCTATTGCTGATGTCTCTTGTTATAATGCTTTAGAGTATGTCCGCTGAGAGATGGTGAATGACTTTGAAGATTATCATGATTGTTTTGTATTTAGCTCTTGCAAACATTGGGAGCCAGTATAGTTGTTGTAGGACGGGAGTGATGTGCTCGGTCCTTGGGATGTCTGTAATGATGCGTGCTGTAGTGTTTTGTACCATCTGTAGTGGGTGTAGTGTTTGGTAAGGAAGGCCTTGGTATAGTGAGTTTCCATAGTCAAGAAGAGGTGTGATGGGTGCTTGACATACTGTGCGGAAGTGGTCTTGACGGAGCATTGGTTTGATTTGTCTGACTGTTTTCAATCGATGATATGACTTGTTCGCAGTTTTGTTGATGTGAGATTTTATGTTCAGAGCTCTGTCTAGTGTTATGCCCAGATATTTAACTTCTTCTTTGACTATTATGTGTTTGTCTAGGATGCTTATGGTTTGTGGGGGTGTGAATGTGGAGTTCCTGGCGATGAACATTGCCTCAGTTTTGTCGTAGTTGACTGTTAAGTTGTTGTCTATGAGCCAGTCATTCATGTCTTCGAGGCATTTTGTTATTGGTGTGGTGTTTAGTGCCAGTAAGTTGACTGGAGCGTACACCATGATGTCATCAGCATAAATGTGGTAGCACAGATTATGGTTCTTGATGATGTTGCAAATGGGCTGTATGTAGATGTTAAAGAGCATTGAAAATAGGTCTGAGTCTTGAGGTATTCCCTGCGTGACGGGGAATTGTAGGGATTTCTTTTGATCGCATTTGACTTGTTGTATTCGCCCTTCCAGGTATGATGTAAACCACTTTAGGGTATTCTTGCATAGTCCTATCTGTTGTAGGCGTTGCAGTAGCTTAGGGTGTGACATGGTATCGAAGGCTGCCGAGATATCCATGAACACTAGGAGGAAGCCGTTCTTTATGTTGTCAATGCCTCTTAGGAGATTGTCAAAGAGGGAGATGAGTAGTGTTTCCACACCGTGTTGGGGCTTGAATCCATGCTGATGTACATCCAGAGGGGCATTGATATCTATATGGTCCTGAAGTTGCCTTTGGACTGCTTTTTCGACGACTTAAGCAAGGAATGGCAGGCTAGAGATGGGACGGTATGATTTTGGTTCGGATGGGCTCAGATTGCTATTTTTAATTATTGGTTGTATCATTGCATGCTTTAGGGATTGCGGCATGTATCTTGTATCATGTATCATCACTACTGGCATCATTACAAGGAACCGTAACTTCACTGCCCCAACAGTACTGAAAGTGAAGGAAGCAGACCTCCAGACCAAATCCGCGATCAGATACCTCGGCATCACACTAGACCAGAACCTAAATATGCAGGCTCATATAAGTAACACTGTAAGGGCAGTATATCATAAAATTAGATCCCTTAGATACCTAAGATCTCTGCTGGAGCCAGATGATTTCAGGACTATCTATCAGGCACTAATTATCCCGCATTTCGATTATGCAAATGCAATACTTCAAGGTCTCCCCCAAACCACCCTAAACCCACTGCAAATGGCAATGAACACCGCAGCAAGAGTACTGCACGGAGCATCCAGGAAAGACCATGTCACACCTATAATGAAACAACTCCACTGGCTCCCGATTCAAGGTAGAATTACATTCAAGACCTTGCTGCTCACCTTCAAAGCCACCAAAGGTCTCTCGTCAACTTCACTAACTGAGCTAATCCAGATGACACCCCACAACAGAGACAGAAGGTCAGTAGCTCAAAACACCTTGATAGTCCCAAGATCTATAACTCAATGCACCAAGTCAACATCCAGCAGGACTTTCAAACTTTATGCACCAGTGATCTGGAATAACCTCCCTCACAACATCAGATCAATCCCAGACATATTACAATTCAGGAAGGCCGTGAAAACACTACCTCTTCCTCATACATTACCCTGAAACCAATAGAAACTCAGCACCATTTGCCGAAACCACCCAAATCACCACTGTCTAAAACCATACAAACACATGATCAGCCTACAAATTGTATATATTGTATATATTGTGGTTGTACATAGTTACCCTGTTAGCCAAGTTGAATATCCTGTTCATATGTAAACACAAAGTACTATTGGAAATGTGTATGTTCACTGTTTATTGTAAACCGCGCTGATGCTGAATAGCGCGGTATAGAAGAGACTTTAAATAAATAAATCTTTGTTGGAGTGAATCCTTGACGATTTTATGAATGTGATCTGCGCTTTGTTTAGTACAAGAGGAAATTAATTTATAGTTTTATTTCTACAATGTTGTTGTACATTCCAAGTTTGGCTTTTGGGGTTCCCAGTTTAATTACTGTCTTCCTGTTTCTAAATTGTGATTCCTTGTTTGATGGTCTATGTTCTGCATGTGTAACTGAGCTGAGGTATTCTGTTTATGTAATTCCTATTTGACATTGCCACTTGTTCTCTTTCCCCAGTAGGTCATGTATTGTTATTCTCTGAAATGTATTGGTTTAATATTTGCAGTGTTGCGTTTTGATAGGTAGGGTTTGGTGCTTTGTGAGTCCTGGTAGTGCTGTTAGGATACGGCGGGTTTGCTATGGGTTCTAAATGGGCAGTGTTTGTAGTAGTTCCTAATGTGCCTGGAGGTTGGCACTGGATTATAGTAATGTAGAAATCTTTTAGTCTTTCTTTATCCATACACTCATTAAGAGGCATGTTTACTAAAAGTTAGTGTATGGTAACATTATGCAAATATTTATGCAAATGAGGCCCCTTATGCAAAAGAGGCCCCACACCGAGTCTCCGCACATGGCCCCGCACCCCCCTTGGGCTGCCCCTGACTCAATCCATCAGGTTTAAATACAGAATTGGATAGGTTTTCATTAATCTAGGACAGTGGTTCTCAACCCAGTTCTTGAAACACACATAGCCAGTTAGGTTTTCAGGATAACCGCAAGGAATGTGCATTAGATAAAATTCTATGCATTGCCTCCATTATATGCAATTTAGCTATCTTTCTAACTTTTGAACATGAATGCAAAAAACTGTTTAAAAAAGGCCAAACATCTAGTAATCATAATTCCTGAGTTCTGGGCAAATCTGACAAGATCCCTCTAAATATTTGGGCCTTGGGTACATAACTAATTTGCCTAGGCCTTAATTTGGCCCTGCAGGAATACCCTTCCCACAGACCTTTTCTTTGTGCGCCAAGAGGCTTTAAGCACATAAACAAAAATGTTACATTGCTGCAGTGGCGAAAATTCTAGTGGAGGGCCCCCAAGTAAAATTTTGCTGAGAGCCCCCCCTACCCATTTTCACCCCCCCCCCCCATTTCCTGCTCTCTGGCAGTGGCAGCAGTGGTGGAGGCCCCACACAGCAAATTTACGCATTTGTTTGCTGTGGTGCCTCTGTTCCAGGACCAGAGGTGTTCTTCCTGGGCCAAAGTCTCGCGGTAAGGCTGTTATCATGATATTTCAGCACCATGAACTAACAGCCAGGCCCGGAACAGACGCACTGCATCAAAGAACTGTAAGTTTGCCACGCTGCCATGTGGGCCCCCTTCCTGCCCAGGCCCTGCATTGCAGGGACTCCTTGAGTGGAATTTATGCTGCTGCACTGCTGGATACGATGAACAGGTGAAAAAGCAATTACTGTGAGCTGTCATATTATGTAGGCATAGAATGACTCTAACCATTGAGACTTCTGAGCTATCTTCTAACCCTGGCAAATAAAAGACCACTAATACTTAAAAAAATAAGCTCATCTAAAAGCTATATACACAGAATAGCATATTGTATTTAAAAATACTGTAAATCTTTCTTGCAACTATTTTTGGTAAGGATTGCAGTCCAGGTACCAAGTACATCTTGGATCAGAACATTTGGACCAGCCCACCTCTGATTTTAAATAAGTCATTCTTTAATAGTATATTTTGTTTGACATACTTGTACATGAACATATGGGTGATGATGGCGCCGACGGAGCCCTCGTGCGGAGCATTTCCCCAGCTTTCAAAGAAAGTCTTTGGGAATGCAGCACGCATGCGTGGTCCCCTTCCCGCCCAAGGGTGCCATCTTGCTCAGTCTGATGACATAGCTAAAAGACAGCAAAAAATCAAAATGAAGTATATGACTGCAACTCCAGGGGAGGAGGGAGGGTCGTGAGGACTGATTCCTGCAGCTCCTGGAGAACACCTGTTACAGGTGAGTAACTATGCTTTCTCCAGGACCAAGCAGGAAGTCAGTCCTCATATTTATTTTATTTATTTATTTATTTAACAATGATTTATATACCGCATCTTCCATAGTTCAGTTGCGGTTCACAATAAACAACAGTTAACAAATCGGAGTTTGTTTTACATAAAACATCATATGACCAAATAACAATAAGATAAACAACTAGTGTTAATACAGAACAGTATATGGGACTCCCCAGCTCTAGGCTATCGGGAACCCAAAGGTAAAAAAATGGCTCCCATAGGCAGCTCTGGAGATGTATTTTGAGCAGTCTGCAACGGACTTCAACAGTGCACCAAACCTATTGAGGAGCTCGCCCTCAAGGCCCGGAGAGAAACCTCCGAGCTCCTGGGCTAAGTCGCTCAAGAACATGCCCATGTATAGTTGGTATGCTTGAATTAGACAAGATAACATGGAGCCCTGGCCTTGTGCCCCAGGGCATCAAGGGCTCTTGACTCTTGGCCAGGAGAGACCGATGAGTGTGATTTCAGGCTCTTCTGTTTCCTCATGGTTGACTCCATCACCATAGAGCTGTGGGGAAGTTGGGTTTTTCGGAACCCAGTGCCATGTTGTACCTTGTACATAGTATCAAGGTGCTTACTCACGATGGGGACTGAGGCGGGTGCCTCCCACATGCGGGGCAGCAGCCGAGACAGAATGGGAGGGACCGGAACAGTGAGAGACTCCCTAGGCGGGGACTCGTACAGAAGAATGTTGAGTTCTTCAGCTCGAGGGTCCTCCTCGGCCTGGGTGACCAGGTTAAGAGCTTGTGCCATATCCCGGGTGAACACCAGGAAAGAGGTGTCCTCGGGTGGTGAGTGCTGCTGGAACGTGGTTGGAGAGGGGTCCGACGGAAGGTCCCAGTGAGCACGGGTTTCTGGGGAGGTGTCCCCATCGGATTCCCAATCCGAGAACTCAGTGGAGGAGCAGGGCAGGTTGCCCTGTCCAGCGGCTGGGGCCCGTTTAGAGCCGGAGGCCCTGGAAGATCTCGCCTCTGAGGAACGGGAGGGTGAGAGACCGACGTCAAGGACCCTCACGAGGCCCGCGGCTCTCGGGGGTTTCTTGAATGGATTTCGGTGTCCCACGCGAGGGACCTGTGGTCCCTGGGTGCGAGTCAGCGAAGATGGCTGTGCACGCCTGCTCGGAAGCGATGAACGCAGAAACGCTACGTTCCAGCGCCAGCATGCGGGACTCCCACGCGGGCGTGGGGCCCTGTGATGCCGACCCCGATGTCACCGGGTCGGGTGTCAAGGAAGAGATGGGGTCCTCACCTAGACAGCCCTCAGGAGACCAGGCGCCTTTGCCGGAGGCCTCCGTATCGGTGTGGGGTACCTTGTGGGACCGCTCCTTGTCTTTCGGGAATGCCGAAGGGGGCTAAGTGACTGAGCGTAGGAGCGCTCACGCTTTTCGGGAGCCCCAACAGCGACTTTGAGGCCTTCTTCTTCTTGCACCGCTCCACCTCAGGGGACCCCTGGTTGGAGTGCCACCGAGAGCGCAGAGCCAAAGTGGGGGACCCCACTAAGGGAGAGATGACTGAGGGTACCACCAGGGATTCCGAGGCAGCTTTTCTGAAAATATCTTCGGACTTCTGCTTACGACTGAGCAGGGCCTTAAAGGACATTTTCTTACAGAGCGAACAGAGCTCTGGGTCATGATCAGCCCCGAGACACTGTAGACAGCAGTCGTGAGTGTCCGTAAGTGACATGTTCCTAAAGCATCTATCACATTTTTTGAATCCGGTGGCCATGGGGGCAAAAATGGCCCCCACGAGGTCGAAGACCTACGTGGCCAGCGGTTAGGAAAAGGAAAAAGGGCGCGAAGTCCGTTGCAAAAAAGGTGAAGAAAAACCGTCACCTAACAGCTCTAAAAAGATAGAGCAGGGGAAGGATGGGTAGAGGACCAGTGCAACCGGAAAATAGAAGACCAGCAGGCCAAAAACGAAAGACTTTTTCTGAGGGACAAGGATGTGCATCCGAAGGGCTCCTCGGAAATAGGGAGACTGAGCAAGATGGCACCCTTGGGCGGAAAGAGGACCATGCATGCGTGGCAGCAATCCCAAAGGCTTTCTTCGAAAGCTGGGGACTTGCTCTGCATGGGCTCAGTCGGAGCCGACGTCATCCATAAGTGAGGACTGACTTCCTGCCTGTTCCTGGAGAATAAGAAGTTCAGTTTTAGCCATATTCAATTTTAGGTGGTGCTGTCAGATAAGCAAACAGAGATACGAGTTTGGAGCGAAAGAGAGATGTCAGATGTAAATGGATAGATTTGAGAGTCATCAACATAAAAATGATACAGAAAGTCATGGGAAGAGATGAGGGCCCCAAGGGATTGGGCATAGAGAGAGAAAAGGAGAGGGCCCAGAACAGACCCTTGAGGTACACCAACTAAGTGAGGGATAGCAGTACAGGAGGAACCTCTAGAGCAAACACTGAAAGAGCAATTGAAGAGATAAGAAGAGAACCAAGACAGTACAGGGTCTTTAAAACCAAGTGAGGATAAAGTGTCAAGGAGAAGGAAATGGTCAACAGTATCAAAAGCAGCAGAAAGATCGAGAAGAATGAGTACTGAGTAAAGGCCTTTGGTAGCGAGGAACAGATCATTGGAGACTTTGTCAAGAGCTGTTTCAGTAGAATGAAATGGACGAAAATCAGACTGAAGTGGGTCAAGGAGGGCCTGAGAGGAGAGAAATTCGAGACAGCACATTCAAGAATTTTGGAAATGAATGGGAGAAGAGAGACAAGTCGATAATTAGAAGGACAAGTAGAGTCAAGTGAGGGTCTTTTGAGAAGAGAAGTGATTACAGCATGCTTGAAGGCTACAGGGAAGGTTGCAGTGGAAAGCAAAAGGTTGAGAATATGTGAGATGAAAGGGATGACGGAGGAGAAGATGGAGTTGAGGAGATGGTTGGGGATAGGATCAGAACAGTTAATGAATTTAGAAGAATAAAGAAGAAAAGAGGTTTCCTCAACAGAGATTTTAGAAAAGGATGAAAAGATGATAGATGTTGAGGGAAAATGTTGGTAATGGAGAGGAGGAAGAGGGGGTGTGAAGAAGATTTAACGGGGGATTGAAGAGTAATCTTATGCACTTTGCCATGGAAATAGTCTGCTAGGGTTTGGGCAGAGAGAGAAGGAGGGATTGGAGGTGGAGGTGCCTTAAGAAGAAAATTGAGAGTAGAAAAGAGACAGTGGGGGTTAGAAGCAAGACGGTTGCTTAGCGAGTACAATGGCAGACTGAAAAGAAGAAAATATGAATTTGAAATGAAGAAAGTCAGAGAGAGAGTGGGATTTGAGCCAAGTGCACAGGAACATAGTTAATGGGTAGTTGAAAACAACCAGGGCTGAGGTGAGGTTCACCTCACAGGACATGGAATGGGTGGAGCTAGGTTATCCAAAGTAGAGGAGAGAGCATATCATCAACAGACTTAGAGGACAAAGTGTAAGACAGAAGAGATGAGACAGTAGTGGACAGAGTCAGTGGATCAACAGCATGAAGATTCCTAAAAAGATAGGAGGAGATTGGGCAAGATTGAGGGGGGGGGGACTAATGAACAGTGAAACTTAACAGGTGATGGTCAGATAAGGAAAGAGTGGAGGTATGGAAAGTAGAAGGTAAACAAAGAGTAGAAAACAAGGTCAAGGCAGCGACCAAGCTGATGAGTGGTGGCAGAAGGGCAAAGTTGGAGGATGAAAGAGGAGGTAAGGGAAAGGAGTTTGGACGCATGGGGTTATGAATATGAAAATATCTTGGATGTAATTATAAATAAGGATATCATAGTAAGATTTATACATGCAGTTTATAATATATTTTGTTCTATAAGTTGTTCCTTCCCCTAAAGGGCGCTATGATGTTGCACCTAACATGTCAATAGCGCCAGAACCATTGCACATTAGGTACAATGCCACCACATTAACTGTTAGGGAAATGGAAAGCATATTCATGGCAGTTAAGATGGAGCGCTGTGCCTTAACGTGGCATACAAATAGCACCGTTGGATTTAACTCCACCTATTGAGGGAGCGTAAGGTGAATCTGCACTAATTGCAATGGTCACAATTAGCACACGGTGTTTACCACCTGCTAACTGTGCAGTGCTCACTACACCTACTCTCAGCATCTAACCTGCCCCCTTACCATCTCAACAAGCGATTCACAGTTAGCATAGAAATTGTCCCACGCTAACTGTCATGGTCCTGCGCTAGGTTTCAACGTGTGTCCTAACACACCTTCAGAGTGCACCAGAACACATGCTGACAGCTAGTGCCCTTTGGTAAAAGATCCCCATAGAGTGTACAATTTATTACACAAATGCTCAGCTATATTATAGTAGGCATGATAATACATGGCAGAAGTCAGGCTATGAATGAACTGTGGTGGTATGACCTATTTTGTGAGAAAATTCTTTATAACAAGCTAGTCAGGATACATATTTAGTCTAATAAAAAGGTATCACCGTATAATCTTGGGTTGGGTTTTTTTTTTAAAATTGCTAACCTTTAATTATGTTCATAAAGGGCATCAAACTCACTAACAAACTGAACCTTATAAATTTTTAATTCCAGAGATGTCATTTGCCTCTTGTAAGCCTATATCTCATCTACTAATGGACATTTGTTTTCATGCATGTTTCTGACCTTTTGCTCTCTTGTGTAATTTACAGAGCCAATGTAATTATAAGCATAAATTATGGTTGCGACAGTACCACTGTAGCATTTGATGCTCGTGGGTTTCCAGGTAGGAAATATTTTGAAAAACAGGTCCTAATTAAGTTTAGTGACTTAAATAGTTACTCCTCTAGACATGTTACAGAGCATTTTTAACATAGTGTAGCCATGCATCCAAGAAATAAGGAAACCTTTCACAAATTCATCACACACATTCCTCCAGGGAACTCAACCTACCGGTCTTACTTACCAAGCATTTTCCCTGTAGACATAAAATGAGGGAAATTCTTTGGCAAATAGGCCCCTATGTATGCAATAATCATGCTCATTGTGGAAGCCAATTAAATTACAATTATTTTATTTTTCATTTTCCAAAATTTGAAGCAACTCTAACTTGTAATATATTTAACATCTTGTCTAAGAGTGATGTCATCAACAGCATTAGGTAGCCCACCAATGGACACTCACTGAAACAGCGTTTAGGGGGTAATTTTATAATAGGATGCTGATGAGGAAAGCTCAGAAAGACACTTGGTTTAGTCTATTTTATAAAGTCTCTGCACATTTATAAAATAAGTTCTCAGAACCAGCCCCAGTAGTGTGCAGATGTCCATGCAGAAATCTCTGTCTATAATTGCATATTTAATTAAATCCATATGTACACTGAAAATCCAACTCTTCTGCCCAAATTATGCAGATGGCATAAAAGTAGGCGCAAACCTTCCATATACCTACTTTCTACGCATATCTGCAGCTACACAATTTTACAATAGCCCAATTGCATGCGTAAACCCCTTAGAGGCTGGTTTTCAAAGATATTTACCCAGGTAAATTCCCCTGGCTGAAAACTGCACCCCTCCCCCCCCCCACCCCACCCCTCGCAGTGGCTAAAAATACTTGGGAAGAGGGTCACTGTATCTGTACTTTTAGCCAGATTAAAAAGAAGAATTTAAGTTTCAGGAAAGGAAAACAACAGGTATAACTTGAGTATCAACCATACACACACTGCTTTGCCCCCACAGAAAAAGCAGGTGCACGAGTACACAGGCACTCTAATCTGAATTTAACAACCCGCTTCTCAATACATATTGCCCTCACAGCAGGGAACAACAGAATTAAAATCCTGCAAAGCAGGAATATCTATAAAATAGCAAGGAATAAAACAATACTGCAAATTAACCCCTCCTCCCCCCAAAAACAATTTACGAAGCACAAAGTAGCACTACTCCTCAAAATTCTCTTTGGATTGTAAATATTATTCTTCATAGTCCCCAATCTTTAACTTTAATTCCTCCTACTACTAATAATAATAATAAGTGCTACAAGGCGTACACAGCGCTGTATGTATAGATGTAAGACATAGTCCCTGCTCATCAGAGCTTACAATCTAATCAAGATGAAAAAACATTGCAAAACTAGGGCAAGATACGCATAAGTAGTAGATGAGAGACTGAGGAGCATCAGGATCCAAAAGCAACCTCAAATAGGTGGGTTTTCAGCCTGCACTTGAATAGGCCAGAGAAGGAGCCCGATGCATTGACTCAGGTAGTTTTTTCCAGGCATATGGAGCAGCAGGGTGGAATGTACAAAGTATGGAGTTGGCAGTGGCAGTGGCAGAGAAGGGCAGAGATAAAAGGGATCTGCCAGAGGAGCAGAGTTCCTAAGGAGGAGAATGGAGTGATAAGAGAAAAAAGGTAGTGTGGAGCCGCAGAATAAATGTGCTTGTAGGTAAGTAGGAGAAGTTTGGACAGGATGTGGAAACGGACAGGGAGACAGTGAAGTGACTTGAGAAGAGGGGTTACATGAGCATAGTGTCCACATGAAATTTCAGCTGCCATTTGGATGCCCACTCTCCCAAGGTCCTCCTACAGTTTCTCACAATCCACATGCGATTTAAAAATTTAATCAACTTGCTTGTTCTCAATTCTAGATCATTTAAAATTTGTTAAAAACACTGGTCCCTGAAAATACAGATCCCTGGGGTACCCCACTATTCATCTTTCTCCATTGATAAAATGCTTCTGCTTACCCCTGTCGACCTCTAGCCCCTGAAGGCTCAACCTGAGGGGAAGACAGGCAAAAGACCAACTCTTTTCTAGCCTGGGCCCATCCTCGGGGTAGGTATTCACATTTTTCTGGCTGAATGCTGCAACACTGTCAGATTCTCCCAGGCGAACCTGTTTATGGAGAAACTCTGACACGCCTCATGCATCCCTGACATGAGCTCATTTTCCCACAAAACTCTGATCCTGACCTAATTCTCTGGATGTTTCTTTGCCCCATGCCCAGAGGATTTGGATTCTTCATGCCAAAGTTTGTGCTGTTTTACCCCTCTCCCAGTGCCTTGGGAACTTTCTGCTGAGGTTGGTGCTGCTTTGCCTCTCAATACATACTTTAGTATCTTCACCTCAGTATTTGTACCACTTTTTGACCTTCTTATGGTGGTTTGGAATCTTCACGCCACTGTTAGTGCCTTTTCCCCTTTTTTGGTGTCATGGGGTCTTCACACCACTCTTGCTGTCTTGGAGTACTGTTGCCTTTGTGGTAGATATCTGCCAGCAAGTTTTAAACAAGTTTGATTACAACTATCATTAAAGTGCAAAATTGCATGCCCCATTGACTTTAGTGGACCCAAATGATCTAATAATTCAGAATGTAAAAACAAACTGAAATGGTGATTAAACCAAGCCAAAATATTTGCCATACAAATCCCTAGAAAGTGATATCAGCCTACAGAATGGGTGGGTTTGCATCAATGATTTCACTGTTATAGCCTTCAGTGTCTTCTATATCTATATCTAGTGTCTTCTGTTAGTATGCATTGAATGCTACGGATAGAAATAAGATCTAATCACCCGTGGGCCAATATGCCGTGCTGGCTGCTGAGTAGCCAATGCACAGCTCTCCTATCTGTAGATTTTGGAAAATTATAAATCATTAAACAGCCCAATACTATCTGTATAATTGTGAGCTGGGTTAGAAAGGAACACAGACAGTATCAACAATTCTCATTTTAGTGATAATATACTATAGACAGTACCACCATTGTCATTGGTCAATCCATACGCTCATTTTCCCTATCTATATAATTAATGGTGCTACATAGTAACATAGTATATGATGGCAGATAAAGACCAGAATGGTCCATCTAGTCTGCCCAGCAAGGTGGCAAGAGAAGGTTCACCTGCGCTCCATGCAGGTCACCCCTCCCCATTTCTTTCTTTAGGGGTATACCAACCGCTCCATGCAGGTCACCCTTATTTGATGAAATATAAGAGATAGTTATTTTGCTTTTATCCTGTTGCTATAAAGGGATCCAATGTGTCTGTCCCATGTCATTTTGAATTCTGTCACTGTATTTGCCCCCACCACTTCCATCGGGAGGGCATTCCAAGCATCCACCACCCTTTCAGTGAAAAGGTATTTCCTGATGTTGCCTTTCAGTTTACCCCCTTGCAGTTTCATGTCATGCCCTCTAGTTTTACAGTTTCCCCGTCTTTGAAAAAGGTTTGTTTGCTCATTAATACTCTTTAAGTATTTAAAGGTCTGTATCATATCTCCCTCCTCTAGTGTATTTATAATTAGATCTTCAAGTTTCTTCTCATATGTCTTCTGGCACAGGCTCCAAATCATTTTGGTCACCTTCCTCTGAACTGTTACCAGTTTTTTAATATCCTTTGTGAGATATGGTCTTCAAAACTGAACACAATATTCCAAGGGAAGCCTCACCAGCGACTTGTACAGTGGCATTAGTACCCCCTCCTTTCTGGTGGAAATTCCTTTCTGTATGCAAACCAGCATTCTTCTGGCTTTGGTCACAGCCTTGTTACACTGTTTCGCCACCTTGAGATCCTCAGAAACAATCACTCCAAAGTCCTTCTCCTGATCCATGCACCCACTTCTTGCCCCCTATCACATACAATTCCCTTGGATTTCTGCATCCCAAGTGCATGACACTGTACTTCTTCATATTAAATCTTAACTGCCAAGCATTAGACCATTCTGCTAGCTTTTGTAGATTTTTCCTCGTGTTATCCACTCCCTCAGGGAAGTCCATTCTGTTGCATATTTTCGTGTGATCTGCAAAAAGACAGACTTTTCCATTCAGTCCTTCAGCAATATCACTCACAAATACATTGAACAGTACCGGTCAGAGGACCGATCCCTGGGGCACACCGCTAATCACCTTCCTTTCATCCGAGTGAGTTCTGTTTACCATCACCTTCTGTCGTCAGTCAGTCAAACAATTTCTGATCCAGTTCACCACTTTGGGACCCATCCCTAGGCTGTTCAGTTTATTGATAAGCCTCCTGTGAGGAACAGTATCATAAGCTTTGCTGAAATCTAGGTAGATCAGATCCATCACATGACCTTGATCTAGTTCTCTGGTCACTCAATCAAAGAACTCAACCAGATTTGTTTGGCATGATCGTCCTTTTGTAAAACCATGTTGCCTCGGATCATGCAAAGTCTACTACTCTCTCATTCAGGAGCGCCTCCATTACTTTTCCCGCAACCGAGGTAAGGCTTACTGGCCTGTAGTTTGTCACTTCTTCCCAATTGCCACTTCTGTGAAGAGGTACCTCATCAGCCCGTCTCCAATCCTGTGGAACTTCTCCTTTCTCCAAGTATCTATTAAAAAGATCTTTTAAAGGCCCTACAAGAACCTCTCTAAGCTCTTTCAGTATTCTGGGATGTATCCCATCTGGTCCCATCAACTTCTCTACATTCAGTTTTGCAAGCTATTCAAACACATCATCTTCTGTGAATGGTGTGGTATCTATTCCATTCGCATGTGTATATTTGTCAATCATAGGTGGTCCTTCTCCAGGATTTTCTTTAGTAAAAACAGAACAGCAGTATTTGTTTAGCATTTTTGCTTTTCATTGTCACTTTCCATGAATCCGTTCCCGGCACTTTTGAGTCTTGTAATTCCACCTCTGATCTTTCTCTTCTCCCGAATATACATGAAAAAGTTTTGTCTCCACGCTTCAGATCTTTAGCCATCTTTTCTTCTGCCTTTGATTTTGCTATTCTTATTTCTCTCTTTGTCTTTTTTAGTTTGATCCTGTATTCTTTTCTGTGTTCCTGTTTGTGAATTTCTGAATTTTGTGAAAGCTGTGGGGTTTTTTGTCTCTTTCTGTGCAGCTATTTCTTTGGAGAACCAAATAGGTTTCATTTTCCTCTTGTTTTTATTTACTGATTCTATAGATCAGGGGTCTCAAACATGCGGCCCGCGAGAGACCTTTGTGCGGCCCGCGATACACAGGGGAAAAAAAAAAAACCCGGCTTCTGCTGCCGCTGCCGTGGCAGCAGCAGAATCAACTGTCCCGCGGCCCCTTCCCATCTGCCCGGCAATAGCGGCAATAGCAGCAATACCGCATGTCCCGCATCCCCCCCGATCCCTTCCTGCTTGCCTGTCAGTTCTTCTCTGCTTCGGCTTTCAGAGCCGCGAAGGGAGAGCTTCTCCCTCGCGACTCTGTTAAGCTCGCCGGGGCAGATGGGAAATTTCCCATAAGCCCCAGCGGGCTTAACAGAGTCACGAGGGAGAAGCTCTCCCTTCGCGGCTCTGAAAGCCGAAGCAGAGAAGAACTGACAGGCAAGGAAGGGGGGGGGCCGCGGGACATGCGGTATTGCTGCTACCGCCGCGGCAGCAGCAGGAGCAGCAGCCAGCTGTTTTCTAAAGTTTAAGTTTCCCGGGGGGGGGGAGCAGGATTGATGTGGGCTGCTGGGGGGGAGCAGGATTGATGTGGGCTGCTGGGGGGGGGAGCAGGATTGATGTGGGCTGCTGGGGGGGAGCAGGATTGATGTGGGCTGCTGGGGGGGGAGCAGGACTTGATGTGGGCTGCTGGGGGGGAGCAGGATTGATGTGGGCTGCTGGGGGGGAGCAGGACTTGATGTGGGCTGCTGGGGGGGGAGCAGGATTGATGTGGGCTGCTGGGGGGGGAGCAGGACTTGATGTGGGCTGCTGGGGGGGTAGGACTGGAAATGGGGTGATGGGGGGATAGTACTGGTAATGGACAGATGGGGGTTAGGACTGGAGGTGGTCTGATTGGGGGGCTAAGAATGAAGATGGGGCGATGGAAGGGTTAGGCCTGGAAGTGGGCTGTTGGAGGGCTTAGGACCGATAATGGGCTATGGGGGGGTGGGGCTAGAACTGGTAATGGACTGGGGGGGGTGCTATGACTGGAAATGGGCCGAGTAGAAGGGGGAGCTTGAACTGCAAATAGCTGATGGGGACAGGGTCTTGGAATGGTAATGGGCTGAGTGGAAGGGGGCTTGGAATGGAAATGGGCTGATGGGGAGGGGGGCTTGGAAAGGAAATGGGCTGTGAGGGGAGGGAGCTAGGACTGGAAATGGGCTGATGATGCGGGGACTAGAAGGGAGCGGATGCTGGGTGGGGCAGGAGCTAGAAGGGAGTTGATGTTGGGGGACGATTAGAATGGGATGGGGCTGGGAGAGTGAAATGGAGAGGGGAAATATATTTGTGTGGGAGGGAAGAAAAATCTACAATTGGCCGGGTATTGGGAGAGTAAGTGGGGATTGAGGATGGAGGGGTAAAATTTGAGTGGATGAAATAGGAATGAGGAAAGAGCAAAAGGAGAATGATTAGTATGTTAAAGCAGATGTAGAGAGAATGGAAAAAAACTGGGAAAGAAGAAAGGACAAATGGACAGCAGACGATGGAGAGTTAGCAGAAGACACAAAGAAACCAGAAGAAAGTGGCTGGAACAATTGCAACTGAAAAAAAATGCACAAAAGGTAGAAAAATATCTCTTTATTTTGAATTTATTAACTGAAATATGTCAGCTCTTGGAAATGTGCATCTTTAACGTCTGCACTTTATTTAATACAAGAGGAAATCAATGTATAGTTTTATTTCTACAGTGTTGTACATTCTAAGTTTGGCTTTTGGGGTTCCCAGTTTAATTGTCTTCCTGTTTCTAAATTGTGATTCCTTGTTTGGTGATGGTGTATGTTCTGCATGTGTAACTGAGCTGAGGTATTCTGTTTATGTAATTCCTATTTGACATTGCCACTTGTTCTCTTTCCCGAGTAGGTCATGTATTGTTATTCTCTGAAATGTGTTGATTTAATATTTGCAGTGTTGCCTTTTGATAGTTAGGGTATGGTGCTTTGTGAGTCCTGGTAGTGCTGTTAGGACATGGCAGGTTTGCTATGGGTTCTAAATGAGCAGTGTTTCTAGTAGTTCCTAATGTGCCTGGCGGTTGGCACTGGTTTATAGTAATGTAGAAATCTTTTAGTCTTTCTTTATCCATACACTCATTAAGAGGCATGTTTACTCAAAGTTAGTGTATGGTAACATTATGCAAATATTTATGCAAATGATGCCCTTATGCAAATGATGCCCTTATGCAAATGAGGCCTGCGTCTTGTGCGGCCCCCGGGTTACTCTACAAGTCCTCATTTGGCCCTCAAAGCAATTTGAGTTTGAGACCCCTGCTATAGATTAATTTAAGCATCCTTTTTGAATTTAATCCAGTGAATGCACCTACTGAAAATTCAGCCCTCTGTAACATAATATCATAACTTTTAAAATTCCTGCCGATCTCATCGTCATACACTAATTATGTTCTTCAACAGGACTCACTTATTCCTCTTTTTACAATGATAATAGAATTATGAAATCCATGGAAATTATCAATTATTCCTGTTTGTCTCATGTACTGTGTCTTAATTTAATTCCATGTGATGCACGTCATCTAATTAGCTCCTTCTGGAGGCATGTGGAGACTCTATAATCTACTTAGTTATACTGTAGCAAAATATAATGTGCATCACTATTAACACAGATCAAGTTGGTAACTGTGATAATACCTCACGTTCTCATCATTATGAACCTCACTGTGTTTCAGAAATGGACATGACCACCAGTAAGCAAAAAAGAGTAAACTAAAAAGTTGAAAAGTTGAAAACTTAGTCATAAAGTCCCCTGATCTTATTCATGTGCAACACTGGCAATTACAGGAATAATTCTCAAGCTACAGTAGAAATTCACTAAACTTTACAGCCAATGCACTAGTGATACATTGGCAAATGAGTTGGATGCACGTTTGTGGATGGTGTTTTATAATGGAGTGGAGGAGTAGCCTAGTGGTTGGGGAAAGGTACTTCAGGTCAGAAGGTCGGGGATTCAAATCCCACTAGAGGACAGCAACCTTGGGCCGGAAGGACTGGGATTTCTAGTCCCACAGGTGCTCCTTGTGGTCTTGGGCAAGCCACTTAACCCTTCATAGCCCATGTTCCCTGTAAAATAATCTCCAAGTTATAATGCCCTGTTCAATGTAATTTCAGTTTGTTCAATGTAAACCACACTGATGCAGAATAGTACAGTATATAAGAGAATGTAAAAAAATAAATAATAAGGGCACCAAAGCAGAAAAGGCTTGTAGGCACATATGTTGCACCTATTTTATAAGGTCAACATATGCACCTTAAGTTTTTCTATAAAACAGTCTACCCAAACATTCCCTCACAAAGTTACACTTCCTCCAAGGCAAGAGTAACTGTGCAAGAATGTGCAGGTAAGAAATGGTGTACAGGTGCACATTTTATAAAGAGACATAAATAAGTGTCAACTTGTTCCCACTCCATCCAATCTCCAACCCAGGAAATGCCTATCAATGTATCACATAAAGTAGGTAGCATGTTTTCTGAACACATACTTTCATGCACATACATCCCCAAGCAATTCTTTAAGAGCCTACTTGACACATAAAATACTGTTCTACATGTTAAGCTCACTTATGATTTACGGGCCCGATATTCAAAGGCATTTACATCGTTTGCAGATCTGCAAACCATGTAAATGCTGCTAAGCAGGATATTCAGCAGCATTAACACGGTTAGTGCCGCTGAATATTTATAAGGTTTACAGAGTTGTAAACTATCTAAATGCCCCTAAGTGGGATATTCAGCAGACTAATACCACTATACGCCTGATGCTAACTGCTTAGCAATGGGGCATGTCAGGGGCGTTCCGGGGCGGGGCAGAGCAGAGGTGGAGCTGATCACAAACAGGGCAGTGGCGATATTGAGTTGCTACCCAGTTTGCGAACCATGGGTAAAGATAGGCGCAGCAAAAGCTGGTCTATCTTTACCCATGGGAGCTAACTGGGTAGCGGCTCAATAACAACACCACTGCCTGGTAAGCTTCTGCTAGTAATAATTAACCAATCACCCCAGGGAAGTTAATCATCCATCATACCAAAAAAACACTCCCCTTCTTCCACAGCCCTAAAAATATACTATCAAAAAAAATTTTGTTGGACTTAGTACCTTGAGAGAATCACCTCCCCTGTAGCAACCATGTCCTTTTTATTCGTTTTTATAAACTAAAATACAACTCAATTTTCACCATAACAGTGAAAACCTAAGGAGACTCACACCCCGTGATCACCTTTAATCCTTTAAAAACATTAAAAATTTAACTAACACCAACTTATCTCAGTGTATTTAGACTCTCCAACACTTCCAATTGGCTGTAATGTGCTATTTCCACTCAGACTTCATCATTGTTTTCAGTCCTGCAGTTAGCACCATAAATTACTCCATTCTTCTTCTTAATCATGCCGTTAATGATTTCTTTTTCTTCTTCGAAACGGCATCAAAATTCAACAGCATAGGCAGCATAAGCAGCAGCATAAGCTACATAGCGCCATGTTTCAAATCCCAGAGTCCTCTCAATCCGTCAGTAATTTATGGTGCTAACCGCGGGACTGAAAAAAATGATGAAGTCTGAGTGGAAATAGCACATTACAGCCAATTGGAAGTGTTGGAGAGTCTAAATACATGGAGATAAGATGGCGTTAGTTAAATTTATGTTTTTAAAGGATTAAAGGTGATCACGGGGTGTGAGTCTCCTTAGGTTTTCACTGTTATGGTGAAAAGTGAGTTGTATTTTAGCTCATAAAAACGAATAAAAAGGACATGGTTGCTACAGGGGAGGTGATTCTCTCAAGGCACTAAGGGGTATGTTTACTAAATGGCACAAACGTAGCAGCTGTGACGTTATCGCACGATATGTGATGTTATCGTGCGATAATGGCGCATTACCATGCGAGAACGTCACGTATCATGCGATAACGTATCCTGCGGTGGTAAGGTATGCAGAGGGTGCAGTAAGGCTTCCCAGAGGGCAGAGTGAGGCTCCCCAGAGGCGGAGGGAAGGTGTCAATGGGCAGAGAGAGGGCGGGGAGAGGCTCCATGCACACTAGCGCCGTGAAATGAAGCTCTGAACAGAAGCGCCAATTTATGCAGGCACCCCTACCCCATATCACGCACCATAGGCAGCCGCCTACCAGCACACTGGATGGCCTGGGACGGCGCACCACCAGCACAAGGGCATGTCAGCATGGTGGCGGAGGGGTGCTGGTGGCAGAGGGGGCAGTGGCATCTGCCCACAGCAGACCACGGCCAAGCCCCATTTAGGTGGGTGCCATACTCTGCAACAGACAAGGTCTATCTGACGAACAGTCATGGTGTCCCCAGGGAATGATCTGCCTCTGTGGCAACAGTTTGGTGCAGTACACGCAGCCAGTGTGTTCAGGGGCAGAAGGTCACAGGTTCAAGTCCCAGCTGTGACTCCTGAAAACCATGTCCCTATATTTTACCCAGTACGAAACCATGGTAAGAACGACGCCTATATTTTACCCTACAGTACACAGACACCATAAACATGTGAAATCCCTAGAGCAGAGTTTCTCAACTGCAGTCCCGGAGGGCCAAACACCATTCAGGTTTCATGCTGTCCCTAATAAATATGCCTGTGCTGCATTTGTATGCACCACCCCCATTGTATGCAAATGTATCTCATGCATATTCATTAGGGACAGCATGAAAACATGAACAGTGTTTGGCCCACCAGGACCGGAGTTGGGAACCTCTGCCCTAGAGCAGTGGCCAACAGGGGCACCATCACCCACACCCACAGGCCCCACTATCCAAAGCCTCATGGAAAGTCAGGCTGTTGGGCCCTGCACGGAGCAGCATCTCCCAATACTGGCACCTGCATACCTTAGCAATGCCATCCTAAACATGGGAACACGTTCCACAGATATCAAAAGGTTGCTATTATTAATGTCAGATAACAAATCCTAGATTAAACACGATTTGTTGTCAGAGATACATCATAGCAACCTTTCTGATATCTGTGGAGTGTGTTTCAGTTTGTGCTTCTGACAGTGTTTATCACCCCAGGGAGTGACCCCAACAGTATTGCGTACCATGGCAATGCCCGCACTGTGCCCAGGACTGGTGTGGCGGCCAGGGCTGTCACAAACCTCTATAGTTGCACAAAGCTGGCATAGGTGTGGGAGTGTGTGTATGTCTATCCAGTGTGTTGTGGCTGCCTACACCTTACTGAGCCCACAATGCTTGCACTGTTTCCAGTGTTAGCCTGCCAATGTGCATAATGAGGGGCAAGGTACTGTGGGTATGGCCTGGACAGGGTGACCTGGGAAGGATACATCTGCACAGGGCACAGGGCAATGGCTCGGACATTGTAGTGCCCGACCCCCACCTGCACGGACAGGATGGCCACGGCATGTCATGGCTACATTCCCCCATAGTACTATACAGTATTTCTCTCAAGTGATATTTATGGGTTCCCTTTTCTGGGGCACAATCACTGACATACCTGCTTGGTGTGTGTGCTCACATCCCATTTTTGGGTGCACACAATTCCTCCAGGAACATGCACTATGTACTAGCTAGCAGACTGCAGTTAGCATGTGTATGGCTGGGACAGCTTGCAGGATGAAGACTGACTGTGCCCTCTGCTGGTGAATGTCAGATAGTGGTGCCGGGCAGCTGAGCTTTTCCAGCGTTCTGCCTATCTGCCAGTGCCTTATGTGATGCGTACAGATCTGCATTGACTGCCCTGTAGGGTGCCCGTTCCCCAGTAGGTCCCCTCTACTGCCACCATTACAGAGATGTAGAATGTGGATCTGTTGCTGGGAGATCCTGTCCCCCACCCTGGGCCACAGAGGGCAGGTTGGGTGGTGCTACATATTCTGCTGTTGGGTCCAAACACCACCCTTCACCTATAACATGTGACCATGGCACCCACACAGGATATGCACTATTCTGGGTGCATCATAGTCCACAAGGGCTAGACGTGACTGGGAAATACAGATGGACATATGTGTATCCTGGGTGTGTCGGCAAGGACTACCTAGCACACACTTGCACTGATGGGGACCTGCAGCATAGCCTATCTCAGCCAAGCCAGGTGCTGCAGAGACCTGGTGCTGGGCGCCCCACCTCACCCTCAGGGTGAGCACAGGACCCGCACAATGTCACGGTCTGTAGCTACTCTGTGCCATTAACACACAAGATCAGTTCCCCCTACCAGGCCTAGGTGCTGTGGGGGTGCATACCCCATCTTGTGATCAGCTGTAGACTGCTGATCTGCATGTGCAGTGCATCATGGGTATTGATATGGGTGGGTTTACCCTATCCTGGTAACCACAGCAGATAGTTTGTGTGGTGACCTGCAGTCTTTCTGTAGCCAGCCAGCAGTGTGGCAGTAGCTATAGAGATGTAGCCCACTGGTTACTTCAAAGACTGTGGAGGTAGAGGTCATGTGTTTGATTCCACAGTGGTGTTATTTAATAAGGCTGTCTGAGGCTTTTCCTTTTAATTTACATCAGTGCTGCCAGCAAAATGCACCCTCACAGTGCCGTAGCCTAAGGTGCCTCATAGGGTGCCCTATATGGCACCCTGTAACGTGCCCTATAGGGCACATTATAAGGTGCCTTGGTGGACAGGGCACTTTATACTGTGCCCTCTGGAGTGCCTTATAGGGCGCCTTATTCAGCACCTTAAGTTACGGCACTATGAGGGTGTTTTTGCTGGCAGCAGTAATTTAAATTACAAAAAGGAAATGCCTCAGACAGCACTGATCTAAATTTATTTATTTAGTTAGTTAGTTATAGTCTCTTCTATACCGCGCTATTCAGCATCAGCGCGGTTTACAATGAACAATGAATTTACACATTTCCGATGGTACTTTGTGTTTACAGTTGAACAGGTAATACAACTTGGATAACAGGGGTAACTATTTACAATTTATACCATAATCGCGATCTCTTTTTGGTTTCAGTCTTGGGGGTTTTGGTAATTAAAAGGTAATGCCTCAACAGCCTTCTTAGGTAACACCGCTGCGGGATCGAACCCATGATCTCTGCCTCCGCAGTCATTGCAGTAAACAGTGGGCTACATCTTTATAGCTTCTAACACTGCACTGGCATGAACTTAGGATTAACGCGCGTTAACGTGTCACGGCACCCACTATCACGCGATACAGATTCTTGCTATCTTGCCGCTGGAACGCCCACTCCTTATATGGCATCCTTCACATTATCACTGCAACTAGCATCTTACTAAACATCAAGACGGTTTAGTAAACATACCCCTAAGTCCAACAAAATTTTTTTTTAATAACATATTTTTAGGGCTGTGGAAGAAGGGGAGTGTTTTTTTGGTATGGTGGTTAGCTTCTGCGGCATCTGAGGCTGTGCAGCAACCCTGGATATTCAATGTCAGGCTGGATATAACGCCAACATTGGATATCTGGGTTTAATGTTCAGTGCCAGCGGCCAGCTGCCAGTGCTAAATATCGGGCCATAAGAGATTAATTTTTAAAGCCATTTCTGTAAGTAAAACAGCACTTCACTCAGAGAAATGGGCTTTCTGAAAATTGCACACTCTATGAGAGTAAAATTAAATGTTCTACAACACATATATAGCAGAGACACTCTTGCAAAGTGCAGATAAGTTGGATAATTTTGCATTTTTAAAACTATATTCAGGGGCATGTTTACTAAACCGCATTAGCTGCTAATGTAACAGATAGCACATGCTATCTAGCCACGGTAGCAGTTAACGTGGGGCAACTGCAAATAACACAGTGATTTTCTGTACTATTTGCAGAAAGAGCGTTATCTGCAGGCGTGGGCAGGATTAGGATGGAGAGTGGGCATGTCTGCAATGTACAGTTATCATGGGCTTCAACAGCACATGGTAACCATCAGATCTGCAAATAGCATGGGTGCAGCTAATGCCACCTCAATGGGTGGCATCAGCTGTATCTATGGTGCTTCCCACCTACATTATCTGCACTTTCGGTGTGTTATCTGCTGAGGACATGCTGGGCACATCCCCAACAGATAGTGCCACGTTAGTTGCAAAAGCCATGTGTTATCTGCACTTTTTTGGCACATGTAGCAAAGAGTGAAGCAAAGAGTTAATGTAATTACATTACATTACATTCTTGCAAGAAAGGGTGAATGCTTGACTAAGCTTTCACAATTATCCTCTGTTTCACGGTTCTTTTATAGTACACTATGTCCTTTCCCCCTTCCAGCATGTCTATAACTCATTGATTAAACCTTCCGCACCTGTGTCAGGCTACATGTTACTAGCCACGTAGTCTCTCTTCCCAGGATGCAGACATACAGTAAAGGAAGTCAGAAAGTCATTACATACTATACTATGTCCTCTCCCTCTTCCACATCCATGTCTATAACTCATTGATTAATACTTGTCTTACACCACTTCTTTGTACTTCCGCACCTGTGACAGGCTACGTATTACTAGCCACGTAGTCTCTCCTTCCAGGATGCAGGCATACAACAAAGGGAGTCAGAAAGTCATTACATAAAAAATTATATTACAGAGTGGTAGATGAGTGGAATACAAGATTTATATTACATTGTAAAAATAACATATCACATTTGTTTATATCACACATTAGCCGCAAAAGCCTAACGTGGTTTAGTAAACATGCCCCTCTTTGTTTTGGCCAAAAATAAGGCTAGCATGACCACAAGCAGCCTACGGTGACAGCTTCTAGAGGGTGGCAAAGAGCAGCTGCAGTCAAAGCAAAGCAATAGGTTCTGATAGCCACATAAACTCAAAGAACCATCCACGCATACTTTTACCCAGAGTAGGCAAGTCTCAAATAGCTCATTTACCTGGGTAAATGACCTTTGGAAATTGGCACTGTGGATGCTGATTTTCTAACAGGGCATCTAAAAGATTTTCAGCAAAAGCATATATTTTATGCCCATTTCAAAAAGGCTTGAAACAAGATACCAAAAATCGTAAGACATGGATGGGGGTAGGGTAAGCTGTACAAAGTGGCAATTCAAACACATTACTGCCTTACTGGGGAAACTGGATGGGCTATTTAGGTCTTTATCTGCCATCATCTACTATGTTACTATCGTAATGACTAGGTACACTATCAAAGCATAACACTACACCACCCAGATCAAAAGCTGGAACATATAATAATATTGATTAAATGGGATTATCAGAGACATAATATCCAATGCAACAATGCATAAATTGCTATTAAGGGATACTATTTTCATTCATCAGTCCAGAGGTTCATCATTCAGTATTTATCAAAAAAATCTTCATGATAATTATTTTAATATATTACATCCATGAAGTGGTGGAAACCTTAGCTCCAAAAATTCATCAGTTTGTTCAAAAAACCCATTGATACTTCAAGCTGCTTGCAAAATTCATACTAAAAACTGCACATAAAAGTTCATATGCAATTCATACTTAACAGTGCTTACAGTAGCTCAGATTTGAGATTGATCATTGAGATTGAGTGGAGAAGTGGCCTAGTGGTTAGGGCAAGGTACTTCAGGCCTGAAGGTCAGGGGTTCAAATCCCAGTAGAGGACAGCAACCTTGGGCCGGAAGGACTGGGGTTTCTAGTCCCACAGGTGCTCCTTGTGTGGTCTTGGGCAAGCCACTTAACCCTCCATAGCCCATGTTCCCTGTAAAATAGTTATCTCCAAGTTATAATGCCCTGTTCAATGTAATTTCAGTTTGTTCAATGTAAACCGCACTGATGCAGAATAGCGCGGTATATAAGAGAATGTAAATAAATAAATAAAATCATCACAACAAATGCATAAAATATAGCCACTTAGTCCTTATCCTGATTGAAACTGCTACTCATACGAAAAAATGCAAAAAAAAAAAAAAACACCCACATTGAAAATGCTGACTTGCACAATGGCTATTGCTCACCAAAAACCCAACTTGATGTAAAGTTTTGATCAGGGGATCAGCATTGTAGCTCTGGAAGACATAATAAAAATGATAGATACAATAAAAAGTGTATATATATACCAAAGAAACAAATATCACATAAATAAAATGCTATAAAAACATTTATTATGCATAAACACAGATAGCTCCAAGAGACACAACAAATTAATAATCATCAGGCATAAGGTGGAGCCCTATATCCTCTAATTAAGAAGCCTCTCCATAGACATAAGGTGTCTCCTGTAGAGTGTCTTTTATCTTTTGGCTCATGATGTCAAGCACTGATCTTTAACTAAAGATGAAAATCTGATAGTGCTTTCTACGGTGCTGCTTTCTACAATGTTGTTTCTCAAAAACCTGAAGCAGAGTACCAGACGATCGGACTCAAAACGTGCCACATCATGCATGGAGGCTTCTTGTTGGCCTTTAGAGCTGCGCTCTTGAGATAAGTGCATTAGCTTTTACATTGAAAAACTGAGAAAATATATTTCAAAAAATAATTTTTCTTCTGACTGAATAAAAACAATTAAAATGGAGCTAGATAGTGAGTGGATAAGTTTAACCTCTCTATTTCAGTGCTCCAACATTCTTTATATAATTTTAGGCTGCTTTATTACTGGAGGGCTTATTGCATTTGGATTTTTATCCTCTAAAGACACTCTATAGGAGACACCTCATGTCTATGGAGAGGCCAAAAGGCAGTCACACTAAGTATGAGAAATAAAAAGGAAGAAGTGAACACAAGGGGATTATACAGAACCACTGGAACCCTACATGTAAGAAAAAGGGGAAAGAGGAAAGGAGAAGGGGAAAGACGGAAAGGAGGACATATGTAGGGCTAGACTAATCTCACTTTTAGACTAAAATTGAGTCAAGGGGTAGGAAAGGAGTACATCATGCAGGCACATACCAAGTCCCTGCCTGGGACCAAAGGCCAAAGCCCCTCCTATAACTAGGGGCAGCTAAGGGTATGATAATTAGCTCAAATCAAGGCATCAGACACATAATTCACAAAGCACAAAAAAAACAATTTTGTGTTTAAATATAGTATATTCAGGTGTGCAGCATATTGTGCTAAGTGGCATGGTGCATGTGGACACCAATATAGTATATGTGGAGAGTGAGGAAAAATGCTGTGGGAAAAAAAGTCAAATGCATATCTTTGAGAGTGCATAATGAAACCGGTGCCGAAAGAGAGAGGGGGGAATCAACACACATAGGATGTTAAATGGTACCGGGCATAGGGAGCAGTGAGATAGAGCGGATAGTATACAATACGGAAGACATTGTGCATCTGTGAAATTAAGATCAATGGATTCTGGTTTTCATTAAGGACATACCTGTAAAAGTCCAAGAGTCTGGATAGATGTAACACAACGTTGCAAACAGTAAACATGTCAGTATCTGGCGAAATGAGTAGGCTCAAGGATGGGTGGCCATTTAAAGCCATGCACTCGCCAAAAAAATCTAAAGCATCCAATTGCCATGGCAACTGTGACATGGTCGCCATCGGATCCATTTCAATGAGACCCTAGCAGCACAGAATCAACTGAAACGCCTCCTGATTCAACTTCCACTCCCCAGGATCCAGAGACTGCCGACTGAGGAAGCCCGTTTCCACATTGTCCACCCCTATAATGTGCTGAGCCGACAAGGCTAGAAGGTTCTTCTCCGCCCAGGCAAATAGGAGAGCCATCTCCAAGCTACCCTGGCACTCCTTGTGTCATGGTGTTGTCCGAAAACACTCAAACTGGCCAGCTCTCAATCAGGGGCTTGAAATGCAGAACAGCCAACCTGATGGCCACTGCTTTGAGGGAGTTGGAACCACAGGGAAGTGGTGTGGTTCATCAACAGCCCTAGGCCATACAGTCCTGGCAATGGGATCCCCAGTCCGAAAGACTGGCATCCATCATCAGAAGTATCCAGGAGAAACCGTCCAGCGGCACACCCTTCCTCAGATGACAGGGCTGCTGCCACCACTGCAGGCTGGCCTTCACCATCATCGGGAGCGGGAGCTTGCGCTCAAACTCATGAGAGCTCAGGGACCACCAAGTCAGCAAGGACTACTGGAGAGGTCGCATGTGAGCACACACACGGAACCATCTCTATGGTCGCTGCCATTAATCTGAGAAGTTGAAAATAATCCCAGGCCCTGGAAGCCTGCTGTGCTTAGAAGAGCACCAGGCAATCCAACAGCTTTGACGTTTTCCTCTGGTAGGAGAACTCTGGCCACTCGAGTGTCAAAACGTGCTCCCAGAAACTACAGGGACTGGGAAGACAACAGCTGCTTCTTCCCTGATTGATCACTCAGCCGAGGCATTTAAAAAAAAAAGACATCACTCGGGATACCACCCAAGATGCTTCTGAAAGGGAATGGGCCAGAATGAGCCAGTCATCCAGATAGGGATGGACACAGCCGCCGCCATCATGACCTTGGAGAATGTCCTCGGGGCGCTGGATAACCCGAATGAAAGAGTTGCAAACTGACAGTGAGAGCCAAACATAGCATAACACAGATACATCTGCTGATCCGCCCAGATCGGGATATGAAAATATGCCTCGGCTAGATCCACAGAAGCCAAATCCACGGTGCACTGCTTAAATCAAAAGCACAAGGTTTCCATCCGGAAGCACAAGACCACAAGTGCTCGTTGATCCACAAAATAGATGAAGTATCTGCCCTTGTCCCACTTGTCTAAGAGAATGGGCACCACTACCTTTAGGTGCAGTAACTTGTCCAAGGTGGTCTACACAGCAGCACTTTGATTGCAGGTCCACAAGGGGAGATGACCAAAGGCATCTGGAATCAGCTCTTTGCATTTCAGGACATAACCGAACTGAATAGTAGCCAGCTATCCTTGGTAACCCAGGCCCATTCCTGAAAGAAAAGGCAAAGCCTGCCTCCAACTGGAGGAGCCAGGGAATGGGTCCCCAAACCTTCATTGCACAGCCCAGAGTCCCTGGGCCCACGCGCTCCATGAAAGGACTGAAAACGAGCTCAAAGCCCGGAAGCAGAGGGGAAGAAAGGCTTTATGTTTATGTTTATTTAAAAACTTATTATACTGCCCATAACAAGTGCTTCTGGGTGGTTTACAATCATAAATTAAAAGCTGCAGAAAATAGAAAAGAACACCATTTAAAATTTAGAATAGGACAGAAAAGATAAAAGCTAGAGAAAAACAGATAACTTGTACATCAGCGAGGAGGAGGGGAAAGGGGTGAAGAGGGAGGGAGAAGGTTGAACGCAAGACAGAAAAGGTGAGTTTTTAATTTAGCCTTGAAGGTCTTAAATCAGGGGTCTCAAACACGCGGCCCGCGGGCCGCATGCGGCCCGCGACAGACCTTTGTGCGGCCCGCGATGCACAGAAAAAAAAAAAAAAACCCGGCTTCTGCAGCCTCTGTCTACAGCCACCACAAGCCTGATCAGCATCGGGGAGTTGAGCAGGAAGGAAAGCTCCTCCCCGATCACTTCCACAAGGTCAATCAGGCCCACCGGAACCCCCGGACACAGCAACATTCCAAAGGAAGCACCTCCAGGTGCTGCTTAATGCCGCTACAGCCACCACAAGCCTGATCGGCGTCGGGGAGGTGAGCAGGAAGGAAAGCCCCTCCCCGATCACTTCCACAAGGCCAGTCAGGGCCACCATAATCCCCGGACACAGCAACATTCAAAAGGAATCCGGAAACGAGGCTGCAATCAGTGGGAGCCGCGAGCCTGAAGCCGGGAAAATGGTAGGCTTTCCTTTGCCAGCAAAACAGGTATATTTATCAGACGAGCTCCGACAGACTTATTTGGTTTTCCAAAAGCTCGTGTATTGTTATGAGAGAGGCTGTGAAATTTGTTTCTCTCTTCTTTGGGGGGAGGATGATTTGCATTTTCTGTCGCCCTTGGCTGAAAGGAGAATTACAGATGCTTTCCTAGATTAAGCTATCGCTTCCATTTGGAGCCTAACAGCCAAGAGACAAGCCGTGACTATTCTCTGAAATGTGTTGATTTAATATTTGCAGTGTTGCCTTTTGTTAGTTAGGGTATGGTGCTTTGTGAGTCCTGGTAGTGCTGTTAGGACACGGCAGGTTTGCTATGGGTTCTAAATGAGCAGTGTTTCTAGTAGTTCCTAATGTGCCTGGCGGTTGGCACTGGTTTATAGTAATGTAGAAATCTTTTAGTCTTTCTTTATCCATACACTCATTAAGAGGCATGTTTACTAAAAGTTAATGTATGGTAACATTATGCAAATATTTATGCAAATGATGCCCTTATGCAAATGAGGCCTGCGTCTTGTGCGGCCCCCGGGTTACTCTACAAGTCCTCATTTGGCCCTCAAAGCAATTTGAGTTTGAGACCCCTGTCTTAAATGAAGGTTCTAGGCGGAGGGTGGGGGGAGCGAGTTCCAGAGTCTTGGGCCAAGAAAGAAGAAAGCAGATGAGTAGGTAGATTCCAAGTGAGCTTCTGACAGGGAGGGAAGGAACATACGATTAACATGAATAGACCGAAGTAAACGGTGAGGGGTGTGAAGATGTACCTGGTCAGCAAGATGGAGGGGAGTGCCTGTGTGGATTGACCTGTGAACAAATATAAGGAACTTATACTGAATATGAAAGGGAATAGGGAGCCAGTACAGACGAAGAAGAAGGGGTGTGACATGATCGAAACGGGAAGCATGAGTTAAGATACGGACAGCGGTATTTTGGACATGTTGAAGATGGGTGAGCTGGGACTGGGAAAGACCTCCCAGGGAGACATTACAATAGTCAAGGCGCGATATAACAAGAGAGAGAAGCAGGGTAGTTAAAGATGAAGGGGAAAGGAAAGGACGAACAGCGCAAAGTTGTTTCAGAGAGAAGAAGGAACGTAGAACAACCGAGAAAATGTGCTCTTTGAAGGAGAGAGAAGAATCAAGAATAACACCCAAGTACCGAAGGGAAGCGACAAGAGGGATGGGCAGGGAGGAGAGGGACAGGGCAAATGTGTGTGGGGGGGACTCCTGAAAGTGAACCAAATAGCAGAGATCTTAGAGAGATTGACATGTAGAAAATTAGATGAAAGCCAGGAGGCTACAGCGGAGAGACAGGTATTGAGGGGGGTGATATCAGGGGTGGAGGAATCTTTGTGATGAAGGAGGAAAATGTCATCCGCATAGTAATATGCAGAGATGCCATGTTGTTGAACCAGAAGGGCGAGGGGAGCAAGGAAGACATTAAATAGGAGGGGAGCAAGAACAGAACCCTGTGGGACACCGCAGGGAAGAGGGGTGGGGGGGAGGAAGAAGACCCAGAGATAACAGAGAAAGACCGACAAGGAGAGAAAGGAATGAAACTATTGAAGTACCATGCCGGAGAGGCCGGCTTCCTGAAGACGAGCTAGAAGAGTGCGGTGATCTACCAGATCAAAAGCAGTGGAAAGATCAAGAGAAACAGCAAGAGTGAAGAGACCGTGATCATGGGCAGAGTGCAATTCATTAAGAAGAGAGAGAACAGATTCAGTGCTATGACCGGGACGGAAATAGACTGCCGTGGGTGAAAAGTGAGGGAGGCTTCAAAGTGGGAGGAGATTTAGGTGAACACCAATTTTTCTAGGAGCTTTGAAAGGAATGGAAGGTTGGAAATAGGATGCCAGTTGGAAGGAGAGGAGGGGTCAGAAGAGCTATTCTTCAGGATAGGGCAAACAGAGGTGTGCTTTCAGGGTGTAGGAAAGATACCAAAAGAGAAACTAGAGTTAAAAAGGGAAAGAATAAAAGGAGAGAGGGCTGGGGAAGGTTCTAAGAGCCAGCGGGAAGGGACAGGATCAGCAGGGCAGGTTGTTTTCCGGGTAGAAGAGAAGATGTTAGACAGAGCTGTGAGGGAGAGAGGCTCAAAGGTAGACCAGAGGTGAGAAAGTGGGGGAATAGGTGAGGAGGGGAAGAAGGAAAGCGAGGGGGGGAGAAAGGGATGCAGCAGGGGGAGAGAGGGGAAGGAGACAAGAGGGAAAGGAAAGACAAAGGGAAAAGACCTTGGAGGCAAAGTGGGAGGCCAGGGAAGAGGGATCAGGGGGAGAGGGGAGGGAGATGGTGTAGAGTGAGATGCAGAGAGGGTACGGAGACGGAGTGGATTTGACGAGAAGAATTTGTAGAGGAAGAGATGAGCTTAGAAAAATAGTCACGTTTAGCTGAGTGAAGAAGGGAATGATAGTGATGATGACAGAGGTGGAATTGTTGCAGGTTAGAAAAAGAAGGATGTTTACGCCGGAGACGCTCTGCACGGCGAAGATACCTACGGTGAAGGAAAAGACCAGGATGGAGCCAGGGATGCCGGGGGGTGACGTCGTGGTGGCGGTCGGGGCCGGAGAGGGGTGATGTTATCGAGGGCAGCAGAGAGGGAGGAGCTCCAGAGATGGGCCTGGGCGTCAACGGAGAGTGAATGGAAATCAGAGGGGAACAAGGTATCAGAGGGGGGAAACTGGAGGAGAGTGTTAGCATTAACGTGGCGCATGAAAGTTGGAGGAACGGAACTAGTATGAAGATTGCTGCAGGGGCCTAACCAAGAAATAGGAGAAAGAGAAGGAGAGGGGAGGGAAGGGAAAAGAGAAGACAAAGATGATCAGACCAGGGAAGAGAAAGGGAAGAAGGAAGGAAAGGGGAAGATATAGAAGAAATAAGATCAAGGGAATGACCAGCAGAGTGAGCAGGGAGGGGGAGTGGACATGAACATTAAAGTCCCCTAGGGTCAGGAGATGAGGGTAATGAAGGGAAGCCTCAGAAAGAGTAGCCAAGAGAGTCCCATGAGGGTGCTGAAAGAGAAGGGGGGGCATAGATAAGAAGAAAATGAAGAGGGGGAGAGGTACTTAAATGAAGAAGCAGGGATTCTGGATAAAGGAGAGAAGAAGAGGAGAGTTCCTGGAGAGGGAGAGAGGAGAGTTAGATGACAGCAACTCCTCCCCCGCTCCTACCCCTGCGAGATGTGGACAAGGCTGAATAGCCTGGGGGTAGGCACCGATTGAGGAGGGGCTCCTCGCCCTCCCTCAGCCAGGTTTCTGTTAAGAAAAACAAATCCAGAGCATGATGGGAGATGAGGTCGTTAATGAGAAGGGATTTTGAGCGGAGAGAACGACAGTTAAGAAGAGTGAGCTGAAGAAACAAGAGAGAGGGGGAGAGAGTGGAGCCGAGAGGAAACGGGAGCAATGAATCAGATTAGAAGGATTACGTGCAAGATGACCAGGAAGAACAGGGCCGGACGGGGCAGGCCACCAGCCCTAATGAAAAGGAATGGGTGTCATGAGTAAAGGCGAGAGCAGCAGCACATAGAAAAGAGGCGGAAGGGAAAACCAGACAGACAACTTACCATGTGTGTTTGGCGGTGCACCCGAGGAACGTGGAACACCAGTGCTGGGGGGGGGCAAGCAGAGGCGGGCAGTGGGTGTGCACAGTAATTAGAGGATACCCCAGTAGACTCTGGATATTCGCCCCAAGGAGCTCAACCAAGGAGAACGTCCTGCTCCTTGGGCGAGCGCCCGTGGTGTGGAATGCTGTACTGGAGCCGATTTTAACCAACATGGAGCCCTCGCGGGAGATCCGCATCACTTCTGGTGCAACAGGACCAGTGAGGGGGCGCAATAGGTGGTACCTGGGGAGATGGGAGAAACACAAGCAACAGCAGGCAATGAGGCTGGTAATGATGAAAGTCTTGAGACTTCTGAGGATCCAGCCAGCGTTCCCTTGGTGGACAGGCAGAAGCTGATGAGAAAGAGGCACCAGCCCACATCACAGGCCTCTGGAAGGTGGTAAGATATTGTCTTGCCCAGGTCCTTCACCTACTTTTATAAATCAGCTCCAAAAGGAAGCTTCCCCTTAAAAGCCAGCTGGGCCAACCGGGCTTTGGAAGATGAGACTGCTGCCCAGTGCCAGAACCAATTCCAACACTATGACAACATTGTCAAGGCACCATCCCTGGATGCCAAATATACCAGGTCATACATGGCATTGGAAAGGAAGGCCGTAGCCTACTCCAAAAGAGGAGTAGTATCATGCGGCAGAAGAAACTGGATCCACTGGAGCAGGGCTCGAGACATTAGGCTGGCACATACTACCAGCTACAGAATAGCAGCTGCCACTGTGAACTGGCTCTTCAACAAAAAATCCACCTTACAGTCCAGAAAATCCTTTAAGGCTGATCTGCCTTCCACAGAAATGGGGTCTATCTGGTAACCACCAGGACCTATGCATCCACCCTGGGAATACCAAACCACTCAATGCATTCCTTCTCTGGGAGAGCATAGATCTTCTTACATACCCTTAACCCCATAGTAGGGAGTGAGGAGAGCCTCTCTCTGACCGTATCATATCCTTGATCTCCTCTGAGAATGGGAAGACAGTAGTGGATTTCCATACCTCTTGAAGGAGCAAGTGCATCTTTGGCTCCTGCTCCATGCTGGAAGCATCCATCATGTTCAAGGCAGATGAAACCTTGGCAATCAATGCTGTCAGCTTTTTCCTTCCGAAATAGGCAGATCACTCTGGCCTCTTCGCAATCTTCTGAAGGTGAGAGTACTTCTTCCTTCTCGCCAGAGCCCAGTACCGAGCCATCTGAATCCAAGTCATAGTCAAAATCTTGAACAGCTCCTACTTGTTCCCCATCTCTAGAGGGGTGCCCTCACCGAGGACGCTTGGGGCACCCAGAGGTTACAGAGTCCAAATTTCCATGCCAAAAAGACCAGGCCTGCTGCAAAAAAGAAAAGAATTCTGGGGACGACAATCCGCAGTGCGGAAGCTCTCCTCTCAGAAATGACCCCTTTTCACCAATGGACACAGCCGCCACAGATCTCCTAGAGAAGAAGGAGCGGCTCACAGCAGAGCCATCGGAACCTCCAGCCGGCTGGATATTCTTATCCACAGTGCCATCCGTCACCTCCTGCCCGGCTGAGACTCAGAAGCTGCAATGCAATGAGAGTTCAAAATCCAGAGATGAGGCACCTCATTTGCCACAGGTCAATAGCTCTTCCTGGAAGAAGACATAGAGAGTTTTGCAAGACTCACAACAGTGTGCGCTAAGCCCGCGGCAGACCGAAGGCATGCGTTAACTGCGCTTTTACTGCAGTACTTGTTAACTGCACTTTTGTTGCAATGCATGTTACAGGTGCTAGGGTAGGAACACGCATTGAAGCCACTCAGGAAGAACACACACAAAGACCGCGTGACTGCCAGACGCACAATATTAAAAATGCTACTAGAGCATGCAGAAAACAATGGGAAACCCACACACAGCATCAATGGTCCATCTAGAATTGCATCCCATACAGTCCATCTAGAATTGCGTTCCACACAGACAGAATCGGGAGCCCCCAACAAAGACAATGATGAGGTCAAGCCTTGGTCCTCACCTCCTGAGAGACCCAGGCAGAGGATCCATGCTGAGCTTAGCTTTATTCCCCAGGAACTGTTTCTCTAGCTTTGCAGCACTGCATTTAAGGTGGCTGGCAGGCTGAGAGCCTTCTGCAATCTTTGTGAGAGAGCAAGGAGGGGAAGGGGCATTGAGGTTGTGTGAGGCAGTTGTAATCTTCCAGATCCTTCCAAACCTTTCCAATTTCTGGCTGCTCAACAGGCTCTTATCCAGGGTAAGAGCGTGGAGCTGAACCAATTTTCCCTCCTCCTATGGCTACCAAAAAGACCGCAGTCTAGTGGTGCCACCCACATCGCACTCTAGTGAGAGATCAACCCTCAAGCTGTCATTCACAAGCGTTTTAAAACAATTCTTTCCTCTCAAATCCTCAGAATTTTCTTCAGAGATAAAATCCATCCACCATCTGCTGGAGAGAAAGAAGTACTGAAGAGACATCTAGTGACTGAGGCATATACATGGGAGTGATGTCATTGAAACCTGGGCTTTTCATTGGTTCTTTGTCTCCACCAATCTACTGGTAGGGGAACACACCCACTTGTCTGGATTGGTCTAGCAGGACAAAATGGAGTAACTGTTTATAGACTTTTCCTCCAGGAATTTGTTCAAATCTTTTTTTTAAACTAAACTACACTACCTGTTTTTATCGCATCTGCAGCAATGAGTTCTAAAGACTAGTTATATGTTGAAAGAAAAAATCTTTTCTCCTATTTTAAACATACTAGGATCAGCCACAGTATTTATTTATTTATTTAAGACGTTTTTCTATACCGCCCCTTCCAGAGATCAGAGGCGGTTTACATGGAACAAGTAAATAATTTAACAGTGATAACACAAGGTTATAACAATTAACTATTTACAGTGAACTATATACATCATATTCTATATAGGTTTACCAATCAGAGTAGGGTTTTAGATGACTATACTCTACAGTTAGTGTGTTATAGTGATGTGGGTGTAGGGTCTGGGAGGGGGGATGGGAGGGTTAGAAGGGGGAAGTCAGTGTGTGAAACTGAAAAATGGCTCCAGTAAAACAATCTGAGTATCAACCTCAAGAAAACTGAAGTTTTATTCACATCAAGACACCCAAACTTCACTCCCCCACACACAATCTGCATAGACAACACACTCCTCACCGTAAAACAGGAAGTAAGATACCTAGGTGTCATCCTAGACAAAACTCTTAGTATGATACCACACCTGAGACAGTTTCAGATAGGCAGGATTCTAAATTGTCATAGTTGGGGTTGTGGATGTCTAAAGGGGTGTATACCATAATATCGTCTGCGTATATATGGTATCTTATATTGTGTTTATTGAATATGGAACATATTGGCTGAATGTATAAGTTGAACAGTAGTGCAGATAAAGGCAGAGCCTTGCGGAATACCTTGATTTTGGAGGAAGGTGGCAGATGTTTTGTGTTCAATTTTCACATATTGGTGATGGGCTGATCCATCGGGCGCACCCGCGCTGCACATGCCACCAACGGAGGAGAGAGCAGTCGGCCCTTTAAAGCGGCGTGCTCCATCGGGTGCACCCGCGCTGCACACGCCAACGGAGGAGAGAGCAGTCGGTCCTTTAAAGCGGCGTGCTCCATCGGGTGCGCCCACGCTGCACATGCCGCCAACAGAGGAGAGGGCAGTCGGCCCTTTAAAACGGCATGCTCCATTAGGCACGCCTGCACTGCACACACCGCCAACGGAGGAGAGGGTAGTTGGCCCTTTAAAGCGGCGTGCTAAATCGGGCGTGCCCACACTGCGCATGCCGCCAACAGAGGAGAGGGTAGTTGGCCCTTTAAAGCGGCGTGCTAAATCGGGCGTGCCCACACTGCGCATGCCGCCAACAGAGGAGAGGGTAGTCGGCCCTTTAAAGCGGCGTGCTCCATCGGGCGCGCCCGTGCTGCACACACCGCCAATGGAGGAGAGGGCAGTCGGCCCTTTAAAGCGGCATGCTCCATCGGGCAGAGGGCCCGAGGGGCGCTCCGGTGTGAGCCGTGAACCCTGCTCCTCCAAATCTCCGTAGCTGCTGGGGGCCGAGCAGGCACGATCGCTCTTCCACACTTCGCCTCCTGACCCCAACCATCTCACGAACTCCACCCCATTACCTTCAAGTATCTCTGCTTTAGACTTGCTTCCTACTGTTGTCATTGATCTTCCTTTCCACTACCTGCTTAGAACTTGCTACCCACTCCCTGCATGGAACCGCTACCCATTGTGTGCATGGAACTGCTACCTATGAACTGCAACCTATTGCCTGCATAGAACTGCTACCCACTGCCGGCATAGCACTGCTACCCATTGCCTACATAGAACTGCTACCCATTGTTCGCTTAGAACTGCTACCCATTGTGTGCATAGAACTGCTACCCATTGTTTGCATACATCTTGCTACCCACTGCCTGCTAGAACTTGTTACCCACTGCTTGCATAGAAATTGTTGCCCATTGCCATTGCCCCACATCACATTGTCCTTCTCTTCCTCATCCTCCCCAACTGTCTCCCCTCCTAACAACACCCTCCCTCCTCTCCCCCCTTCCCCCCCCTACCTTCCTCACTTCTCTCTCCATTCTGTCCTCTTACCTAGCATCTGTTCTAGAGCTTCTGCACACCATCCCCCGCATTCAACCAACCCCTCTCTCTCTAAGGCAACCCCACCCTCGCTTCCACCGTACCATCTCCACTTTACCACACTCTCTACTACTCCTTCTCCTATCAGCTAACATCAACCCCAACCCTGGCCCCCCTCGATTTCTTTCTCACACTAAAAAGAGTTCCTCGCATACCTTATCTAATCTCATCCACATCCCGCTCCTCCCCCCTTCCACCCTCCCTCACTCATCCCCCAATCACTCATACAGAGATATCAACCCCAACCTTATCTCCAAAAAGAAATCCTCACATAGCCTATCTGATACCATCAACATCACCCCTCTCTCACCCCTCACCTCCCTTCTCTCAAGTCCCTCTTGAAGGGCACACTCTCCCAGACATATCCACCCGCACCCTGCTCCCTCTAAATCTCTGCACTTCTCTAGAAATAAAGCCTCACGTTACTCTGATAAGAAATCCTCACGTAACTTATCTAACCTTATCTATATCCCTCTCCTTCCCCCCTCCGCTCTCCCATTTTCATTTGCCCTATGGAACGCATGCTCAGTCACTAACAAACTTCCTTTTAGTCATGATCTCTTTATTTCTAATGCCCTACACCTTCTTGCCCTGACTGAGACCTGGCTCCCCCCAGACAACACCATATCCATTGCTTCTCTCTGCTATGGGGGTTACCAGTTCTCCCATACACCTCGATCTACTGGTTGCGGTGGCGGTGTTGGTCTCCTACTTTCTCCCTCCTGCCAATTCCAACCTCTCCTGCTACCTCAGTCACCTTCCCCCCTCTCCTTTGAAGTCCACTCCATTCACCTCCTCATACCACTTCCCCTCCTTGTTGCTGTTATTTATCGCCCACCCGCAGGGCCGGATTTACCTATACGCCAACTACGCCGTGGCATAGGGCCCACAGCTGACAAGGGCCCACAAAAATTGAAAAAATTGTTAGGGTTCTTAAAATTAAATTAAAAAAAAAAAAACGCTGGCTGCTGCCACGGCAGCATGGACTGTCCCGCGGGGCCCCCTCTGCTGCCGCGGCAGCATGGACTGTCCCGCGGGGGCCCCCTCCGCCCGGCTGAATCCCTCCCTCCCTCCGTGCCGGCTTTGAGAGGCGCGAAGGGAGAGTGTCTCCCTCGCGTCTCTGTTAAGCCCGCAGGGGCTTTCCCATCAGCCCCTGCAGGCTTAACAGAGACGCGAGGGAGACACTCTCCCTTCGCGCCTCTCAAAGCCGGCAGGGAGGGAGGGAGGAAGGGACGGATTCAGTCGGGCGGAGGGGGCCCCGCGGGACAGTCCATACTGCCGCTGCTGCGACGGCAGCGGCAGCAGCCAGCGTTTAATTTTATTATTAAATTTCACTTGAGCCGATGGGGGGTAGGACTGGTAATGGGCTGGGGGGGTTAAGACTGGAGGTGGGCTGATGGGGTTAGGACTGGTAATGGGCTGTGGGCTGGAGGGGGTTAGAACTGATAATGGGCTATGGGGGGGTTAAGACTGGTAATGGGCTGTGGGCTGATGGGGGCTGTCTGGTTATAGGCTATGGGGGGGCTAGGACTGGAAATGGGCTGGAGGGGTTAAGACTGGAGGTGGGCTGATGGGGTTAGGACTGGTAATGGGCTGTGGGCTGTTGGGAGGGGGGTTGGACTGGTAATGGGCTATGGGGGGCTAGGACTGGAAATGGGCTGATGGGGGGCTAACACTGGAGGTGGGCTGATGGGGTTAGGACTGGTAATGGGCTGTGGGCTGATGGGGGGTTAGGACTGGTAATGGGCTATGGGGGGGCTAGGACAGGAAATGGGCTGATGGGGAGGGGTTAGGACTTGAGGTGGGCTGATGGAGTTAGGACTGGTAATGGGCTGTGGGCTGATGGGTGGGGTTAGGACTGGCAATGGGCTATGGGGGGCTGACTGGAAATGGGTTGATGGGGTTAGGACTGGAAGTGGGCTGATGGGGGGTTAGGACTGGTAATGGGTTATAGGGGGGGCTTAAACTGAAAATGGGATGATGGGGGGTTAGGACTGGAAGTGGGTTGATGGGGGGGCTAGGACTGGTATTGGGTTGGGGGGTTGCTAGCACTGTTCCCTCTAAGCTGTCGAGTGAGCGCACATACTTTACAACAGAGCGCACAAAAATTACTGTTCTGATTCTGATAGAAAACACCACAGATGTCTTAAAATTTAAAAGTTGTGATTGCAATTACTAGAAATTTTCCGCTTCATTTAGTAATCATCTATTTTCATTTACTTTGATTAAAATCAATGTGGTGTACATACTGTATTCTGACGTGTAGTCAAATTTTAAAGTATATACTCCGAGTGTCGTTATATGGCGCACAAAAATGTAACCTTCCTTCAAAAGTTGCACAGCTGATATTTTATGCGCACACAACCTACAGAAAATTAGAGGGAACTGGTTGCTAGGACTGGAAATGGGCTGATGCAGGGACTAGAAGGGAATGGATGCTGGGTGAGGCTGGAACTAGAAGGGAGCTGATGTTGGGGGAGGATTAGAATGGGATGGGGCTGGAAGAGTAAAATGGAGAAGGGAAAAATATTTTGTGTGGGAGGGATAAAAAATCTACAATTGGCCGGGTATTGGGAGAGTAAGTGGGGATTGAGGATAGAGGGGTAAAATTTGAGTGGATGAAATAGGAATGAGGAAAGAGCAAAAGGAGAAAGATTAGTATGTTAAAGCAGATGTAGAGAGAGAATGGAAAAAAACTAGAAGAGAGAAGAAAGGACAAATGGACAGCAGACGATGGAGAGTTAGCAGAAGACACAAAGAAACCAGAAGAAAGTGGCTGGAGCAATTGCAGCTGAAAAAAAATGCACAAAAGGTAGAAAAATCTCTCTTTATTTTGAATTTATTAATTGGAATATGTCAGCTCTGGTAAATGTGCATCATTAACGTCTGCGCTTTGTTTAGTACAAGAGCAAATTAATGTATAGTTTTATTTCTACAGTGTTGTACATTCCAAGTTTGGCTTTTGGGATTCCCAGTTTAATTATGACGTCAGGGCCAACAGCGTGCAGCTGATCCGGCGTGCTCGTTTTTATCTTTTCTGGGGGCCCACAATTTTTGTTGGCGTAGGGCCTCACTCAAGGTAAATCCGGCCCTGCCCACCCCACAAATCCCAATCAACCTTCCTCACCGACTTCGACTCCTGGCTCTCCACCTTTCTGGATCCCTCCTCCCCCACTCTTATTCTTGGCAACTTTAACATTCACATCAACAACCCATCCGACCTCCATGCCTCAAAGTTCCTCGCCCTCATCTCCTCGTACAAGCTCCAACTTTGCTCCACCGCCCCCATCCACCTACACAGCCACTGCCTTGACCTAATACTCTTCTCTAATTCCTCTCCCTCAAACTTCCGCAACTCAATCCTTCCCTCATCTGACCATCACCTTTTAACCTTTACTCTTCAGCTTCCGCTGTCTCAACCTCGTCCTGTCTCCTCTGACCTGTTTAGAAACCTCCATAATATTGATCCCCTAACTCTCTCCTCCACCGTTTCTCCATCTCTTTCCTCCATTATATCCTTCAAGTCTGTCGACGAGGCACTATCTTCCTACAATGCTATACTATCCTCAGCTCTTGACACTCTTGCCCCACCCACCCCACGTCCAGTCCAATGATCTATTTCCCAGCCCTGGCTTTCGCCCACAACCCGCTATCTACGCACCTGCGCATGTTCCGCCGAACGTGCTTGGTCCAAATCCCGCTCCCGGGAGGACCTTCTACACTTCAGATTCATGCTTGGCTCCTTCCAGTCAGCCATAGCACTTGCCAAGCAAAACTACTACATCCACCTGACCAACTCCCTCGCCTCTGATCCTCGCCGTCTCTTTAATACCCTCAATTCTCTCCTCAAGGTCCCCCCGCCCCCAGTCCTGTCCTCCCTTTCTGCCCAAACCCTAGCCGACTACTTCCATGACAAAATCCATACGATTACCCTCCAACTCCCCCCTTCATCTATCTCCCCCCTCCCCAAGTCTCCCCCCATCTGTACTTCCTCCACTACCCTCTCCTCCTTCCCTCCGATCTCTGAAGAAGAAACCACACTCCTTCTTACCTCCTACAAACCCACCACCTGTTCATCTGACCATATCCCCACCCATCTCTTACACCCCATCTCCCCCACCCATCTCTTACACCCCATCTCCCCCACCATTGTACCCCCATCTCTCATATCCTCAACCTTTCACTCTCCACTGCAACTGTCCCCGTTGACTTCAAATATGCTGTTGTCATACCCCTCCTCAAGAAACCCTCACTCGATCCCACATGCCCTTCTAATTATCGACCCATCTCCCTCCTTCCCTTCATATCCAAACTACTAGAATGAGCAGTCCACCGCTGCTGCATCGACTTCCTCACCTCCCAGGCCCTCCTGGACCAACTACAATCCGGCTTCCGTCCCTTACACTCCACTGAAACAGCTCTCACAAGAGTCTCCAATGACTTGTTCCTGGCTAAATCAAAGGGCCTTTATTCTATCCTCATCCTTCTTGATCTCTCTGCTGCTTTTGACACCGTTGACCACAATCTTCTCCTCACCACCCTCTCCTCCCTTGGCTTCAAGGACCTGGTACTATCCTGGTTCTCCTCCTACCTCTCCCATCGCTCATTCAGTGTGTGCTCCAGCGGCTCCTCTTCCTCCCCTACCCCGCTCCATGCAGGTGTGCCCCAGAGATCCATCTTGGGCCCCCTCCTTTTCTCTCTCTACACCCAAGCCCTTGGCATGCTTATCTCCTCCCATGGCTTTCAGTACCATCTTTATGCCGATGACTCCCAAATCTATCTCTCTACACCTAATATTTCTCCAGCAACCCAGTTCATGATTTCTGCCTGCCTGCCTCTCCGACATCACTGCCTGGATGTCTCATCGCCGATTGAAATTGAACATGGCCAAGACTGAACTCCTTGTCTTTCCCCCCAACTCCTCCCCTCCTCTTCCCCCTTTCTCAGTCTATGTGGATGGAGCTACTATCCTTCCCGTTCCCTCGGCCCGCAACCTAGGGGTTATCTTTGACACCTCTCTCTCCTTCTCTGCACATATCCAGCTTGTAGCCAAGACCTGCCACTTCTTTCTCTACAACATTGGCAAAATCCTCCCTTTCCTCTCCGAAAACACCACCAAAACGCTTATCCACTCCTTAATCTCTTCTCGCCTCGATTATTGCAACCTACTCCTTTCTGGTCTCCCAGTCAGCCACCTCCTTCCCCTTCAATCTATACAAGATCACGCTGCTCGACTAATCTTCCGCCAGTCTCGCCATGCCCACATTACTCCTCTTCTCAAGTCGCTTCACTGGCTCCCTGTCCAATTCTGCATCCAATTCAAACTTCTCCTACTGACCTATAAATGCATTCACTCTACGGCCCCTCATCCCTTATCTCTCCCTACATCCCCTCTCAGAACCTGCGCTCCGCTAGCAAATTACTTCTATCTATGCCTTTCACCCGCACCACTAACTCCCGACTTCGCTCCTTTCACCTTGCTGCACTTCACGCCTGGAACAGCCTACCTGTGTCTATATGCCAGGCACCATCCCTGGCCCTCTTCAAATCCAGGTTGAAGACCCACCTTTTCACCGTCACCTTCAGATCCTGACTTCTATCCTTATCTTAACTCCCGTCAACTCTCATGACCAAATTGTATAGACCATACCGTGTCTTGCACTAAACCGACCAATGCTCTGTAATGTTCTGACTAGATTGTAAGCTCCGATGAGCATGACTCTGATGGGCAGGGACTGTCTCTTGTATTTTGGCTGCCTCTTGTAGGTTAGCTGTACAGCGCTGCGTGCATGGCGCTCTATAAGTGGTAAATAGTAGTAGTAGTAGGATTTGAACCACTTTTCCCTTTGTGCCTACACAGGCCCACACACAAATTTACACCTGCTCCAAAAAAAGATGTGTCCAAACTACTCCCCCGGGCACGCCTATATGCAGAAGAGGCATGTTTACTAAAAACAGCACTGTTAGCACATGGTAGGTCCGTGATAACATTGCAGAGACTCATGCCAACTTCAGGGGGTGTATCTGTCCCTCTGCCATTGATGCATTGCTAACGTGCATTCCCACGGTAATGCCACACATATTTTAACAGGTCTTCTATACCGCCTTATCATTTACATTCAAAGCAGTTTACACATAGGTGTACTGAACACCACTCTTTGAGGTGGCGCTAAGTGTACCTGCGCTAAGAGCAACAATCATGATTAGCATGTTCATGCCAGTGCTGTGATGTGCTGTCAATGCTCACGTTCCTCCCCAATCCACCCTGACTCCACCAATTCACATGCTAGCCATTTAGTGCAGGATTTTTTATGCAAACTTACCATGTGCTGAACCCCATGCTACCATTCAGTGCAGTTTAATAAACATGCCCCATAGCATAAAAATAAGTACACTTTCTGTACACCTAATCTTTATGTGTCTATACCCATGCACAATGTTATAAGAACCGTTTTTGACATGTAAAATACACTTTACACATAGGAAATGCTTTATAAAATTACTTCCATTGAGAGGATGAGTTCCCAGGAGCATGTTTAGGTAAGGAGAGGAAAATAAAAGGTACAGGTTGCATTTTCAACTCTACACATTGTTTTCCATGAACAAAGACCTGTAGAAAAAGCAAGAGTGTTTTTATTATGTATGAATTATGTTTAAAATATTGTAAAGATTTGTATATTGTACAGTACCATGAGGCCCTCTTGACAAATGAGCATTAAATCAAATGAAGTATGTAAATATTTGCTTTGAAAATTCCTTCAAAATCCACAGGGGTTCTCAACCCAGTGTTTGGGACACACCTAGCTAGTCAGGTTTTTCAGGATAACCACAATAAATATGCATGAGAGAAATTTGCATACAAGGGAGGCAGTGCATGCAAATTTCTATCATGCATATTCATTGTGGTTATCCTGAAACCTGATTGGCTAGGTGTGTTCTGAGGACTGGGTTGAGAACCCCTGCTTTTATACTAATGCATATTTTGAAAAATGACCCCTCAATGGCCCCTTTGAAATTAGAGAAAATGCAGACTTCAGCAACACCTACTGCATCCACTAAATTCAAAGTCACTGAAAAAAGTCTTCCCAGTCACTACTCGTATCCACCTTAATATCTGGAAAGAGTGTATATGGAGGAAAAAGAGCTCAGATTATATCCTTTCAATAACTTGCGTTTAGAAGATTATGAACCACAGAATGCGCCTAACATGGCATTCAAACATTTACCAGGACCACTCATCAGAGGTCTGAAGAAACCTCTGTTCACAATTAATCTCATTCATAATTCGTTATAATTTTAAAAAGGAACTTATCACTGCACTGTACTTCAAAAACACCCAAAGATGACCAGTGTTTCACAACCCATGCTTCATCAGGGGTGTGGCCTTACTCTCCTATTGCTGTAGCTGGAAGAATAATCAATAGGAGAGTAAGGTCACACCTCTAATGATGCATGGGTTGTGAAATGCTGGCCATCACCAGATGTTTCTAGTACAGTGTGGAGATAAGTCCCTGTTTTAAATTATAAAGAATGATGAATAAGATTAATCGTGAAAAGAAGTTTCTTCATACCTATGGGAAGCAGTCCTGGTAAACATTTGAATGCTATGTAAGGGGCATTCTATGGTTCATGATCTTCTAAACAAAAGTTGTTAAAAGGACAATCTGAGATCTTTTTCCTCCATATACACTCTTTCCTGATACTAAGGTGGATATAGTAGTGACTGGGAAAACTTTTTTCAGTGATTACAGTATTTGAATTTGGTGAATCCTTTGAAGTTAGCTCATTGTGATTTTACTTTACACAGATTATCTCAGTTTGCTAGAACCTTCCTGAGGGTGCCCCCTCCCTCTCTTAATAAAGTATATTAGTATTTCTTCAGTTCCTTTTTTTTGTGTTGTTTGCCAGACCAATACGGAATGGAGCTGAAAAAGCAGATGAAAAAAGCTTTCCATCACACATTTCACTTTCCCAATGTCGATGATGGATATGGTGTACAAGGTCCATTGGTCCTGCTACAAGTGACATATGCCCTTTGTGGAATCCTCCTGGAAAGATAATTGATGCAAAGCAGAAGTGCTTTTGCAGGGCAAATACATCTTCATTTCCTACTGCCCTGCCCCTGCTGTCCTGTATTGAGATATTCAATACATGAGCTGTCAGGCCATGAAATCAGTGCAAACCTTCAGAGTAAGAGTAAGAGAAAAGGTGAAATTGGGACTTATCTGCTAATTGTCTTTTCTTCAGTCCTTCCAGTCCAGTCCAGACGCATAGGTTATGCATGACTACCAACAGATTGAGACCGAGAACCACCGGCTTGATTTTGACGTCATGATACAAAGGGATCTATGCAGCCTCGATCTCACCAGTACTTTTGCAACAAAGCAGATTTGTCAACACAAACATATTAAATGCATACTCAAAACATGCAAAACGTTCAGAACATACTCACTGCCGCAGCTGTACTGCTTCCACGAGCATGAAGAATAGGAGATAGAGCATTCCCAAGGCTGAAAACTCCTCAATATGCACTAGTGCAGAAATGTAAGAAACCAAGAGCCTCCAGCTGAAACAAATAAACTGATCAGAATATTGCCTGGTTTCCGCACCAATCACAACCGCCAATATGGAAGACCTAGACAGAAAAAGAAATATTGATATATAGGGAGGGTCCTAGACTGGACTGGAGGTACTCAAGGAAAGACAATTAGCAGAGAAGGCCTAATTTCACCTTCCTTGTTGTCCTTCCAGTCTAGTCCAGACATGTGGGATGTAATAAAGCAGTACCTCACAACAGGGAGGGGAGGAGAAGAGCCTGATCTGAGGTTGTGGACCAGATCAACCTTTGCATACGAGGCTCAGAATATGAGAAATAGGCAAAGAAGAATGCACCTACCCTTGAGACAGAATCTGCTGACCAAGCCTTGAATCCACTAGCAGTACAAGGATACCCTTACTCATCACACAGAGCCTCTGCACCCTAAACAGCTGGTGTCCCGAGAAACCGGTGCAGACTACATCAAGAAAGAAGATCCTCAAGAAAGGAACTAAAGGACTGAAACAGACACTGGAACAGTGAGTAACCAGATATATAGCTGCTGGAAAGAGACATACTCTTTCATCCCTGAAGGCCATCATTGCAGGTATATGCCTATGGGAGAAGAAAACCTAATGCCCCCGAGAGACAAGCGAGGAAAGGAGAAAACCTCATGTACCCAAGAGCTGAGCGAGGAAAATTCTAAGGACAAAGCAAGGAGAAACAAGAAGCTGAAACTAGGCAAGAATCTGAACAAACCAGAGTACCTCAAGAGAGGTATGAACTCCGAGCTTCCCATGCCAAGGCCAGCCAAACAGGGGGTATCCGACCATTAGTCACCCAAAGCAAAATGCAACCAAAATAGACACCAGAAGGTAGAGATTCTAAAACCCCTGCTGAGAAGCGCCAAGATACCTCATAAAGCACCAATTTCTTTTTCCATTCAAGATAGATAAAGACACTCAATCCGCTTGTCCACTAGAGGTAAAAACAGAGCTCTTCACTACCCTAGTTGCAGATACACGATCTTCTCAAGAGAAGCAACTACCCAAGAACCCCAACCAAGGCACCTCAGGTCGCTTAACCAATAAACTCAATCCCTGCAACTTCCAATAGAAGAACGGTAGGATAGTACTGGAATAAAACCCCACTACACACAAGTGTGAAGCAAAGGGAGAGCACCCAATAAAAAATGGTTCAGGGCCAAAGAAAACCATACTCTGTCCCACTAACTTTTCTTCCACCTATAAGGGAAGTCAAAGGCAAACACCTAAACCTATATGCCGTCAACCAGAGGCAGACCGCAATCTAAGGCAACAGCTGAACTGTAGGTTCTGAGGTCCCTGCTTTCAGATGGTTCACTTGAAGCACCATGGGTCCTCCTGATGAAAGAACGGTCCAAAGGCACACAAAATGCCTCGAGATAGTCACCTACCAAGGCTGTCTGCCATCAACAAATGCCATTGACAAGTTCAAGAAAATAGGACCCCTGAATCATATGTCAACCCTCACAATGAAAAAAAAAATTGTGATAGTCTATAGACCCAAGCAACAGCACCAGAGCCCTCACATCTAGAGAGGTATAAACACTCTGGTCCTTTGCTAACAGCAAGCATTAAACTGGCTATGACATGCTTGCCACCTTGGGACTAGTACTTGCAGCAAGAGATCCCTAGAGTTCTCCTCCCAAGAGTGTACAAAAAGAGTAGAGACCCCACCGGGCACTGCCACAGGCCCAACCGAGCCACTCCTGGGAAGGAAATAAACCTCCAGCACTCACAGCTCTAAGTGCCTTCTCGGGCAACCGGAGAAAAGAAGGAATGCCAAGTCCCTCTTAATATATATGCACCTGGCAGAACACTTATCCAGACTTCATACAGTGGATCATCACTGCCTGCTATCTTAGAGGACTATAACACCTAGTGGGCTTCTACTCCCCCAGTCAATGGCCCATCCAACTACTTCTGCCTTTACTCATTGGACTATTCAGCCACCTGCAAAAACTCATGAAGGCGACTACAAGACCGAAGGCAAATGCCAGAACTAATAAAGGGAAAAATACATCTCCCCTCTGGAACAATCCCTTCACCTGAATCAAATGCAAGACAGACTACAACACTGTCCAAAACGCAACATGCCAACCACATCTACCCAGAAATGAGGGCAGAGCACTCAGCCATGTAAGACCGTCCCCCAACACACACAATACCTCACCGATCCAGGAAGAGACGCGGATATGCCGCTCCCTGAGTTCATCTCCATTCAAAGAAGGCAACCCACTTGGGATGCCTATTATCTGGTTGAAAGGTACCGCCAAACTGTGAAAAGGAACCAGCCTTACCCATACTATGGATGCAACGCTCTGGACTCAAGGTCCTAGACACAACTGGGGAAGCCACAAGCAGAAACCTAACAGCTAGAAGGAGTTTCAAAATTGAATGCAGAACATAGCTGAACCTTAACCTTTAGTACTACTCCACATATCCAGCCATGACTCGGAAACATATATACATGGAGCACCAATGAAACAGACTGTGGCAGACTAGGACACTAACCTGCCCCAGTAATCCCCATTCAGGTCTGTATCTCTCTTCCTTCCTTTTTTTTTTTTTTTTTAAGAAAGATGCTACCCAGTGCCTTGGGTGAGAGCCATTTACCTGCTGCGCCCCTAGAGTGCCTAAGGTATACCAGAACTCCCGCAATGTAAGAAATAAGTGCTCTGCTGCACTTGAGACTGGAAAACTGTCCAGACCACACCAGTCTATGTCTCCACCGAACTGAACACACAGGAGAGATTACCAGCAGGCTGACTAAACTAAAGGCCACAAACTGCAGAACCCTACTGCACTGCCTTTTTTTTAAAGATGCTGGCAATCCATAACCTGCAGCTGCACCTCCTCCTGCAAGAGAGTGGCAACTGGAGAAGTGGAGAGACAGTTAGTATACCAAGTACAGAAATCCTAGTGCCTTGAGCAGAAACTAAATGGGACCAAAATGAAAAACAAAAGAGCTCTCAGTCAAACCATTGAAGCAAGTGATACGAGAATTAGTGTTCACGAAAAAGAGGGTAAACCGAGAGCCACCTCAGGACAAAACTGCCCCAGATCTAGCTAGAGGCAGCCAAGACCCCTGCGATTAGCCAACTAAAACCAAGATCCTACAGGAATACCCAGAGGTACAGTCCAGCATGGCCACATTGGACTGAAAAGAAAAACACAGTCCCCCGTATTTCTGAAACCAAGGGCCAAGGAGACCACAGAATGCAAGAATTAGCTAAGTTAGGCAGCAGGACACCCCCCCCCCCCAATCATGCGGTGCCTGGGGTAACAAAGAGCAGAAGATACAGTACCAAACAAACCTTAGTTGCTTGGGGGACTGTACGGAAATCTTGAAAAAACCCCAAAAATCAAAGCTAACCCACAACAGCCAGAAGTATGAAAACATACCAGCAAGAAAACCAGTACCAGACCACTGAAGGGTGAAGACAGGCAAGATACACACACAGAAAACATGCAGCTTAAATGCCAAGTGTGCCCAGAAGATTCTTGGCAACCCAGCATATCCTGTGTTACTTGGCAGTGTGAGTGGCAGCAGATTGCCAGGCCTTTTTTCTAAGCCAATGGAGGATTAAGTAACCTGCCCAAAGCCACAAAGGATCAACCCTAATGGGAAACCCACCCTGGAGTCTTGAATACCAAGTCAGAGTTTTAAAAACTAGGCTACTCCTCCAATGCTCTCTCATGTACTATCTTTTTTTTTTTTGAACAGTACAGAGGAATTAGACTTACCTGCTAATTGTTGTTCCTTGAGGGACCAGTCCAGTCCAGCACCTCTGGGTAGTGTACCTCTTCCAGCAGCTTGGAGACTGAGCATGCCATCTTTTTGATGACACTAGTGTACTTAAGCAGCTGGCACCGCCCACCAGCCCCAGTACCTATTGACAAAGCAGACTCAGAGGAGCAACAAATAAGTAGTTAAACATGCAACAAACACTTCTATGCCTAAATAAACTAGTACCCCCCTCCATCCCCTGGGAAGGATATCCCGCTTCCCTCCCCTCCCCGGATGAGGAAGCCTACCTGTTGAGTGCCCCCAGCAACTCCAACCAGTGTGAAGCAAGCGACTGACAGCTCTTCCAATCCGCCCCCCCCTCCCCCGGCTCCTCCTGGCCACTTCCTCCACCAAGGGAACCAGCTTCAGGACCGGGGTGCGCACAGCTTATCACAGAAAGCACTTAGGGAGGGTTCTGGGACTGGACTGGAGTTCCTCAAGAAACAACAATTAGCAGGTAAGTCTAATTTCTCTTTCCTTATTGTCCCTCCAGTCCAGTCCCACACCTCTGGAATGTATCAGAGCAGTTAAACTAACAGGAGGGAACCTCACAACCGGCCTGAAGAACTGCCAATCTGAAACAAGCATCCCCCTGGACATCCTGGCAATAATGCTTAGAGAAAGTATACAGCAACAACCATGTTGCCGCCCTACAGATCTCCACCAGCAGAACTAAACTATACTCTGCCCAGGAGGCTGCCTGAGCCCTCGTGGAATGTATCTGCAACTCCGCCAGTACTGCTTTACCCTTCAAGATGTACGCCGACATGATCGCCTCCCTGATCCATCTGGAAATGGAGGCTTTAGCTGCCGCCTCACCTTTGCACGGCCCGCCAAACAGAACCAACAGACAGTCCGATCTCCGAAAGGATGATGCCCTTTTCACATACCTTCACAAGACTCTTAACATCCAGGCAGCACAGCTGTGGAGTGGCAAGGACCACATCCGCACTTGCCAGAGCTGGTAAGGAAAAGGCCTGATTTACATGAAATGCTGACACCAGCTTTGGCAAAAATGAAGGTACCGGGCACAAGACCACTTTCTCCTTGGAAAAGGAAAGGAATGGCTCCTGGCACGACAGGGCACGAAGCTCTGAAATCCTGTGTACCGCAGAAATTGCCACCAGGAATACTGTTTTCAGAGTCAAATCCTTCAAGGAAGCTCAACCCAGCAGCTCAAAGGGTTCCTCAGACTGCGCCATCAGCACTAGATTGAGATCCCAACGCAGTACCACTGCCCTCCTCAGCAGATGGAGATGGGTCACCGCCCTTAGAAATCTCAGCACATCAAGAGCCATGCTGTAAGTAAGAATCGATCCTCCTGGGGCATGCGAAGCAGCTCCTGTGTCAAGAGGTCCTTCCGCCCTGGAAGCCACCACTGTCGATCTGCCAGTATCCGAATCAGGTCGGCCTACCATGGACGCCTCAGCCAGTCCGGTGCCACCAGACTTACTAATCCCCAATGCGCCTCTATCCATTGCAGTACTCAGCCTATGAGTGCCCACAGGGGAAAAACATAGGAGAGACCCTCTTCGGGCCACCCCTGAATTAGAGCATCCAGAACCTTGGACATACTTTCTTTTCTTCCGCTGAAAAACCAGCAGGCCTTGGACGACTCGAATGTTGCCATTAGGTCCATGACCGATGTGCCCCATCAGCGGACCACCTGCTCAAACACTCCCTGATTGAGCTGCCACTCTTCGGGGTCCACGTGCACTCGGCTGAGATACTCTGCCATCACATTGTCGACTCCTGCTACATGCGCCGTGCTAATGCCTGGAGACGAATCTCTGCCCCTCCAAACAGCCTTTTTGGCCTCCTCCTCCAGATCTGCACTGCCCATGCCTCCTTGCCGGTTAATGTAAGCCATTGTGGTCACCTTGTCCCAGAGGACTTGAACTGCCTTCCCCTGCAGTCATGGCTCGAAACCTTCTAGCGCCAAGGTTACCGCTCACAACTCTAGCCTGTTGATCGACCACAGGGCCACCTGCGGACTCCACTGTCCCTCAACAAAGTGTCCTCCACAATGGGCTCCCCCACCTGACAGACTGGCATTGGTCATCAGTGGAACCCACACCAGAGACTCAAGTGGCATGCCACCTTCCAGGCTCCCTGGATGCAGCCACCACCTGAAGGCTCTCCTGGTGCTACACGGGCAGGGGAGTACTTGGGACAGGTATTGATTCTGATGGGACCACCGACAGAGCAGAGCCCTCTGCAGCCACTGCATGTGTGCCCTTGCCCATGGGACTAGCTTGAGAATGGCCACCATGGTCCTCAGAACCTGCAGATAATGCATGCCAACGGTCTCGTCATCTTCAGGACTGCCGTATCAACTGTTGTAGCTCCTGCGCCCGGCAATCTGGCAGGAAAACCCTGCCCACACGGGTATCGAAGCACGCTCCAAAATACTCTACTCCTGGGCTGGCCATAACTGACTTTTGGCCAGGTTGACCCCTCCAAACGAGACTTTGAAGGAACTCCACCACCTGTGCTGTTGCTCTTTTGCTGTCGTCCCTGGACTTTCCCAGATCAGCCAGTCATCTAGGTATGGGTGGACGAGAACCCCTTCCTTGAGGAGAGCTGCTGCCACCACTGCCATGACCTTGGTATAGGGGGTGGTTGCCAGACCGAAGGGCAATGCTCGAAACTGGGAATGACCCCTTGGCGCCACAAAGCGGAGAAACTGCTAATGTTCTGGATGGATGGGAATATGCAGATATGCCTCTGTGAGATCGAGAGACATCAAGAATGCTCTGCTTCCTACCGCCACTATTACTGATCCCAGCATTTCCATGTAGAAATGCGGTATCCTGAGACAGCGGTTCATGCTCTTGAGGTCAAGAATCGGGTGAAAGGAACCTTCCTTTTTGGGCACCACAAAATACATGGAGTATTGACCGCAGCCGTACTGGTCTCACGGGAACTGGTTCCACGGCTCTTAGCTGCAGAAGATGAATCAAGGTCTCTTCTACTGCCAACGACACCGCTGTGTCCACTTTGGGTGATCAAAGGAGCTCTTGTCCTTGCTCCGGCAGCGAGTAAAGGCACACCATGGATCGCACCCCTTTAAGACTGGCCCCCGGCAGATGCCACTCATCCTGGCTCATCTATCATGCTACTCTCCCTGTACCAGGAAGACTTTCTGTGATTTCCGCACCACCTGGAGCGGCGGATCTTCCAACGCCTCTTCCTCTGCCAGGAGATTAGCGGGCATATTCAGGGCTATGAGGGACTCCAAGATGAGTGCCAGCAGCTCCTCCTGGTGGAACACCCAAACAAATCCGGGCATGATCCTCCTGTTCTGGGATCTCCTTCCAACTCCTCTTGCAGATCTAGCTCCGTGTCGAGGTCTTCCCCATCCAACCCCTCCGACAATGGCGATTGTTTCCACTCCTCTGAGCTTCTAGCCCATGCTTAGATGTCACAGCCCCTGACTTGTGCTCTTTTGTGTCCAACACCCTCTTAGCCTCACGTTCCGGGGCTGAGGAGCCACTTGCCAAGCCCTGTTGATGTAGGCAACACCTTATGCAAAAGTAAGACAAACACAGGTGAGAACTCCCCTGGGAGCCCTATTGCTCCCTGGGCTTGAGGGGTGGATAGCCCGGGCATCATGCAGGGACCGGGAGCTGGATCTGTTGAAGGTAACACGGCACCTCCCGCCCCCCAGGATCTCTTGCAACCAGGAGGGACTCTCATCCTGCAGGCCCTACTCCAATGACTTAGTCTCTTGCATGCAGTCTAGGCAGATGCCTGCCTCCGAGACCGCTCCCCGTTGGGTCTCGAGGATTTTTAGATTGCGCTGCCATGTTGTACCTCACAGATATGATATTGGCCATGCACTGATCCAGTCAGACTCTGACACCTTCTCTGAGCAAAAGTTTATATTTTTTATAAGGAGTACAGCTTCCCTTACACGCAATATCACCCTTTTGAAAATGGAATAGTTAGGACATCAGGACTACTACAGATGCTAAGGACTTCAAGACAAGACTAAAGACCTTCCTATTCACTGATTACTCTGGGGCCATCACATAGTCTACTCGTCCTTTACCTACAGTAAAGCCCTTACGCCAGCTTACTCCCTTGCTGTACATAGCTCACTTATTTGTAAATAAACCCCCTCAAACCCCTTTCAGCCCCCCTCCAACATTTCCCCCTCTTGCAAAGTCCTTCCTCTGTAAATAGCTCCCTACTCCCACCCTAGAAGTGTCCCTTTCCAGTGATCCCTCTCCCCCCTCCAAGTACTCCTTTATAACCCTTTACAATCCATTGCTCATTGAAATTAAGTGTTAATTTGACTACTGTTTAGATTGAAGGCTACTTATTTTGTCAACCGCTCTGATTGAAGGATAGAGCGGTATATAAAACCTGATAAATAAATAAATATTCAAAAATACTCTGTAAATAAGTTACTTTAATATGTTACTTAGCTCTTTTGCTAAACAGCTGTTAAGACATTAAAAGTGAGTTCCATGTTATAATGCAATTGTGTTATATTCATTGTAAACCGCCCTTGATCTCTGGAAGGCGCGGTATATAAAGAAAAAATAAAATAAAATAAAATCTGGGCTAAGAGACAAGGGATGATCATGTCAGGTTACTCACTGACCATAAACAGATGGAAAGATTTCATTTGTCTCCTACCACTGACTGTGTCTATCTTTTTAGTTATATACATTTCTTATATGGAGGTACTCCTTGTTTTTCACAGAATAAAACTGTAACTACTACAAACATCTATGCAGCAATATTTTCTGCTTATCTTTCACTTATTTATGTCTCTAACTTTTTGTCTGATCCTTCCCAGGAGAAAGTTACAATTTCTCAACAAAGTGTCACTTATATCACCTGACCAGGCATAACAGCTCTGAAATCTGCCCAGCAACAAAATAAGTTGGGCTTTTTCCACAGGTCTACATCAAGACATTGTGCACTGAATAAGATTCCATGTGCTATACAGCTCAAACTTAATGATGTGGCATGAAGTGGGGTTCACCCCCCTTGATACCATTCCATACCAGGCATTGTAGCATAGTGGGAAGGGCTGCGGGCACTGCCCAGAATGCCTTCAATCTGTACCCGGGTAGGTAAAAGGATCCCTAGCACAGTGCACCTCCACAGGCTCAGGCACGGAGCACTAGAATACCTGAACTAAAATAAAATAAAACCACTTTACCAAAATCGAATTAACTGAAAGGAAACTGCAAATGGCTCCCTAAGAAGAAGCTGCTCTGTCCTGCTTTTTTTCTCTGGTGGCTGCCTCTCCCGGGCGCCCAAAATACAGCAGAAGGTTAAAATGCATGTGGACCTGAAGAAGAAATCGCACCTAAACACAGCGGGGGGAGTTTCTTGCACCGCTGCAGGCTCCCAAATACGCAGCTGAAGGCCACTCTGTCTCCTCATGTTCCAGCGGTTGCTGGGGGTTCCTGCTGTCCTCCCCCTCTCCACTCTTACTTTGGAGCCTCTTTGCCGTGTGGCTTTTCGACCCCTCGTGCTCAGCCTTCCTTCCTGGCTTCGGTACTGAGGGGGGCGACTTGGGGCTGCAGGCTGTCACTCCTGTCAATCAACTACTGCCCCTGCGGCGGCTTCTCATCTGATAATGGGTTTGGGATCCAACAGAAGCCTCGGACTGAGGAAGGCCCTCACAGAACTACCCCCCCCCCCGAAATCCTGGGGGGGGGGAGAAGGAATATCCTCCCTTCAGCCATGTTGTCCCCTGGGTTCTTTCTGATCCTTCTGATTTTTCCCTGCCTTTAAAACAAAGAAACCTGTACCTTAACAGGGAAATAAAAATGAAACTCTAACTAAACCTATCTCCTTAGTTGTCCCTTCAGTGAGTCCAGCACACTGGCTCACTACCTCCTCCAGTTGCTTGGAGATTGAGCATACTGGGGCTGGTGGGTAGTGCCAGCTGCTTAAGTACACTAGTGTTATCTAAAAGATGGCATGCTCAGTCTCCAAGCTGCTGGAAGAAGTACACTACCCAAAGGTGCGGGACTGGACTGGAGGGACGATAAGGAACTTTGTTTTTTTCTTTGTTTATTCTTTAATACTCACCAAAGAACATTCAGAGAAGATAAATTATCTACCCCCCCCCCCCCCCATGAAGGAAAGCCATCCTGTTCGGCACACAACAGCACAAAGCAGTGAAAATTCAGCCAGGAAGCCCCAGCGCGCTTCCGAGCTTCAACAATGGCTGCCATTTGCACCGAATGGGAACAGCTCGGCTCCATTGTATCGAGTTAACAGCACAGGAACAGCTGCCCCAATGGAGACACTCTGAGCATTTAGTGGCTCTTTAGTGCTGCAATTAAAGGTTTCTCCTTTTCCTTTACTTCTCGCCATAAAAATAAAAACGTATACCTGAGTCCTATCCTGGCTAAGAAAACAAATAATGTCCCTGTATTTAAGGAAAAGGTTGACAGAGGAGAGAGCGGAGTTTAGCAGCAAACAGACCTCTTACCCCCACACAAGTATGAAGGGGCCTCGCTATAAGCGACTGCTCGAAAGTAGGAGAAGGTATTGCCTCTTCGGATTCTTTGTGTTTAATCATTCTTTAATTCATGTGCTCATTCCTTAATACATGTGCTCATTTCATTTCTTTTTATTATAATTATTATTTTTTCTCTTTTGAAGTATCCTGATGCGAGAAAACCGACGCTGAGGAAAAAACGCCTGATGGCCCTAACCCACCAGAAAGGAAGAGCACTAATCACGCCATTACTTCCATAAATCCTGAAGACGTTTTACCTCAAGCAATAATTCTAATAATCACAAAATAAAATACTGAAGACTTAAAGAAGAAAACAGAAAGAAAACAAAATGCAGTATAAGGTGAAAGAAAAATACTTGACTTGCAGCGGCAGCCCAAAATTGCACCAGTCTCAAGCCAGAGAGAGAGAACTAGCCTCTGTCCATCAGCCTTCTCCCCAATCAAGGGGATGTTGGCCTACAACCCCCACTGGAGGATCTTTCTTTTTTTTTTCCTTTTTAAGAGCTATTGCCTGGAACGAGGAATGATAAGGAAGTCTCCTTTTGCCATTAGAGATGCCAATATGGTACCTTTAAAAGCAGGAGAAGTGTTCATGAATGAAATAGCAAGTAGAGGACAATCACTGTGTAATCACTGCACTGAATTCAGATGAAATCAAAAGTAGTGGATATAATCCAATTAAAACAAATTCTGAGAACAGTCAACATTATTTCTGGGTAATGTTACACAAATGCATAGGCACTGTTTAACACAGCAAACTCTCTTTTGCCATTATGTTAACATGTTACCTGTAATTTTCAAAATATAGATTAATATTCAAAAAGAAAACTGATTTTCTTCGGTTATTAAAGCATGATAAGAGAAACTCTTGAAATTATTTTTTTTTTTACTGTGAGAGGATCTGAAACTCATATAGCTCACTGTAGCAAAATTACCTAGAAAATATATTCAACTGGAAAACTGGTATTCACAGTGACTTGGCATATATGGTAATAGAAAAACGCGTGAAAAACAGTTTCTGTGGTATTCTGATTCCTTTCAATGTGTGTAATCTGAATTGAAAAATGCCAACTACAATAGACAGATCTTGAAAAAATGCTAATCATTAATCCCCACAGACAGCAGAATGTTTTGATTGACAAGGCTTTTTTGTGTAATATAAAACAGCTCTATCCTATAGCATCTGAGTAAATGCAGTGATATTCAGTGGCATTTCTATCAGTTGTAAATGGGAACAAAATGCCTTTTTAAATGAAGTTTTGTAACAATTATTTGCCTGACACTGAAAAGTCTAAAATGATTTTCAGATATTATCATGGGGAGGATGGCTTTCAAAAGGGGATTTAGGCACTTATCCAAGGAGTACTTAGATCCCTGGGTATAAATGCTGCTCCACAAAGATCAGCTGCACATAGATAGCCACATAATTTCACAACATGACTAGGTTTATTTAGTTGCTTTTAAAAAGGGCACTTCCAGGAGCATACCTGGGTTGGGAGGGAAAGTATGCATGTATAATTGAAAATAGACTAAAGGTGTTTCTAGTCCCACTCGTGCTCCTTGGGCAAGCCACTTAACCCTCCATTGCCATGTTCCCTGTAAGTATTAGCGCATGTGTCACATATCCCCTTGTGTTAAATATATCCCCCAATTGTGTTGTGACCACTTTGATTGAAGGGTAAGGTGGTATACAAAACTGTCTAAATAAATAAATAAATAAAGGTGCACAGGTACATAAGCTTCCACAAACTCTGCCTCTAAGTGACTTATTGAAATTTGCCGTCATGCTCAAGGGATGATATGTTTTAAATTGCAACTTATTTATTTAAGGAGTTGGCATACCGCCATTCATAAAACCACATCATGGCGATTTACAACAATAAAGGGGGAAACTCAGTACATTAACAGTAGGGCCAGTTGTCCCAATGGTTTTGTTCTGCAGTTACTTTGTATAATTTCTGCAGTGCCAAACTCCTGTCAGCTGCTGGACAGGTGGCAGCTGTAAAAGACCCTTCTATGACAATAAAAAGAAGCAAGAAGGAGTCACGTGATGCAATAAACACAGCAGTGGCAGTGGGGGGAATTAGTGCTGGGCTCTGAGGATCCCCTCACCAATTCGCCCCACTGTCACTGCACCCGGTCTCCCGCGGAGCTACATATGTACAGTGTGTAAACCTAGGAACACCTGGACCCACTTGCTATAGTTTGAGCGAACGAGGCTGTTGGATGGCGGCACGCGTGGTCCATAAGGATTGGGAGAAGGCCTGCATGGGAGAAAAAATGGCAGACAGCCACATGGAGGAAGCAGGATCCCCAGCAAAAGATGCACTCTTTGAAGAGGTTACCCATTCAGTGGTGGCAGCTCTCACCGGTAAATTTGATTTGGTGTTCGTGAAGTTGGAGGGAGTTACCCAAGCCTTGGAGAGGTACAATAAAAGACTTGAGGAGGCAGAGATTTGATTGGCTGCAGTGAAAGTGAACACAAGCAGTACTCAGACAGCTGTTATGGAGATTTGCAAATTGGTGACCTAACTACAAGAAAAGATTGACGATTTAGAGAATCGGAGTAGGCGCAACAATCTCAGCTTTGTTGGGGTCCCGGACAGCGTTAAAGAAGGAGAGCTGCAAGGGTTTCTTGAGACCTGACTGTCTAAGACCAATGTTTTGGGGGAAGATTGTAAACCACTGATTATTGAGCAGGCCCACCACCTTGGACCCCAGAGGCCTTAAGGAGCTCAACCGAGGGTGTCGATTGCCAGGTTGCTGAACTTTCTCCATAAAGACCGAGTATTCTGAGCAGCAAAAGGACAGGCCTCTCCTCCCACCCATTAAGGAGCTAAAACCTTAATTTTTCAGGACTACTCTACTCAACTGCCACAGAGAAGGAAGACTTTCACTCCAGTATGCTGAAGCTAATATCAGATTTACTCTGCAATACCAAGCTCGCCTGATGGCCGGTGCAGTTCTTTGATGCAGTGGATTCCACCTTAAGATTTATGGATACTATCCTTTCTGGGGACTCTACATGAGGCGGAAGGCCGCAGACCTGAACTGTTCAGCTGTGTCTGCCACTTTGGATTTGGGGTCACTGGATGTGACTCCAAACTCCTGTTTATGGGACTATGAAACTTTTGATCTGGCAGTTGGAGGGGATATCCTTCTTTGCCCCCTTAATTAGGGGAATTCCCCTATATTATGCCTGCTGGAGGACTGAGTGGTTTGCTGCGGAGTGTGTATGGGGGGGAGGTGTCCTCCGGAGCCTTCGTGGACTCTACCTCTTGTGGCTATGGGACCATTGGAAATGGACCTCACTTTAAACGGCTTGTTCTTGGGCTTTTTGTGCAGGATAGTGTCATGGGTAGGTCATTCTTTGTTTGCTGTTTACCGCAGGGCTCATCAGTTTGGGCATGCTTTGAAATTGGGGGGGGGGGGGAGGAGAGGTCATGGAGGGGACTAGGCTATGAGGCAGGTGGTGTATGGGTGAATGTGAGCAGTAAGGGGTGTTTCTTGGTGTGTGACAATGAGTAAGTTGAAGGGGATGTGTGTGGTGGGGGGAAAGGGGAAGCCTTACACTTTTACCGTGGCTCATAGATGTGAGGATGAGCGGTTGGTGGAGTTTAAATGTGGTTAGGGAACTGAAGGGTAGGTGGGCGGGGTTAAGTGTAGAAGGGGATGGGAAGGGAGGGGAACCAGGCTTACGACTGAGATTGGGTGAATGTTTGTGGAGGTGAAGGGTGGGTTTAGAAATGGAAGTGTGGCAGGGGACCCTAGGCTGGGGGGGGGGGGGTTCCTTGGTGGACAATGTGTTACAAAATTCTTGGGATTGGGACTTCAAGTGTTGGGATCTGGGGTGAGAGTTATATCCTGGAATGTGTGTGGCCTAGGCAGATCTGCTAAGCAGTGAAAGGTCCTCTGGGCCATGTTGCGACATAAAGGGGATGTAGTGATACTCCAAGAGACTCACCAATCGGAGAGTAAACTGGCGAAGTTGCAACGTGGTAAAGTGGAACAGGTATTTGGAACCCCGGCGGTCGGAAGTGAGAGATGGCCATTCTCCTGCACCACTCTATCAACTTTCAATCCCGGAAAGTTGTACAGGACCCTAGTGGGTGCTATATGTTGGTCGAAGGTGAATTACAGGGGAAGGGGTGATAATGGGCTGTTTATGCTCACAATGTGCCTGATCCTCACTTTTTTGATTGGTTGGCTGTGGAACTTGAACACTTCTCTGACTTTCTGGTGCTACTGGGGGGGAAGGGACTTTAATGGGGTTATAGAACCTGGGTTGGATACATTGGGTGGACCAGCAGGTGGACACTGGCCTACAACCAAATCCTTGAGGAGCTTTATAGTGCGATGCCAGCTTGTTGATGTGTGGAGGGATTTACACCCACAATACAGGAATTATACACACCTATTCCATGCACATGCGCATCTAGACTACATTTTTATGTTTGAGGTTGCTTTTGGCGTTGTGACTGAAGCCACGATTCATCCATCTGAAATCTCCGATCATGCTCCAGTGAAGGTAGATCTGGAATTGGGGGGAAGGACCAGTGGAGTGCGATTTTTGCATCTCCCTCTAGAACTTACCAGAGATGAGGGATTTCAGGCCTATCTGAAACAGCAATGGAATGATTATTTGTGCCATAATCAGGAACATCTTGAGAAGCCTGAATTATTTTGGGAGGCCTCTAGGCTGTGCTTAGGGGGAACATCACTGTCTACACTGTTAAGGGTGGCGTGACATCAATGCCCGAGTACCTCGTTTGGAGTGGCAGGTTTGCACGGAACATCGTATTCTGGCTGAACATCCCTCGGAAGAAAATCGGGCTCATTTGCTGGCCTCTCAAGTAGCCCTAAATACACTATTAGATCAGCGCTCTCCTGTTATATTACAAGTACCAATTTTATCAGTATGGTGATAACACCGGGAAACTGTTGGCTCATTGTCTAAATGACAGTCAGGGCTCTCATTTTATTTTGGCCCTCCAAGATCGACGAGGGGAATTGCGAACCTCTACAAATGAAATTGGTGCGATTCTGAAAGACTTTTATTAAGCACTTTATACTAGGGAGGATGTTCCTCTGACTTTGACAGAGAAATATTTGGCCCAGGTTCCCTTGCCGTCCTTATCTCTGGAGCAGGTGGCTTCATTGGGGGCGCTGATTACCACAGTGGAATTGCAATGCTATATTATGATAGCGGCTAACTATCGAGCCCCTATGAGGACAGAGAAGGCAGGCTTTGCCTCACATAAATGTTGTCCCAGGTGTCAACAGAATTTGGCTCATATGTTTTGGGGATGCCGGCAGATTCAGGACTTTTGGGAGGATGTTCGGGGGGGGGGGGGGTGTGTGTGTTGTGTGCTTCTTGGCGACTCCTTTGTTCTGTGCCTGGGGTTGGCGATCTTGGATGATTTTCGTGTGGGGGATAGCCCAAAGGGGAAGTGGGCCCATCTATTAGTTCGCAAGGGCTGTCTTATGGCTAAGCAATGAGCAATGCCTTCTGCGTCAATGGAGAGCTGAAAGCCCAAGTATTTGGGAATGGTGTCTTGCTTGACACCAGCTGGCAGTGTGGGAAAGCCTGGCTTCCAAGGGCGCAGAGCAGCTTTTCTTTACCTATGGGGCTTGTATTTGTCTTACCTTAATGCCCATGCCCGGAATGACCTACTTACCCTCTAAAAATGGATGAAAGTGTTATTTGGGATGTTTGTTTGATTGGACTGCAGGGATAGAGGTAACCTGGTTCTCCATTGGGGAGGGAAGAGGGAGGTTTTGGTAGTTGGGAACTCCCTTGGGGTGGCGCAGAACCCACCCACTCTGAGGGACTCTATTGATAGAAGTGGGGAGGAGGGTAGAGAGAGTGGGAAGGAGAGGTTTGTTGAGGTTTCTTAAAATTTAAAAATGACAAATAGTTCTGCTGTTTGTGACGATTACTGGTCTTCCTATTTGTTTAATTTGGGCACATATGCACTAAAGGTTAGCATGCACTCAGAATAGTGAGCTATACACTAAGGGGAATTTTTACCAAACCGCATTACCTGGGTAGCAAAGGACTCATGTGCATTTTTGACATCACACTTAAAAACCCACGCTACCTGGGTAGTGCACCTGGGTGGGGCATGAGTATTCCTGCTGTGGCGCCGCTAGCAGAGGCCTTGAAAACCCCCAGTTAGTGCTTGGCAGGGAGCAACTAATCCAGTTCCTTTTTTTCATTCCTATTTCAATTTTTATTTTAAAAAATTATAAATTTCTGTTATTGTAAACTGCCTTGATGTCTGAAAGGAGATATAGCAAGCTTTTAAATAAAGTATAATGGGTGGTGCTAGTTGCTCCCCACAGTAGTATTAATGCAGCGAGCTGCACTAAATTAATGGAGAACAGCTGTCCCCACCCCCCTGCACATTGACCTCCCCGCTAATATTGTGGCCCAAACCTGCGTTACTAGTGTGGGGCTTAGTAATTATGCCTCTAAGGCTCTAGTGTGCAAGTTAATCCGGGGTTGCTGGCATGTACATCCTCAAACTAGCATGTACTTACATTTCAGTGAAGGAACATCCGGTGCAAACTAGGTTTTAGTGGGTATACAAACTAATGTGCCCACTAAAGCTTGAAAGTTTACACGTTCCCCAGACCAGCACTTTTCCTCCTACTCAGTACATGTGAGGAGGCAATGCCCCAATCAACACCTCCTCAGACACAAGTTACAAGGCTTCAGTGCTGCAGGAGTTGAGAGATGACATGAGATTAAAGACATCTGTGAGAAAGACGAAGGACAGATGGGTGAAGAAAGGAGACAAGCATAGACAAACAGAGAAAATGGAAAAGAGAATCAGGAAATTAAGTTAAACAACAGACAAGATGAAAGTAGATAAGATGGTGAAAAATAACTCTTTAAGCAACCAAGAGGGAGAAAAAACACATTTTGAGGTCAATTTTCAGTGACAGGCCAACCCATATAACTATATAGACGTTATCAATATAAAGGAATGCCAATATTCAGTGACCATAAACACAAACTTTGCTTCTGAGTGGCTTATTGACATTTTTCTGTCATGTTCACGAGGTGACGTTTAAGTCTTGCACTGCCTGTTATATATATCTTTATTTTTCCTCTTGAAATTTCTTGATGCCTCCGTATATTTTTGTGGACTTAATTGGGTAAAGTAATATAGTATTGGAATTGCTTTGTGTTAGTTTTTTGGCTTATTGTTACTTACCTCTTTTTTCTTTCATTCTTGTTGAATGTATAATTAAAAACTTAATAAAGATATAAATAAAAAATAAATGTATCGTTTTTGTTTTCCCATACCCTCAGTATGTTAGCCTTTGTTGTCTTGTCAACCACTCTGATTGAAGGATAAGGTGGTATACAAAACTGGTTAAATAAATAAATAAATGATGTTGCATATTGGTTGAATGTAGAGATTAAATAATAGTGCCGATGGGGCAGATCCTTGTGGTACGCCTTGCATGACCCTTATGGGTCGGGATGTGTTGGCGCCGACCTTGACCTGTATCTGCCTGTCCGTTAGGTAAGAGTGGAACCATCTCAGGGTGGATCCGTGTAGTCCGTTGTTCTGTAGTCTTGCTAGAAGCGTTCTGTGGTCCACTGTGTCGAACGCTGATGAAATGTCAACGAAGATCATAATTATTCCATTCTTGCAGTTGTCTATGAGGTGGAGTATGTTGTTGAAGAGGTGTAACAGGAGTGTTTCGACTTCGTGGTTGGGGCGGAACCCGTGTTGGTTGATGTCCAGCGGAGCGTAGTTGTCAATGAGGGAGGAGTGGCCTAGTGGTTAGGACAAGGTACTTCAGGCCAGAGGGCCGGGGGTTCAAGTCCCACCTGGGGACAGCAATCTCAGGCCAGAGGGACTGGGATTTCTAGTCCTATAGGTACTCCTTGTGGTCTTGGGCAAGCCACTTAACCCTCCATTGCCCATGTTCCCTGTAAGTATTAGCGTATGTGTGTCATATCCCCTCGTGTTAAATGTATCTCCCAAGTGACCGCTTTGACCCGGTGAAAAGCGGGATATAAATACAGCTAAATAAAAAATAAAAATAAATGTGATCTTGTAGCTAATACTGTACTGCCTTTTCAATAATTTTTGCCAGTAGTGGTATGCTTGAGATAGGTCTGTAAGCAGCTGGGTTGTTCTTGTCGAGTGTTGATTTCTTCGGGATTGGTCTTATTGTAGCAAGCTTTAGCTGGTTTTGCATGATTCCTTGGGTTAGTGAACTGTGCACCATGTTGTGTATGGTGTAGATGAAGTTTGTCTTTGTTGCCTTAATCCATGTCACTGGTCATGGGTCTGTTGGTGCTGTGCTTGTATTCAGTGCTGTGATGATGTGAGAGAGCTGCTCTGTAGTAACTGGGACACTATGGCATGCAAGTATGGCTAGAGTTGCCAACTGACTCCAGATGCACACAACAGGCTTAATCCAGTCCTGGGTTTAACCATTGCATGCAGGGACATGTAGTTCTGATTTCTCTAGTGCACTCCATAAGAAAAGCAAGGCTACAAGTCCCTGCATGCAATGGACTGGATCAAGCCTGTCGGGCGCATCTGGAGCCAGTTGGCATCTGGAGCTAAGTATGGCCCACTGGCTGAAAGAAGCCCACCTAACTTATTTGTCTGGTCTGCTACCATACTTTTTCTGCCTGCAGCTCAATCTTGGCCATAGAGATTTACAGATTACTTCATGTGTGGTTGCAATAAGGCTAGTGGATTCAAGCTCCACCCCACCAGCGAAGGAAGACAAGGACAATAGATTCTGTCGGATTGTAAATAGTTATTCTACTGTGTACGATCTCTTAATGATCACTTATTGTAAATAGTTCTATGTATATAGTTCTCATTTGTTCTATGTAATTTTGTTACAGGTTCTATCTAACTTATAGTTTTATGTAAACTGTTCTATGTATAATATTGTTCTCCTGTAAACCGTGCTGATCACGAGTAGTGCGGTATAAACAGATGGCAGCCAACTCCCATCATGGTCCCACGAGAACCTCTTCTCCATGGGCCCTTTCGGTAACTTGAAAAATCCTATGTGTTGTACAGTTGAGATCCCAGTAACTGCCTATAGACAACCAAACGGACTAACGGATACGGTCACTCCATAAGGCCTTCTCAATAAAAAGTAATCCATGAAGCAAGCAGATTGATCACCTAGTTTCAAGGAAAATGCACTCCTGTAGCTAACGCGCTTTCTTCCGGGAGAGCTGCGAACTACGACAATGGCCGCTCGTCCCTGTGAGAACCAAAGAAACCGACGGGAGTCACGGGACGGGAGGAGGCCGGGCTGGCGACCTGACGTCAGAGGGAGCTAAGGGGCGGGGTGACGAAGACGGAAGTGGTTAGTTGGCAGGAAGAAGCCGTGGTGATCGGTGTTCTCAGTTTGGGTTTCTGTAATTATCGATTACTGAAGAGAGGGAAACAGACAAGACACTTAGGAGAAAGGAAACGGCCTAAATACCATGGAGGTAAGGAGCTAGTTGAAAGGGGAAAAAGGGCGCCAGGTGTCGCTGTCAGGATGGTGATGACTCGTACACTTCTTTTTTACCTCGTCGGTAAGGAAGGGGGTTGACTTTGAACACGGCTCGAATAGCTGGCGTTCAAAATATCTGGTAGTTGTGCCAGATTTCCTAATGTCAAGGTACGTTTTACTTTTCTTCCCCCCAACTCCTTTTCGGATTAATTGGGAAGTATGTTAGCATATACTTCTCTTAAGTCAGCACTTAAGAGGAAGAAGTTTTGCATTCAACACCGAAATAAAGGCTTTCAACAAACTCCAAGCTATCAGGATCACTTGGAATCCCTCTTGGTTTCTAAACTAACGAGTTCAAGCTTAGCTTCCTGTGAATACAAAGCATGAGTTAGGGAATGAAATGTACTGTTGTTCCTTGTGAACATAGGCAAGTCACTTAATCCTCTGTTGCATCAGGTACAAAGTTGACAGCCGATGGAGTAAAGTGTACTAGGCTTTGTGCATATCAGTTTGGCTTTTGTACACAATTTTGTATGCTGCCAGTGCCTAAAGGAGTTTGTGCAGGAGCTACCAGAGTGCAAAGCCTGAAACAAGCAGCAGTGCACAGCAATTTAAATACATGATAATGAAGCATTTAGTTGTTCAGTGCAGATGCGTAGAGGTATGCAGAAGGCTGAGCACAACCCTGAGGTTTTAACACATTCTAAGGAAGGGGAATTTGGATTTAGTTCGCCTCTTTTCTCAGAAGCTCAAGGCGAGTTACATTCAGGTACAGTAGGTGTAAGAAACATAGAAATATGATGGTAGAAAAAGACCACATGGCCTATCTACTCTGCCCTTCCATATCAACTACAATAGTCCTCTTTACCTTTAGAGATTACACAGGTACACTAAAAAATTTTTTTTTTAAACTGCCTCTAATGTTTCGATTGATTTTTACGTTTTTTGGTGCGCTGAATCCAAATCTGGTAACCAATTTGCTCCATCACGTACAGATTTTTTGCTACATTGGGTTAGTAGTTTTGAGGTGAACGTTACAGATTGAGAGCGATCGAGATAAAAGTTTCTTGGATGAATTCTTTATACTAATTGTTTAGTAGTTATTCAAATAAGAATAAAGAAAATTGTAACAAGACAGCACATAAGAATAGAGTAATGTCAACAAAACACACTGTGATGGTAGCAAAATTGTCTGCACTTAAAACAGCCACATACATGTGCACAACCAGTGAGCATATAAGAGCGCGGTTAGACACACAGCACAGCAACGAAATGTGCAAACAATGTTGGACAGGTATGTATGTACGAAGAGAAAATGCATACCGCACAATTGCAATACATGAAGACAAACACCCGATGGTGTGAAAATAAAATTCTAATAAATGAGATCCGACACTGTGGTAATAACTAGCAAATTTTTATTTCAAGTTTAGTAAAAACACGATATTTGTCAACACAGTTTAGATTTTAAAGTCATTCTTGGGTCAATCAATCTCCTGGTGGGCCCGTTTCTTCTTCCCCCGAATGCTTCTCTTGGTGCGCTGCTTGGCGTATTTTTCATCTGGGGTTTTCCCGCAGCAGCAACCAGCAGAAATCAGCCATCATAGTGGTGTTCCATCTTCCTTGGTACCTTCTCTCTGCGTCCTTGATGTCCTGGTGAAACCTTTCACCTTGTTCTTCACTGTACGCCCCCAAGTTTTCGGGAAAGTAGTTCACATGGGAGTGCAAGAAATGGACTTTCAGGCTCATGTTACAGCCTTGTTCTTTGAAGGCATTGAGCATCCTGGCAACAATATCCTTATAGTTCTCATCCCGCCTGTTCCCCAAGAATTTGAGAACAACATCCTTGAAGGAATCCCAGGCTTCTTTTTCCTTCTCAGACATCGTTTCAGCGAATGCTCCATCTGAAATGAGTTTCCTTATATCAGGGCCAACAAACACTCCTTCCTTTAGCTTTGCTTCAGAAGTCGGGGGAACTTTGAGCAAAGGTACCGAAAGCACTCACCATCTTTTGGAAGGGACTTGATGAATTGCTTAATGAGACCCAACTTAATGTGGAGAGGTGGTAATAGAATTTTATCACGAGGTACCAAGCTCTCATGAAGAACATTTCTCACCGGGTCTCAAATACTCCCGAATTGGCCAGTCTTTTTTCCCCCAGTGTAGGTCGCGGGCCCGGCTATCCCACAAGCAAAGGAAGCAGGGATATTTGGTGAAACCAGATTGCTGCCCTAATAGCATGGATAGAATTTTAAAGTCTCCACAAATCATCCACTTATGCTCATCATAACGAATCTTCTGAAGAATCAGGGCCAAATTCTCGTATTTTTCTTGGAGAATAACAGAGTGAGCAATAGGAACTGAAGCGAATGTGTTGCCATTATGAAGAAGAACACCTTTTATGCTGTCTTTTGACGAATCAATGAACAGCCGCCATTCAGCAGAATCATACTTGAGTTTAAACTTTTCCATCACTCCGTATATATCGTTGCAAAATACCAAATCTTCCTCTTTGCTGAAATACTTCAAATTGTGTCTCGCGGTTGCGGTACCAATAAAAAGTTGTTCCTGGTGACAATAGATTTTTCTGTTTAAGCCGAGAACCTAGCAGTTGGGCAGCATCTTTTGGGAGTCCTAAATCCCGGACTAAATCATTCAATTCAGCTTGAGAGAAAAGTTCAGGTTTCGGATCTGGTTCAGTTTCAACCTCGGAAGTACTGGACTCATCGGGAAAAAGCCATCTGATGAGTCTCATCATGATCAGAACCGTCCACACAAATATGATCCAAAGATTTTGGTGGTTCAGGCACAGGTACTTCGTTGCTATTACGTTCTTATTTTTTAAGTTGTATCCCTTCACAATGCAAGAGCAAAAATAGCAGTCACTGCTGTGGTCTCTTTGTTCACGCCACATCATAGGTATTCCGAAACGAAATGCTTGTTTTTTACCTTTCATCCATAAGCGTAGATCTTCCTCACATGTCTTGCACACTTTGTGAGGAGCCCACGGTTTGTCTTGATCGCCTAACTTCAAACCGAAATAGGCGAAATATACTTTTTTAATAAATGCAGAAATGTTCCTCTGCCGCTTTTTCACGGTATATTCCCCACAAATAAAACAAAAACTGTCCGGAGAGTTGAAGCAACCTCTGGCTCTGTGAGCCATCACAAATACACAGCACTGCAAACTACAACTATAGTGAACCACTTCGGAATAAAGCTGGATTACGACTGAGCAAACAAAAGGTAATAATGAACTTGCAAGAAACTCAACATTGACAGGAACGTTCAGGTCGCAACCCCCGTGTTTGAGCAAGCGAACGAGGCGAGGCGAACAGGAAAGAACATGCGCCAGCGCGAGTACTGGATTTAGCCCCCCGCCCTCCCAATTGTCCTGTTTAATGTATAAAATGAATACAAAACACTCTAAAATATCATGAGGGAGTGTTTCTAGTTAGTTAACCATTACAACCTCTATTTTGGGCCAAGAAAATAAACTGCAGTCGGCTAAAAAGAAATTATGTGAACATTCCTTGGGTAAGAAATCTAATTTTGCAAGAAAACGTGACGTGATGGAACATTTTGGCTATTTTTCCTGGATTCAGCACCCCAAAATCTATAGGAATCAGTTGCAAAACTGGAGGCAGTTTTTTGGTAGTGTACCTGTGTTATCTGTGTTTGTCCCATGCTTTTTTGAATTGAGATACTGTCGTCATCTCTACCACCACCACTGGGAGACTATTCCACACATCTACTACTCTTTCCATAAAAAAAATATTCCTGCATATTACTCCTGAGTTTATCCCCTTTCACTCTCATCCTATGTCCCCACATAGCAGAGCTTGCTTTCAGTTGAAAGAGGCTCTTCAACTGTTCATTTATTGCATGGAGGTATTTAAATATCTCTATCATATCTCTCTAACCCGCCTTTCTTCTAAAATATACATATTAAGATCTTTAAGTCTGTCCTCATATATTTTATAACGAAGACCACTAACTATTTTAGTAGCTATCCTATGCACTGACTCTAGCCTCTTTATAATTTTGTGAAGGTGTGCTCTCCAGAATTGCAGACAATGCTCCAAATGAGGTCACAACTGAGACTTATACAGAGGCACTATCATCCCCCCCCTTTTTTTATCTTTTTTCTTTTTTTTCTGCTAACCATTCCTCTCCCTATACACCCAAGCATCCTTCTGGCTTTCGCCATCGCCTTTTCTACCTGTTTAGCTACTTTGATTGTCAGACACAGTCACGCCCAGGTCCCACTCTTCTTTTGTGGACAGAAGTACTTCACCCTCTACTCTGTACCGCTCCTTTGGATTTTTGCAGCCCAAATGCATGACCCTGCATTTTTTAGCATTAAATCTCAACTGCCAAATTCTAGACCGTTCTTCAAGCTTAGCTTGATCCCTCCTCATGTTATCTATTCCTTCGTGGGTGTCTACTCTATTGCAGATTTTGGTATCATCCGCAAATGGGCAAACCTTACCTGACAGCCCTTCTGCAATATCACTAACAAAGATGTTAAAAAGAATCAGACCAAGGACTGATCCCTGCGGCACACCACTGGTAGCCACCTCCTCGGAGTGAGCTCCATTTACCTGTACCCTTTGCCACCTTCATTTCAATCAATTTCTAACCCAAGCAGTAACTTTAGGGTCCATCCCTAGGTGTTCAGTTTGTTTATAAGTCGCTTGTATGGAATGGTGTCAAAGGTTTTACTGAAATCTAAATACACCACATCTAGGGCTCTCCCTTGGTCCAACTCCCTGATCACCCAGTCAAAGAAATCAATTGAGATTTGTCTGACAAGACCTTCCTCTGGTAAACCCATGCTGCCTTGGATCCTGCAATCCATTGGACTCCAGAACCTCACTATTTTCTCTTTTAGCAGTGTTTCCAATAATTTACCCACCACAGAGGTTAGACTAAGCTGCCTGTAGTTTTCAACCACATGCTTACTTCCGCTTTTGTGTAAAGGGACCACATGCCTTTCTCTGGTCCTCTGGGGCCACTCCCGACTCCAAAGAAGCATTGAAAAGGTAGGTCAGTGGAGCTGCTAGAACACCCCCCACATTCCTTCATTATTCTTGGATGTATCCCATCTGGTCCCATCGTTTTATCTACTTTTAGTGTAGCTAAACATAGTCTTCTGAAAATCATCTAGGTGTAAAGGGTTAGTTTGTTTTCTGCAGCTAGCATTAGTGTGGCATAAATGCCTGTTTCTCTTCTTTACCTCAATTGTACATGGCCTATAGCTTTTTTATGGTTTTGCTGAAGGGAAATGGTAAAAATAATTGGCAGGGTATGAGTTGCTGAGGAGCAGGTGTGCTGGTGTTTTTACACGTGCTGTAATGTTCTTTCATGCATAAACCATATTATTTCTGCTCATAATATCAGTGTTTATGAGAAATATCATTATAGCATGTGCATACTAGTGCCAAAGCAATTGTTTTTGTGCACGAGGTATGGTTGTTGCTAGTGCAGACCCTTGTGCTTATTTATTTTACATACTGTTCTTCTTTAGTGCAGACTTATTAGGCCGCGTATACACTAAGTGCAATGCAACCTAGTCTGCAGCAAAGTTCTCTAATTGGTACCTGTTTGCAAATGGCTCACGAGCATCCTGTGTGCACAATACGTGCATTTGCTTCATGCTCGTTCGGATCCAAACTTTGTTGGTTTTTGCTGCGAATGCAAAGGGGTGCGCAGTGCTAATTGGGACGCTGTATTATGGAGTACTTCCCTGATTAAGACGTGCTCGCAAACGAAGTGGATCACACTGTGTGCAGCTTGTTTCAGAGAATGCATGCTATGTGTCTCAATTAGCTAGAGTTCTGTCTCAGGTTGCATTACATGTTCTGATCATTGTTTGCTTTAGGAAATTGTGCGCTGTGCTGTAGTGCACAGCTCTAATACAAATCCAAAACCTCTTCCCTTTTCCTTCTGGTCTACTGGAATGGTAAGTATCTGAAGGCTTTTTTTTAGTGTTAACTCAGCCTTAGCATATGATATTGTTCAGTTTGCTTCATAACTACTTTGTAAGTGGCTTCTATTTAAAATATATTATTCTCTACTCCCTCCCCCACAAAAAAGGATTTCAGTCCCAGAACACTTAGATGGAAGTTAAAAAGTTAAGGTACATACTAATGCTAACTAGGAGTTAATAGCCTATGAAGATTAGTAAAATGGGAATACAAAGTCACTACATTCACATTACCCAGTTTTGGGAGGGAGACGTTAGGCCAGTTACTGTTTTTTGACATAAACATAAGAAAGATACTTACTCTACTCTGCCTTACCCTACAGACAAAGATTTACACAAACAAATGGCTATATCTCTATTGTAAATAATACCGGTAACTCAATTATGTTGTGATGACCTGTACATAGTTTGAATAGTGTTATTCTAGTTAATGTTCAATGTTCATACAGAAGTATATTGATTTTTGTTCGATGTGAATAAAAATAAATAAATCTGCAGTGCTGATTTTTAAGAGCAGAAGCAGTTCTACATTAATTAGCACAAGGGATTGGAAAGTAAGCTTAAATGTCACACTCCAGAAAGTGAGCCACTTGACAGTTCTGGGAATGTTTTTGATTCCATCTACAATATCGCAGACCATTCTTGACATCCAACTGTATACTTCTGTACCTTGATGGGGTGACTTTATAAGATATATTTTATACAACCTTACTGCCAAAGGGTAATTCTAAAAATATCCACACAAAACAAATAGGTTTGTAATTGTTTTAGTATTTATATTTTTGGTGGTATAAAGGGTATTTGTTTTGTGTGACTTTATAAGAGCCATTTTACTTTAAAAAGTTATCTCAGGAGTATCAGTGCCTGCAGTGGCATGAACACATGAATTTATTACTGTAGGTAATGCTGGGGTGTGATCTGGACAAAGTCCTGAACTACACTTGTTGATTAGTTGATCAGCACGCATACTCTCATACTCTATGCATGGGTATTTATGCCTATTCCTGAGCAGGCGTAAATGTTTGTGGCCTTAGTGTAGCTGCAATTGCTGCTGGATTTGCACTGGTAATTTATAAAGACACTTATTTTCATCCAATTTGATAGACCCATAAGGGTCTCCTTGTCCTCTAAACCTAGGTGCCCTGATATAAAATTACTCTGTTTTACCCATACCTTACTGCATTCCAGTACTGGTTTTGTCCAACCACCACCCTTTGGAAAGCAGTTTGATGAATTCACCCTCTTTCCCACTTCATTTTACTTTGAAGTTTCATTGTCTTCCAACTTAAGAAATGCTGTAGCTTTAGTGGTTATATGTGAAAATAAATCAATAAACCAAAAGAAAAAGGTGATAGCTTATGGGTGTTGCATTCCTCTTCTCATCTCAAAACAAGAAGTTAATCGTGTGTAGAAACATTTCATTTCAAAGACATGGGGAGTTGGGTATCCAGCAGAGTGGCAGTTAATACCCAAGGAGTGGCTCAGTGGTTGGGACAGGTTACCTCAGGCCGGAGGGCCAGGGGCTCAATTCCCACATAGGGACGAGTAACCTCAGGCCGGAGGGGCTGGGGTTTCTAGTCCCATGACCACTCCTTGTAGCCTTGGGCAAGCCACTTAAGCCTCCATTGCCTCAGGTATGCTTAGATTGTGAGCCCTTTGGGGACGAATGAATAAAAAGTGCCTGTTAGCATACATCTGTAAACCGTTTTGACCTGGTGAAAAGCAGTATATAAGTACAGCTAAATATGTATTTATTTATTTAATCACCTTACTTTCAGGCTATGGACCACTTCAGCCATTATTTACTATGTTACTTGGGTGAATTTCTTCATAAAGGTGGTTAATAAATATTACAAAGTATTACCTGAATCCACTAACAAAATGAAGCCAATATTTAATGATAACTGTCCTGTGTCCCTTAGTTTTGGATATAAGAATGGATGCTGTGTCGAGGACTGTTTACTTTGGGGTATGTTTACTAAGCAGTGGTAACGGCTTCCGTGCGATATGGGATATCACATGGAAACTGCTACCACTGCTTAGTAAACATACCCCTTTGTTTCCTTCGATCTAGAATGCCCTCGCACCATATAATGGAGCAGCCACTAGAAGCTTTCCCTATGTGTATGGCACTCTTGGATTGTATCTCTTTCAATGTGAAGGATAAAATACAGTAAATGTTATTGCTAAGATTTCAAAGGGAAAGAGAGAAGGATGGCTAGTCAGACCTGATCCTCTCAAGTCTTCATCTTCAGTTATTAAGCAACGTGCAGGGCCGGCCTGTCCACTAGGCAGCTGTTTAGGGAAGCAGACCATAGTGAGCGGCATGACTCCATTTTGAAAGTGGCGGCACCAAAGCGGTGGCACAAAGTTGCCACTTTTAAAATGGAGTCATGCTGCAAGATGTGAAGATGGATTCGGGGTGCGGCAGCAGCGGGGAGAGCCAGCATGTCAGGTGCTTCTGCCTGGGGCAGCAAAAACTCTTGGGCCAGCCCTGGCAACATGGCTCAGTGGGAATCTCAAGATAGGTAATAATCAGACAAAACAAGGCATATGGGTCATTTACTATTGGCTTACAAATTCTGTCTGTTGCATAGCCCATTTTATTCTTGTAGGCTCTGTGGCAGCACACACTAAAGGGCATGTCTGTTAAGCTGCGGTAGTTGTTAACATGGACTTGGGCATGTACTAGCATCTGGTTAATTCTGCATTATCTGTTTAGTGTGCAACAGGGAGGGAAATGGGCAGGGTAGTGGTGGAATTCCAGCGTGTCTGCATATTGGCATTCGCCATTAACGTTGCAGTTAGCGCGGATGCACTTAACTCCACCTCAGGGGACGGCATTAAGTGTATCCACATTGCTGCCAGAGCGCATTAGGGTCTAAAGCAGTGCGGTATCTGTTGGGGCCATGCCGTATACGCCCCCAACAGGTAGCAGATGACATTTGAACGTGTTGCATGTTGATACCTACCCTACTACCTGCAAATCCCCAGCACACTATACTAAGCAAATCCATAAGTGTTAGTAAATGAATCCCGGTGTAATCTGATGCAGTAATTTTGGCGAGGTACTTAATCTTTTATTATGTCCTTAAGTCAAGAGTTGATAAATCAACAACTGCCTGGTAGATTTTAAGGTGTCTATTTAGCTTCACTGCATGTTAAATGATATGTTGTCTGTTTTTGTGAAAATAGTACGGCTTCATCTCTGTGCTCTGAAATCTAGTACATGGTTACATTTTAAATGAGCAAACAGGCAAATCCCGTGTGTGTGTGTGTGTGTGTGTGTGTGTGTGTGTGTGTGTGTTTCAATAACTTTTCTATTTAGTTTCTGATCCACTCAATACATAACAGGGAAGTCCGAGAGCATCTTGTCAAGAATATTTTTGTGTTCACGTATATGCACCCATATTCTGGAAACCAGGCTTTATTAGTTCTGGATGGAACTTACTTTTTCTCAAATAATTACAAAAAACAGTCTCTCATCCCTCTGCCTGTTCCATCTCCCTCATCATTTTATAGATTTCTGTCATAGCGCTCTTCACCTTGGAGAAGAGACAACTGAGAGAAACTAACTGTTTAGCCTTTCATCATAAGGGAACTGTTCCATCCCCTTTTATCATTTTGATTGCCTTCTCTTTATCTTTCTTAGTTCCACTATCATCTTTGAGATGAGACAACCAGAACTGCACATAGTACTTGAGGTTCAGTCACACTATGGATCTTTACAGATCCATTATAATACTCTATTTTATTCCGCATTCCTTGCCAAACTCCTAATGTTCTGTTTCCTTTCTTGACTGCCATTGAACGTAGTGCTGATGGCTTTAATATATTGTTCACAATATCGTGGGGACTTGAAACTTGTCTCTATGTGCATCACATTCCATTTCTCCATGTTAAATCTCATCTGCCATTTATGAAGTCCACTCCCCACGAGGATGCTGATCTTGCAAGGCTTCCTTTAACTCTTCAAATCTGCTTTTGATTTAGCCACTTTAGCCCCCCTTTTTCCTTATTTTTAACCATTTCCCAGTCTAGAACAAGGCATTGCCTCTTATGATATTTTAATTTCCTGAAGAATCTTTGCAAAGGACTTTGACAAGTTTATGAACTGCCAACATCTTCAGAAAATCTATCAAGTTGGGAAGACAGGATTTCCCTTTGCTAAATTGGTGTTGACTCTGTCCCATTAAGCCATGTTTATCCATGTGGCCAGTAACCGTTCTTCGGGATAGCTTCTACCATTTTGCCTAGCACCAGTGTCATGCTTGCCGCTCTATAGTTTCCCTGCCAACGCCAACCCCTGGAATCCTTTTGAAAAGTTGGTATTATATTTGACTGTCTTCCAATCCTTAAGTACTTCTAGTTGATTTTAATGAATTTTAATGATAGGTTACAAATTTTATTAATCTTTTATTAACTGCCTTTATGAAGAGACTCACACAAAGTGGTGATTACCAGTAATTGGTCTGCAATTTCATTTATGAGTTATTTCAGAACGTCAGAATGTACACCATCCAGTCTTGGTGAACTGTTACTCTGATCAGTTTGCCAAACTACGTCTTCCAGGATCACTGTGCATTTCTTCACTTCCTCTAAGTCGTCATCATCATCATCATCATCAGGCAACTCGGATACGTTTCATAATTTTACAATCTGTTATCCACTGTGGTGAAAAATTTCACTGGTCTTCTTAATTAGGATTTTTATCAGGAAGTGATTGACCTTTTGCAAGAGATTAATTCTAGATCTGTGAGTCTCAAACTTTTTTCTATTATGATCCCATTTTTTATTTTATTTATTTTATATTTTATTTATTGTTTTTCTATACCGCGCTATTTATCATCAGCGCGGTTCACAGGCAACAAAAATTGTGCAATGCAGAATAGTCTAACATTGGACTTACATTAAACAGGGAGTTTAAAACATGGTGAACAGGAGGCAGAGCCAGCGGCGACGCAGAGTGGCTGCATAAGAGAAGCTCTCCGGTGGCTGTCATAGAATCCTGAGCTTCTCCCTCTCCCCGAGAATCGAAAAAGGTGTTTACTAAGCTGCTTGGCATTCTGAATGTGGTGGGAATATGTCGAGTAGCAAGCCGACGAAGTTGGATTTTACCTCGAGCCAGACAGGGGGAACGAAGCGGAGCAAGTCAGATCCACTATCCCCACAAAAGATGGCGGCTACGCGCGAGGCAGACGGGATGATGAGGGAGGTCCTGAGCGAGATCAGAGCGGTCAAAGAGCTGGTAGCGGCGAGCGGTGAAGCAATATCCCGGGTGCAAGACGATTTACAAGATATGAGGGCGCAGATGGAGAGGTTATTGACCCGCCTCGAGAAAACGGACGCCACGCTAACAGCTCATGAGGCCCAACTGGAGACCTGCCGGAAATCGCATAAGCGCATTGAAAGGTTAGAGGCGACCATAGAGGACCTCAGCAACCGTAGCAGGCGCAATAACATCAGAATAATCGGGGTCCCTGAGGGAGCCGAAGGTACTGACCTGGTGGCATTTCTGACGCGGGCTATTCCGAAGATGCTAAGAGTGAACCTGGAGGGCCCGTTGGAGTTCGAAAGGGCGCACAGAATTCCTGCGCACACAGGCCCGCGCAAGCAGCAGACAAGGCCTATCATCTGTTGTATCCTTCGGTTTCAGCAAGTCACGCAGATTTTGGCAGCAGCTCGGGCGGCTTCGGAGACAACCTATGAGGGCCGCAAGGTTTCTTTCTTCCCTGACTTCTGCAAATCCACGGTCGAGAAGAGGAAGCAGTTCTTGGCGCTGAGGCCCCGCTTGCAGCATCTACAGGCCAAATATGGCCTATTCTATCCCGCGCGCTTCAAAATAACCCTGGACAACCGCACCCGCGCTTTTGAAGATCCTGCGGAGGCAGCCTTGTTTGTGGAGGAGCAGGAAGTGCTTGCGATGCAATGAATTGGACCCTAGCAATCTCTGTTTTTGATTCCAGTCTAACGCTTCCCTGGCCTTCCCAGGAAGGTAGCGGTCACCTAGGGGTGTACTGGGGAGGCGGGAGGGGGAAGCGGGAGATAATGGTTATGTTTATGTTTAAACATAAGTGGCTGAGGTTGGGCGCTGAAGTAGGAGAAGGGAGGTTCGGGTGATGTGTTTAAAACCCTATTATGTTTTGTGGGTGATAGTGAGGGAGGTGGATGGAGGTTAGTAGTTTTACTGTATTATGCATCATGTACCACATAATCATGAATCTGATATCGCTAAAATGGGGGTGGGGGGAGGGATTTGTCTACTTTGTACACTGTTTGATGTATCATGATTATTGACAGCCACTGTGGCCGCCTGTAGCATGTTGGTTCACCCAATTTCTGTTCTTAGTCACTCAAAGGTGGGGCACCAGTCACCTTGCAAGCCCTTTATTGTCAGCCTGTTTTTCCAGCCATCCCACTTATGGGGCATCCAAATGAGCCCGGGGTTTGTTTTCCTTTGCTATATGGATAAATGGCCCCTCTAAAGTTGCTCTCGTTGAATGTCAAAGGCATTATTCACCCAGCCAAACGTAAGAAGATTCTATTGTATGCTCAGAAGCAGAAGGCTGATGTAGTAATGTTACAGGAGACCCACTTGGATACTAAGGAGTCCTTAAAACTAGGACAAGGGAAGTTTGTTCTAGCAGCACATGCCCCTGCCCTGGGGAAGAAAAACGGCGTGGCTATTTTAGCTCGGAAAACCATGGGAGCTCTCTTGCAAAAGATCAGAGCAGACCCTGAGGGAAGATGGGCGAGTGTACAGCTTGATCTCGATGGAACGAGGGTGGGGCTAGTGACTGTTTACGCTCCCAACTGTGACAGTCCTAGCTTCTTCCAAAATCTGGCTGAAATAATCCATGAGTACACTGAGGTCCCTATAATATTGGGAGGAGACTTCAACTTGGTTATGGATCAACTTATCGACTGCAAGCCGGCTAGAGGAAGCCGGAAATGTAGGGCACTGGAGGTGCTGAAGTCTGTCATCACTGAGTTTGGGCTGGTGGATGTCTGGAGACTATGGCATCCAGCTGAACAGGATTATACCTTTTACTCCCATCCTCACAGTTCCTTCTCGAGAATTGATTTTTTCCTAGTCTCCCGGATGTTAATTCCACACATAACGGATGCAACGATCCATGGCAAGCATATTTCCGACCATGCAGCGATAACCATCGATGTTGAATCGTTGCAGACAGAAGAGAGGAACACTGGCTGGTTTTTTCCCAGAGCAAGGCTAACAGAGGATACATTTAAGGATGCTGTGCGGCAGGCCATCACAGAATATTTTGAGTTCAATGATCCAGCAGACACATCAATATGGGCATGGTGGGAGGCGTTCAAAGCTTCCATGCGGGCCAGGATCACTAGTTTTGTTATTGCAGCACGAAAGCGCGAACAGGCTGAGATCCTAGCCCTGGACCAGCAAATTCGTGCGGGAGAGAGACTGTTGCAGAAACAATCGAGTGCTCAGGTCGTACTGCGTCTCCAGAGGCTGCGTTTCAAATATAACTCCCTGTTAAGTAGGGAGGTAGCTCAGTCCGACTTCGAATCCCAGACCAGATACTATTTCGAAATGAACAAAGCAGGAAAAATGCTGGCCACAAAACTAAAGCCTAGATACGGTAAATCCCATATTGCAGTTCTGGAAGAGGCTAATGGACTTGCTGTGAAGGATAATAGGGGAATTGTGGACTCCTTTAGAAAGTTCTACGAGGGCTTGTACTCGTCTGAAATCCGGTGGAATGCGGATGAAGTAGATGAGTTCCTGGGACGCATTGAACACCCTAGTCTGGGACTAGAGCATCAAATAGCTATGGGACGAGACCTTGCGAGCCAAGAGGTACGGGAGGCCTTGCGGCAAATGCAGACGGGCAAGGCAGCGGGACCAGATGGCCTCCCAGTGGAATTTTATCAGACATTTGCAAAAGAATTACTACCGCACCTTCTGATATATTATCAAGGCTTGCAAGCAATAGAAAACGGCACAGGCGCCTTCGCAACAGCCACCATCGTGGTTCTTGAGAAACCTGGTAAGGACCCTAAGTTGGTGGGTAATTACAGGCCTATTTCCTTACTCAACACAGACTATAAGATTTACTCCTCAATGTTGGCAAGTCGTGTCAACTCCGTTCTCCATCTGCTCATTCACCCCGACCAATGTGGCTTTGTCAGCGGTCGTTCGACCGCGGACAATGCGAGGCTTCTCTGTAATGTTCTTGAGGTAGCAGAGGGGCTAAACTTACCTCTGATAGGCCTTTCTTTGGATGCCGAAAAAGCCTTTGATAGACTGGAGTGGCCTTTCCTGTTCCGTGTCCTGGAATGGTTTGGCTTTCCCGTGCAATTTCTCGGTATGATTCGCGTGTTGTACGCCAATCCAGCTGCGCAGATTCTCGCAAACCAGGCGCTCTCCAGTCTCTTCTCCCTACACCGAGGTACCAGGCAAGGGTGTCCGTTATCTCCACTGCTGTTCAACCTGGCCCTGGAGCCCCTAGCTCTGTTGGTGAGACAATCTTCGACGGTAGATGGAGTGGTACTTCAGGATCTTCACATCAAACTTTCGGCCTATGCGGATGATTTGCTGTTTTTTCTACAGCCAACCTCTATTTCGCCCCTTCTGCAGCTGATCGACGTTTATTCCCGGTTTGCGGGTTACCGCGTGAACTGGACAAAATCATTGGCGTTCCCTCTGAGTAGTTTCGCTACAGCGGACATGGTACAGCAATTTGCTTTCCGGTGGGAACCAGTACCGATACGTTATCTTGGCGTTCAGTTTGGGGCCCCTTTGGAGGAAACTCTTCGACTCAATGCGGAAAAGATTAAGGAGATCGCCCGGGGCTTTACGGTACAGTGGTCCCCGCTTCGTTTGACTTGGTGGGGCCGACTGGAATCCATAAAGATGACATTAATGCCTAAGATAAATTACATCCTTGGAATGGTCCCAGTCCTGTTTCCGGGAGCAGTTTACAAAGAGGTGGAGCGAATACTTACCTCATTTTTGTGGAGTGGGAAAACCCCCCGGATTGCCCTTAAAAAACTGAAGGCACATAAACTTGACGGAGGGGTTTACTTCCCGGATTTCCTTTGGTATCACATGTCGGCTATCCTCAAGCAGGGTAGCCTATGGTCTGCGGATCTACCCCCGGAGCTGCGACCACGATGGCTTGACCTGGAGGAGCGCCTAGTTATGCCTCTGCCTGTTCACTTGCTGATGGGTATGATATGTCCTGACGAAGGGAAAGTGGGAAGAATTATTACTTCTACACAGAGAGCGTTTCAGAGTCTTATGCTGGTTCTGGGAAAAGACAAGCTTCTATCAAGGCGACTCCCGCTCTGGCACAATCCCTTACTAAAGATCAATAAGACTTCCTTCGCCTGGAGCATGTGGCAGAGCAAGGGAATATGGACGGTTGATCAGTTGATGTATAAGGACGGTTGGAAGTCCTTCGCCGTGCTGCAAGAGGAGTTCGGGATCTTGCCCAACTGCTACTATCAGTGGATCCAATTAAAGCATTGCCTGGGCCAGGGACAGAGAAAACCAATTGATTATCCTGTGGACTGGCCGTTGAAAGAGCTAATGGAGTGGGTGACAGCTGGGAGAGGTGGTGTGTCTAGATTATACTCTACCTTTTGCCAACATGGTACGGAGTCTGTGGGAGGCCCGCAGAAGAGATGGGAGGAGGAGACCGGCTGTAATTTGTCACAGTCCCAATGGAGTCGATTCTGGGGACCCATAGTCCGGGCCTCCAGATCCGCAGCGGTAACGCAGTCTATGTATTTTCTCGCCCACAGAGCTTACATTACTCCGGTAAAGTTATCTAAATGGAGTAAAGAAGCGTCCCTACAATGCTGGTCTTGCAAGCAAGGCCTTGGTACCTTGAGACATATGTTCCTGGAGTGTCCATACCTTCAAGATTACTGGGCTCATGTTTGGCGCAGGATACAGAGGGTGTTCAAATTCTCCTCTCCCCTAACGTGGAGCATTCTGGTTCTTAGATCGCTGGCTGATATACCCCTGCTCCCCAAAAAGCACTCCTTTGGTGTGAACTTTATGATTGCAATTGCGCTCAAAATGATTTTACGAGCATGGAAAGACTCCTCAGCGCTGTCCTGGCAGGCCTGGTGGAACCAAGTGTGCATATATAGTAAATACGAGAGAGCCTATGACAAATTCGTAAGATCCAGGGGTGGGCATTGTTCAATTTATAAGTGGGCTGCTTTGGATGCTTTCGTGGAGATGGCTACGATGACTAGCGTTCCCTGAGGGGTTTGCAAGTTCCTTTAAGGCTGACTGGTGCGGGGTGGGGGGATGGGTGCTATATGGTTGTTATTGTTATTGTTCTTGAAGGTTGCTTTTATGTGTGTATGTGCGTTTAAAATGCAAAATAAAATAGTAAAAAAAAAAAAAAACAACATGGTGAACAGGTGAACTATATACAAATTTAGTATCAAGGTTTTACATGTGATTTGACATTATTTACATATTAAACAGTATGACTATATACACATACATTATTGTATGTCGCAGAGTTATGGGCAGCTCGTCCGTGGTTACCGGGGGGGGGGGGGGGGGGTTAGCTTAAGTGATCTGATTACGGTGTGTGAGGTGGGTACTCTGGGAACTGGCTTGGGTCGAGGTGCGGGTGGCTAAGTGATGTCGTCTGAATTGGAAAAGTACTGAAGAAAGAGATGATGTTCGAGTGCCTTCCTGAACTGGGAGGTTTTAACATTCAAATCCATGTGACCCCAGATGATGATGAAGTAAATAGCAGGCCTCTGCTCCACTCTTTTTTTTATATGTGTCCTCCTTTCTCTACTTATCCAAAGCATGAAAGTTGTAGCAGTCAGCAAAGGGTCCGGTCCTAATTTTTACATACATTATGCCTTAGATGTTGTAACGTACATAAGTTAACCCCCCCCCCCCCCACTCAGAGTTTATCATACACAGTGAAGTTCGATGTAAATCGCTTTGATTGAAGGATAAGGTGGTAGAAAACTGGTTAAGTTAAATGAATTAAATAAATAAAGTGCACTGATAGATCACATTACTCTGCATGGATTTCCACCTAATAGGGAGTGCAGGGGCCTGTGAATGCTGATTTGCTATTATTGGACATAGGTCACAGGTGGAAGGGTGAGCAGCTCTGTTTCTGTAACTCCCATCTACTGATAATGGGACCCCATTTGGGATCTCGACCCACTACTCTTGATGTTCTGCTTGTGAGTTAGAAATTTGTCTAAGTTAGCAGGAAAGCAGTTGGTGGAAGGAGCATGTGCCAGGAAATCTGCACAGTACTAGCTGAGATCCTCGGTGGCCAAGCACTCATAGTAACATACATTGATCATGATGGTCTTTATCTGCCATCATATACAGTACTATGTTACTATGTACCCACTGCTCCATGCAGGTCACCCCTCCCCTTGCCTTTGTTTAGGGGTGTACCCACTGCTCTGTGCAGGTCATCCCTATTTCTTGAGATAGCTGAGCCAATTAAGGTTTATTTTTATTTTATCCTGTTGCTATAAAGGGATCCACTGTGTCTGTCTGTCTGTCCCATGCCATTTTGAATTCTATCACTGTATTTGCTCCCACCACTTCCATCGGGAGGGCATTTCAAGCATTCACCACCCTTTCCGTGAAAAAGAATTTCCTGACGTTGCCTTTCAGTTTACCCCCTTGAAGCTTCATGTTATGCCCTCTAGATTTGCAGCTTCCCTGTCTTTGAAAGAGGTGGTGGACCGATCCTCACACAAAGATTCCAATTCTGTAAGCACTCGAATCACTTGGTTTTTAACTTCTTTTCGAGTCATCCAATGTACCACTTGAGCATACGAATAAGGGGGCAGATCAAACTCAGCCTGGAGTTCCCGAAAGGATAATAACCGGCTGCCTTTATTTTTTATTTTATTTATTTAACAAGTTTTCTATACCGCCTTTCTTGGAATCAAAGCGGTTTACATTACAACATCTACAGAACATTACTGCATAATACCGTTTCAGTTGAGGAACCCCCATACCACCCCTTCAGCGATGCATAAAAAGAACATGTTTTGCTATGCGGGGCCATCGAGCCTGCCGAACAAACTTCATAAAAAGACGCTGCCACTTCTCCAGCACCCCCACAAGGTGATGCAATTGGAAGAACCTGGAATAGGTAGAGGAATCATGGAAGGGTTGACATTTTGAGCAACAAATTGGATCATATTTCCAAATCACGGTGGACCTGTCCCAGAAGAGGGCCATAGTTAGCCTTGTATAAAGCCTCAGGATCCGCCGTCAGGTTTATTCCTAAGTAGCGTAGGGAATATTCTGCGCAGTGAAAGGAGACGTTCGCTTGCAGGCACGCACATAGCTCCTGAGGTAGACTGATGTGCAGAATTTCTGACTTATGTTAATCCGAAAACCCGATACCTTTGAATACTTTGCGAATTGTTGCATAGCATTGGGCAGAGAAACCAATGGCTGCGTCAAGTTTAGTAATAAATCATCCACAAACGGGGCTATTTTGTAATCTACTCCCCCCACTTGAATGCCATGCACATCCTTCGAGGCCTGAAACCATTGAGCCAGAGGCTCCATTGCCAGCGCAAAAAGAAGGGGCAAGAGGGGGATACTACTGCCGCGTTCCACGTCTTAGGGGGAAGAAATCTGAGCAGCCTCCATTAACTCAGACACAGGCCCGTGGTGCTCGATATAATCCCCGCAATCATGTCAGAAAGTGAGGCCCGAACCCTATTCGTCGTATCACTCCCCACAGAAAGTTCCAGTGGACCCGGTCAATTCCAATAAGTGCCAGCTGCTTGCCTTGCCAAGCCACATGCACCGATTGTAACACTCGACGCATCCCATCTGCTGCCTGCCGACCTGCCACAAAACTCACCAGGTCTTCATGAATAAGTCGCGGGAGGATTGTCCCCAGCTGACGCACCAGAACCTTGGCAAAAGTTTTTACATCCACATTTAACAGGGAAATTTGGAAATTAAAAGGAGGCCCTTGCTTGGGGATTTAAACCACAACTGCATCTGTATGTGTCGGTGGCAACTCCCTACCCCCTCCCCCATTCAGAACCTCATTATAACCTTTGCCAGTACTGGGGCTAGCTGAGAGGCAAAACATTTGTAATAATCTGAGGGAAAGCCATTAATCCCTGGTGCCTTTCCAACAAGAAGAGCCCGTATAGCTAATTGTATCTCTTGTGCAGTGATGGGTGCCTCCTGTTGCTCCCACTCTTCCTCCGTTAGTGTCCCTAGCTCAACCTCACCTCAGTAATCTTCTATGCGAGACTGTTCAGCCTCGTCCGCCTGGTATAACCATTCCAAGAATTCAGCAAAAATCCTCTGAATTTCAGTAGATTTAATACAGAGGCGGCCCCTCCCATCACGCAGCTCACAGACCATCCGTTCTGCCTGTTTACGCAGTCATAGTTCCAACAGTTTCCCTTCCTTGTTCCCCTTTTCATAATAAGTTTACCTCAGGCGTCGCCTCTGGCATTCCAAATCCCTCTGTAGTATCACATCAAGCTTTGCCTTCGCTGCCATTCAACATTTCCACACCTGACGCAACCCTGTCTGTGCATGCTGTGTCTGTAACTGCTCTGCCTCAATTTTCAATTCCTGGAATTCCTGTTCCCACTGACGCAAATAACGACCCGCATCTGCCATCAATTGCCCTTGCACCGTAATTTTGTAAGTATCCCAGACCGTCAGTGTTGAGACTCAGTATTGTTATGGATCTCAAAAAATTCCTGTATAAAGATTCAATGTTGCTGAATTACCTCCTACAACAGAAAAAAGCTACAGTGTAAAGCCCACTGCCGTATGCGAGGTCCGGCGTCTGCGTTTCTAAATCTGTCCAACCACGTGATGGGCCCCATCTCCGCAGCCTGCACTTTATCCACCAATTGTTGGTCGGTCAAGAGATATCGATTCAGGTGTGGACTCAGTGCACCGGGGAGTAGTAGGAGTACCCCGGTATCCGTGATAGCCGTCCCGCCAAGCATCTCGCAGGCCAAGGTCCTGCAGTACTTGTCTCAGGGTCCTACTAGCCCTTCCTATCCTCAAGGCCCCCCCTCTGTGGCTGCATGCATGTGTTATAATCCCCGCCTATAATCAATTTTCCCAGCACAAATGCAGCCAAGTTTGTCTGAAACTCGTCAAAAAAGTTAGCTTGGCCCTCATTAGGTGCATATACGTAAGCCAGGGTATGCAACTCCCCCCTCATTGCAAATATTCAAAAAAAGCCACCATCCCTCCCTATCCCACTGAATCCCTTCTACTTCATATTGTATTGTGGTGCGTATTAAGATTGCCAACACACACATTTTCTGCCCCATATGGGCCGCTGCTACCCATATCTCCCCATAGGGTCCGCTGTTACCCATATCTCCCCATAGTGTCGGCTCCGCAACCAGGCCACACAGTTCATCCAGAGGTGGGTCTCTTGTAGCAAAATCACATCATCTCACAGACTTTCCAATTCTTTAATAAGGAGCACTTGTTGGAGTTTAACCCTTTTAATATTATAGGAGATTATTCGCTACATCTGGGGTCTCAAACACGCAGCCTGTGAGAGAATTTTGTGTGGCCCGCAATGCATTTGGGGGCGGGGACAAACTCCTTCCACGCAACAGAACATGCTGTTTGCAAGCGACCGTTTCTTCCTTTTCCGGTGTGTTAAGCAGCTATGGAGAGGAATCGGGTCTGTCTAGCCTGAAGGGTAAGTTCAGCTTTTGTGTAGCGATGGGAGCAGCTGCTGTGATGTATGTGTGTGGTGATTTTGGAAAGCTCCGGCGGCGGCACGCGTGCAATGTCCTGCTCGCTTTGCCACACAACGTCACTTCCGACAATGTGGCCCGCAGGTTACTTTACAAGTCCTCATTTGGCCCTCAAAGCAATTTGAGTTTGAGACCCCTGTGCTACATCTAGTTTCCGGGTGCTCCCCCTTCTCTCCAGCAGTTGATGCCCTTCATTCAGCTCAGTAACTTTGCACACTTTTGAAGTGCATGGCCACCACTCAAGCTTCCACTCAGTCACCCATACATTCATTCCCCTCTGTTGGGTTCCCTCTATCCCTGCCCCCCCTTTCCTCCCTAATCCTCCCTCCGGAACTCCCCTGCTGCCCTGTTTGAACCTCTCTACCACCCGTCCTCGGGCACAAGGAAGTAACTGACATAATCCGTCAGCCACTCAGGATACCACTCCCCCCTACCCATAAAGCATATTGTTTCCCCCAATATATTCCATTTAATGTCCACCTTAGTAACCCCGTATTCCACATTCACCGCATCCCCGCTTTGTTAAAATTATAGGTAGATAGACATTGATAGAGAGCAGTGTCACTTAAGGTTTATCCGCTTAAATTCATGTACATTACCCCAAATAAAACTTCAGCCATGCTTCCCCAAACAGTCCAATTAAGTGCACTTGCCACTACAGTCCATTGATCCTCACTTGTGGTTCGCTCCAGTCTTAGTCCATTTCTGTGATGTTTGCTTCACAGTTGATGTTGTAGGTGAAGCATCATTAGCCACCAGTCATGCCAAGCCTCAGTAACATCTTTGGCACTGATCTTCTTTCCAGCAATGGTAAAATTTTTCTGAAATGGAAATGATCACGCATAGCGAACTTGTGCCCTCAGCAGCACTTCAATCACTGGTTTCATTTCTCGTCACCTAGCCAGGGTGAAGGCGGAGAGATCCTGATAGAAGGTGAGGGTTGCTCCCTGATATGAGAGCTGTCGGTGTTCCCGCCCCAACCGCAAGGTCTTATTAGCATCTTGGAAGTGGAGGAATCTTAACTATAATGTCTCGGGGCTTACCAAGGCTCCTGTACGCCCACTCAGTTTCCATGTTCGCCATGTCTGCTGCATCTCCAGACTCAGCCAGCAATGCAGCGCATATCTGGCTGTCCTCAGTGCCCTGGCTTTCAGGCAGCCCTCGAAATGTGCACATTATTGCGACGGTTCCTATTTTCTATATAGTGTAATTTATAAGTGAATTCCAGCACTTGTGCCTTATGCTTGTCCACCGCGCATTGTAGTTCCATAAGGATTTCCGCGTGCTCGTCCACTTTTATTTCCACATCCTCCACTTGTCTGCCTAACTCCCTGATGTCTGCGTGCATATCCTCCACCTTCCTCCACCTTTGAGGTAGTTTCTTCCCTCATCGCCCTGAACTCTGCTGTCATGTCATCAACATACCAGCGAAACTCTTTTGAATGAGTCTTTCTTGTCCATCCATTAGGACCCATTCTACGCTGCCACTCTCCTCGCCTTCTGACCCCGCTGAAACAGCACTGCTTGGGAATGTCACACGTGTTTGTGCCTGGCCCTGCAGCCGCTGTGATGCCCGTGGCCTCTCGTGGCTCTCCAGCACTTTTGCTTTTGCTGCCATCCCGCTCCGGACAGTTTGTTTACCGCTGCTACTCTCGAAGACTCTTTCCTGCCCGGGGCTACTGTCAGGGGTGCGGTTTTTTGCAGCAGGAGCTAAGCCACCATTCGTTGGTCTGACGTCACTTCTGATCCCTTCCTTGACCTTTAATGTCCATACTACCTTCCCAGAAGACTTCTCCCTATGTATTTCCCCAGCATCCATTCTCTCAGCTCTCCCTTTACTGTCCCCAGCCTCTCCCTTTCCTCCATCACCACCATTTGCGCCACATCTTTCTCTCTCCCTTCAGCAGTGCCAAACCCATGTCTTTCCTTCTTTCCTCTCCACTGCCTTCCTTCTCAGAGCCCCCATCAATTTCATTCACCCCATCCATACCTTTGCAAATGTACTTAGTTACTCCCCTAATACATATATCAATGTTTCCAAGTTGTATTCCCTGTTTAATGTTACGTTTCATTGTAAACTGCTTTGACCGTAGGATAAAGCAGTATAAAAAAAATGTATAAATAAAAAATAAAGCGACTGGAGTGCATGAGAAGCTCTCTGTTCCCCATTGCTCCATTCATGCTGATAGTGCCCTGAACTGCATGCATGTTCAAACTTCATAGTGGCATGATCCCTCAAGATCAACAGGTTTTGCTGTTCGTTCCTGCAGGCACTGTTGGAGGGAACAGGGTAGCAGTGTTGGGCAGGGAAGCAGCCCAGCAAGTACTGACTTGTTGACTGGTGAACCTCGAAGACCCCATCCAGCCTGGAGCCACAGTATTCTTTCCAGGGGCACCGACCTCATGAATGCATGAGAGGAGGGGATCTTTGCTTCTGGAGTGTCACATGTGTCATATGCACACACAATACATTTGATTTGATTCCTCTAAATTTATCATCCTTTCTAGATACAGCTGGGAGATAAGTCAGAAATAAACTCTGGACAAGAGGATTTTGAGGCAAGTGTTTGACACGCTAACAGTTTTTTGTATCAGAAGGCCATCTCCAGCAGCACCTGCTTGTATGAGGTTGACTTGGAAAGATTTTTCATCTGCTCTGCTCTGTTCTGTTGCAGGACACTATCCAGGATTCAGTTGCTTCTCCCTCAATACCAGGAATGGGCAAGTCAAAGGTAGGAAACCTGCACAAACATATATTGGTATTGGTGTAGGAAATGTGTGCTCTCTTGCTATTTGTATTTATTCAATAAGATCCAGTTTGTCATTCATAAGAAGGCAGGACATATGCTGGCCCAGCAGCAGTGTTGCATTGTCTGCCATAGATAACTATAATTTAGTTGCTAGATGGGGTTTTCTACTCCTCTGACCCGCCAAGACCAAGGTACAGCAGAGGTAGCATTCACAATTCCTGGGACACAGGGAGCCCCAGTCATTCACAAAGATGACTCTTAGAGGGTAATTTTATGTCACACCTAAATTAACGTGCTTTGTTAAGTGCAAATTTCTTATTTTATAAAGTCAAGCACATGCATTCTTTATTTAAAAAATGAGGGAGTTCGTTCGTTAATACCTAGTGAGAGTAGATATGGGCAGAGAGGGGTTGTCCTCCTACTTTTGTCCTAACTATTTTAGGGGAGTGCTAGTAGATGAGGGGAGGGGGAGAAGTATGATTGATGAATATGTCTGGGCAATTGAGGAAGGTTGGGTTGGCATGGTTACTTTTATGTCTGGTTGCATGTAATGAGACTTCTGGTGTTTTGGTGGTGCTTGCCCTCGAAGATTGACGTTTCTCTTAAGATGTTTAATGTGGGAAAGAAGAAGAGTTTGTGGGCATGATCTATGGATAAGTCACAAAGACTTAATCTTGGCATGTGTAAGGACCTCCATGTGCTTGGGTACTTGAGGATTGTATATAGGTTTGTGCCTGGTTCTGTATAAACATTGAGGGGGTGAAAGTAGTGAAAAAAGTTGAAACTTGTATTTTTGTAATTGTTGGTACCAAATCATGTGAGTTTTCTTTACTCCAACTTGGAGGTTTGACTATTTTTTTTAATAAACAGATTTACAATTTATTTATAATTCATTTGATGTATTGCAGTTCTGCAAAACATCATGCCATCAATGCAGTTTACACAAAAACAAAAATCAAAACGGATAATAATATCATTACCCAGAATCAAACAATAAGCATAAGGACATGACATACACCAACAGGAACCAATAGGAAAGGGATACATAGAACATTGTTCACAACCAAAAGACAATAACCAGAGACACAAAAGTGAATAAAACCAAAAAGTCAAGGAATGTCCTAGAATAGCAGCAAAAAAGTAAAGGATTGTCCAAGACGTTTGCAGAAGTACACTGAAATAGATGTCTCCATTCATAAATCTAACGAGAGAGAATTCCACAACATGGGAGCTTGACAAACAAAAATTTGAATTCTGTAGTCATTCACACTTAAATTTACACATTGAAGGAACTACTAGCTGATGGACTCCACAAGACCTAGCCGACCATATACCACTCAAATACACTCGGATACCACTCAAGAAACCAACCAAATCTAATATACAGCATATAAAGGATGAAACTTGGGACACATTCCACATCCCATCAAGACAACAACTCGACTCCATCATAACCAACATAAACACAACAACCTCACCTATTGACCCATGCCCAGTAATCTGGATCAAGCAAACAAGAGAATACCTAACACCCCATCTATAAATGATCGTTGAATCCTCTCACTCAAGGATACCTCCCCCAGCAACTCAAGAAAGCATCCATCAGACAAATCCTTAAGGACGATAACCTTGACAAAAATGAACCAAACTCCTACCGACCAATATCCAGCCTCACCTTCATAACCAAGATAATTGAAAAATGTGTACAGCATTAACTTCAGGACCACATAGACACCTACGCCCCACTGGACTCTCACCAATACGGCTTTAAACAAAACCATGGCGTAGAAACACTCATTACATCTCTCTTGGACACCCTTGTAACAGGCATGGACAATATGCACCAGGGCTTTGTATTATGCTTCATAGACATCACTGCTGCCTTTGACTCAGTAAATCACAACACTCTGTTGCAAAGACTCAGACGTGGGGATAAATGACACAGTGCTAGATTGGTTCTTTTCATACGTCTCCCACCGAACATACCAAGTAAGAAGCAAAAACCAAAAATCTGAACCCTTCACCCAACACCAAGACATCCCACAAGGCTTAGCTCTCTCAGCACTACTATTCAATATCTACATTCAGCCAATATGCAACATTATAAAACAATTCAACATCCATTACAGAATATATGCAGACAACATCATGATATTCACCCCCATAAACATCAATCATCCAGACTACACTCAATGTCAGAATGGCTCAACAGTCAAAGCCTATTCATAAATTACAGAAAATCTGAACTGATGCACATTACCAGGAGTACTATATTCTCACCACCGGACTCAATAAAGATCTTTGACCACACCATAAGCAATAAACAGGAAGTCAAATACCTCGGAGTTACCTTTTGACCAGCAACTCAGCTTCCAGCCTCACATCAAAAAGACGACAAGATCAGCCTACCACAAACTCAGAATGCTACGCAAACTCAAACCACTACTCACCGACAACGATTTCCGAACTGTATGCCAGGCCATAATACCTATATTAGATTTCTGTAATGCAATTTACCATGGCCTCACAAAGAAAACAACTCCTTCCCCCTATAACTGGCGCAAAACACTGCGGCCAGAATCATTACTGGAACAGCAAAATACAAACACATAACCCCCACGCTCCATCAACTACACTGGCTCCCTGTTGCTGTACGCACCAAATACAAAAACATAATAATCTACAAAACATTAAACAACCTCTCTTCCAGCAACTCTCCAACCACTGATCAGGAAGACACCCCCTAACCAGAACAAGAAGAGGAGCAGACAACACCATAGAGACCCCACTAAACTTCAGGAAAGCAAATCAATCCGTTTGCAATAGAGCCTTCTCCCTGTATGCACCCCAGCTGTGGAACGATCTCCCCACCTCAACACGTGCAATCAAAGACCTATTGGACTTTAGGAAAGCAATAAAACCCACCTTTTCTTAGAGTACTTTGGAGCTACCCCAGGTGACTGTGATACCTGTCAAAATGGACCACAAAACATTGCAACAGTTTCCTTGTATATAGTTAGCAATTGTTAATTTCTTGTTATACCCCAACTACCTCCAAGTTGTATACCCCTGTTGTATGAGAAGCTCGTTGCTGTAACTGTTCCATGTGAACCGCTTTGAATGTATGATAAGGCGGTATAGAAGACCTGTTAAATAAAATAATAAATAAATAAATACAATGGAGCCAAGGTGCTATGGCAACGGGACACCATAGCGCCACGGCTCCATTGTAGAGCCCTGACTGAGTTAGCTGGGGACAGGCCTATATGTGCAGGCCAGGCTGAATTGCAGCCCCAGCCTGCACATACAGGCCTGTTCGATTCTGATCCCGTGAGGCTAGACGTGCCCCTCGGGATCAGAATTGTGAACTCCTCTGTACATCCGGCTCAGACTGGACTTAGAGAGGGGTGTACATATCCGATGGAATGAGCCCCTTGCTGAATTAGACAGTGAGGAGGGATTCTTAAATTTATTTTAAATTTCATACCATTTGGAAATTATGATATGCACAATCAAGATTATTTCCATAGTAGTTTGCAGTGTTAAGCTTCATTTGGTATGAATTACTGTAATTTGATGCATACTCGGCTATCTAATAATGTCCCGTTCCTTCATCAAACCCCAACAAATACTGTATTACTAGAAGAATTAAACAGTAGAATGTCAGATAAGAAAAGTATGTCTTGGGATACTCGGTTTAACCATTCTTCAGGGCTCAAACGGCAGAAAAAAAGCCTGCCAATACCAGACAAAACGACTGAAATATCGAAAGATGGGTGCTGAAGGAGACTAAAATGCTGAAAACTATGATGAAACAGCAAATGGAGCTCACTGTTGGGATTCGCAGAGAGCTAGAACATTTATCATTGCAGATATCTGTGTCACAGCAGCGGTTTGATTGTCTGGAAAAGCAAGTCAGTGAGAGTACAGGACACACCGCAGATAATAAATAATGCTGTGTCAATAATGTTTTGTCAAGTTATTAAAGTTCACGATATCTTCAAAATCAACAAGATTTTGAAGATATTGTGAACTTTAATGAAAGACAGAACATAAGACTTTTAGGTATGCCAGAAGGCATGGAGGGTGAAAATTTGGCTGCCTTTCTGACCACCTTTTTGTAAAAGGCTTTAACATTTTAAACCATTAGAGTTAGAGCAACTCCATAGAGTATCACAGCATTCTATGACAGTTCAACGGCAGCCACGATCATTTTAATAAGTTTTTAAGCCGCTATTCACAGGTTTCACGGCTACTTTCTTTTAGCTAAGGAAAAGCCGACAAATTGCATTTCTCGGGGCAGAAGCTTCATCTAGTCCCAGATCTGGCAAAATCAACAGTGCAGCAGTGGGTTTTTTTGTTTTTGTATTTGCAGTTGAGACAGTCATTGAAAGCAATAGGAGCCTTATATGGACTGCTGTATCCAGCAAAGATGATCACGTTAGGAGTTACTGGATGTGTACTGTTTCATTACTATTATTCTTACCTTGTTTCTCCCTTTGGGGAAAACCAAAGGAACGTAAGGTCAAAACATACAAAAAACAATGTAGTAACGGATTGGATACCACCTGTAGTGAAATGTTAAAGTATTGTGTTGTTGACTGGCTATTGCACCGCTGTCACATTGCTGTGCCTTTTGAAAATAAAATTTAAAAAAAATGAAACGTGTTCCAAAATCCAAAAGACCTCGTAGATTTTATTGCAGCCAGGAGAATGAATTGAGAAAATTCTCCCCCTCTCTTGTTTGAAAGCTTTTGTGTGGGTTATGAATGGAATGGATGCTAGTGTGAAGTGAGTCTGAATGCTTTTTGAATCATATGACTGCCAGGGCATAGTGTAGCGGTTTTCACCCCCTTCTAGCAGATTGGAGGCTGAGAATTCCAAGCTTTAGTGATAGCAATGTGTTCCTTTTTATGGAATGACATCACCTAGCCAGTATCCCACTGTCAAAGCAGAAACCTCATAGTCTTATAATAAACTAATTAACCCCAGTACTTAACAACACTATTTACTTTTCTTCAAAGCCCTTAATACTAACAAAAACAACTAAACATTTAAACAACAGTCTAATAAGAATATACAATAACTGTTTGGAATGGGTGGGTTATGGACTGTACTGGAGGGACTAAAGGAAAGCAAATCAGCAGGTAAGATCTAATTTCTCCTTCCATAGCGTCCCTCCTGTACAGTCCCTACTATTGGGATGTAGCAGAGCAATACTTACGAATGGGTGGGTCCTAAAAATCCAACCTGTAGAACACATGCTCCAAACTGAGCTTCTGCCTCTGCCTGTATATTTAAATGGTAATGTTTTGTAAAGGCATGTAAGGTAGACCATGTTGCCCTTTTTATAAATGTCTGCTGGTGGCACCAGGCTAGATTCTGCCCATGAAGTTGCCTGAGCCCTGGTAGAATGTGCCTTTAAGCCCTTAGGTATGGTCTTTTTGCACAATAAATAAGCAGAGATTGTCTCTTTTAACCTGCGTGCAATTGTTGCCTTTGAAGCCACTTCTCCTTTACGCGGTCCTCCATAAAGCACAAATAAACGTTCTAATCTTCAAAATGTGTACATTTCAGGTAATGACGAATTACTAAACGCATATCCAAACTTCGTAATTCAGGATTACACAGGTACACTACCAAAAAACTGCCTCCAGTTTTGCAACTGATTCCTATAGATTTTGGCGTGCTGAATCCAGGAAAAATAGCCAAAATGTTCCATCACGTCACGATTTCTTGCAAAATTAGATTTCTTACCCATATAAGGAATGTTCACATAATTTCTTTTTAGCCGACTGCAGTTTATTTTCTTGGCCCAAAATAGAGGTTGTAATGGTTAACTAACTAGAAACACTCCCTCATGATATTTTAGAGTGTTTTGTATTCATTTTATACATTAACAGGACAATTGGGAGGCGGGGGGCTAAATCCAGTACTCGTGCTGGCGCATGTTCTTTCCTGTTCGCCTCGCCTCGTTCGCTCGCTCAAACACGGTGGTTGCGACATGAACGTTCCTGTCAAATTTCAGTTTCTTGCATGTTCATTATTACCTTTTGTTTGCTCAGTCGTAATCCAGCTTTATTCCGAAGTGGTTCACTACAGTTGTAGTTTGCAGTGCTGTGTATTTGTGATGGCTCACAGAGCCAGAGGTTGCGTCAACTCTCCGGACAGTTTTTGTTTTATTTGTGGGGAATATACCGTGAAAAAGCGGCAGAGGAACATTTCTGCATTTATTAAAAAAGTATATTTCGCCTATTTCGGTTTGAAGTTAGGCGATCAAGACAAACCGTGGGCTCCTCACAAAGTGTGCAAGACATGTGAGGAAGATCTACGCTTATGGATGAAAGGTAAAAAACAAGCATTTCGTTTCGGAATACATATGATGTGGTGTGAACAAAGAGACCACAGCAGTGACTGCTATTTTTGCTCTTGCATTGTGAAGGGATACAACTTAAAAAATAAGAACGTAATAAGTTACCCCAACCTTCCCTCAGCAATTAGGCCTATGCCTCATAGCAACGAAGTACCTGTGCCTGAACCACCAAAATCTTTGGATCATAGTGGAGGAGTAGCCTAGGGGTTGGGGCAAGGTACTTCAGGCCGGAAGGTCGGAGGTTCAAATCCCACCAGAGGACAGCAAACTTGGGCCGGAAGGACTGGGGTTTCTAGTCCCACAGATGCTCCTTGTGGTCTTGGGCAAGCCACTTAACCCTCCATAGCCCATGTTCCCTGTAAGTATTAGTGTATGTGTCTCATATCCCCGCGTGTTAAATGTATCCCCCAATTGTGTTGTGACCGCTTTGATTGAAGGATAAGGCGGTATACAAAACTGTCTAAATAAATAAATAAATAAATATTTGTGTGGACGGTTCTGATCATGATGAGACTCATCAGATGGCTTTTCCCGATGAGTCCAGTACTTCCGAGTTTGAAACTGAACCAGATCTGAAACCTGAACTTTTCTCTCAAGCTGAATTGAATGATTTAGTCCGGGATTTAGGACTCCCAAAAGATGCTGCCCAACTGCTAGGTTCTCGGCTTAAACAGAAAAATCTATTGTCACCAGGAACAACTTTTTATTGGTACCGCAACCGCGAGACACAATTTTTGAAGTATTTCAGCAAAGAGGAAGATTTGGTATTTTGTAACGATATATACGGAGTGATGGAAAAGTTTAAACTCAAGTATGATCCTGCTGAATGGCGGCTGTTCATTGATTCGTCAAAAGACAGCATAAAAGGTGTTCTTCTTCATAATGGCAACACATTCACTTCAGTTCCTATTGCTCACTCTGTTATTCTCCAAGAAAAATACGAGAATTTGGCCCTGATTCTTCAGAAGATTCGTTATGATGCGCATAAGTGGATGATTTGTGGAGACTTTAAAATTCTATCCATGCTATTAGGGCAGCAATCCGGTTTCACCAAATATCCCTGCTTCCTTTGCTTGTGGGATAGCCGGGCCCGCGACCTACACTGGGGGAAAAAAGACTGGCCAATTCGGGAGTATTTGAGACCCGGTGAGAAAAATGTTCTTCATGAGAGCTTGGTACCTCGTGATAAAATTCTATTACCACCTCTCCACATTAAGTTGGGTCTCATTAAGCAATTCATCAGGTCCCTTCCAAAAGATGGTGAGTGCTTTCGGTACCTTTGCTCAAAGTTCCCCGACTTTCTGAAGCAAAGCTAAAGGAAGGAGTGTTTGTTGGCCCTGATATAAGGAAACTCATTTCAGATGGAGCATTCGCTGAAACGATGTCTGAGAAGGAAAAAGAAGCCTGGGATTCCTTCAAGGATGTTGTTCTCAAATTCTTGGGGAACAGGCGGGATGAGAACTATAAGGATATTGTTGCCAGGATGCTCAATGCCTTCAAAGAACAAGGCTGTAACATGAGCCTGAAAGTCCATTTCTTGCACTCCCATGTGAACTACTTTCCCGAAAACATGGGGGCGTACAGTGAAGAACAAGGTGAAAGGTTTCACCAGGACATCAAGGACGCAGAGAGAAGGTACCAAGGAAGATGGAACACCACTATGATGGCTGATTTCTGCTGGTTGTTGCTGCGGGAAACCCCAGATGAAAAATATGCCAAGCAGCGCACCAAGAGAAGCATTCGGGGGAAGAAGAAACGGGCCCACCAGGAGATTGATTGACCCAAGAATGACTTTAAAATCTAAACTGTGTTGACAAATATTGTGTTTTTACTAAACTTTGAAATAAAAATTTGCTAGTTATTACCACAGTGTCGGATCTCATTTATTAGAATTTTATTTTCACACCATCGGGTGTTTGTCTTCATGTATTGCAATGGTGCGGTTTGCGTTTTCTATTCTTACATACATACCTGTACAACATTTTTTGCACATTTCTTTGCTTTGCTTTGTGTCTAACCTCGCTCTTATATGCTCAATGTTTGTGCACATGTATGTGGCTGTTTTAAGTGCAGACAATTTTGCTACCATCACAGTGTGTTTTGTTGACATTACTCTATTCTTATGTGCTGCCTTGTTACAATTTTCTTTATTCTTATTTGAATAACTACTAAACAATTAGTATAAAGAATTCATCCAAGAAACTTTTATCTCGATCGCACTCAATCTGAAACGTTCACCTCAAACTGCTAACCCAATGTAGCAAAAAATGTGTACGTGATGGAGCAAATTGGTTACCAGATTTGGATTCAGCGCACCAAAAAACGTAAAAATCAATCGAAACAGAGGCAGTTTAAAAAAAATGTTTTTAGTGTACCTGTTATTTGTTTCTTGAAAACTGGGCAAAACAATTAGTTGATTAATATGAAATGGTGACACAACCTTAGGCAGAAAAGATGGTATTGTACTCAAAACAACATTTTCCTTTGATATGAATAGAAACTGTTCTTGACAGGATGATGCGTGCAATTCCGATAGATGACATGCTGAACGCATTGCGACTAAAAATACGACCTCTAATGTCAAATCTTTAAGTTGCCTCCTTCCAAGGTTCAAATGGCGATTCTGTCAGCACTGTGAGCACTAGATTTAGATCCCAAGACGGAGCTATTGAATGTACTTGTGGTCTAATTTGCCTCAATGCCTTAATGAAACATATGACATCTGGATGTGATGCTAAAAGATGACCTTGAATTCGACCTCTATAGCATGATAATGCAGCCACTTGCACTTTTATGGAATTCAGTGCAAGACCTTTATCAAATCTTTTTTGTAAAAAAGACAAAATATCTGGAATAGTAGCACGGAAAGGCTTTATTCTGTTCTCATTACTCCAGTGTTCAAAAATACACCAAACTCTTTTTATATATGCTAAGAAAGTAGATCATTTACGAGATTTTAAGAGTATTGCAATCACTGCTGCCTAATAACCCTGCTTTATTAGCTGAGCCCTTTCAAGAGCTAAGCCATAAGCAAGAACCGATCCATTTGATGCATACTCACAGGGTCTTGTGATAGAAGATTCCCTGTTAATGGAAGTCTCCAGGGTTTTGTTTGCAACAGTCGAATGAGATCTGCATACCAAGGTCTCCGAGGCCAATCTGGAGCCACCAGAATCACTGCACCTTTGTGTCTCTCTATCCGTTTCAACATCCGACCTATTAGAGGCCACAGAGGGAATGCATATAGTAGTGCATTCTCCGGCCAAGGTTGTGTCAGAGCATCTGTTTGTTCGGGCATTCTTTCTTTTCTTCGACTGAAAAATCTTGGGCATTTTGCATTCCTCAGCATTGCCATCAAGTCCATTACTGGAATTCCTCATCTGTGAATGATCTCTTGATAGATGAGGAATTCCAGTAATGAACTTGAAGGCAACGCTGAGGAATGCAAAATGCCCAAGATTTTTCAGTCGAAGAAAAGAAAGAATGTCTGAAGAAACAGATGCTCTGACCTTGGTATGCAGATCCAGGAGACCTTGGTATACAGTCTTTCGTCTCCTCTAGAGACCACTCTCCTGGATCTAGACAATTTTGACTCAGTCTGCTTCCACATTTTCAAATCCTGCTACATGAGCGCTGAAATGGTCATCAGATTACATTCTGCCCAATTTAGCAACGGCACTGTCTCTCTGGACAGTACTAGACTGCCTGTGCCTCCTAGCCGATTGATGTATGCTACTGTTGTTGCATTGTCAGAGAATACTCTTACAGCCTTTCCTTTGAGACATATTTGAAAAGCCTTCAGTGCTAGAAATACTGCTCTCATCTCCAACTGGTTGATTGACCACATCGTCTGTTCCTTGCTCCATTCTCCTTGAATTATCTGCCCTTGGCAATTAGCTTTCCAACCTTTCAGACTGGCATCTGTTATAAACATTGTCCATTTTGAGGTTTCTAATGGCATGCCTGCCATCAGCTTCTCTATGTGAAGCCACCATTTTAGACTTTTGTCCTGCAGAAGCAAGAATAAGCTTGCGACTTAATGGCATCGTTTGCGAACTTCACTGTGTCAATACCGCCCTTTGAAGGGCCGCATATGTGCTCATGCCCATGGTACCAAATCCAGTGTTGCTGCCATAAACCCTAGTATCTGAAGATACAACCATGCTGTAGGAGCTCTGTTTTTATTAGAAATATATGAATGTGTAACCGAGTCTTGACCATTCTCTCATGTGTCAAGTGGACCATTCCTTGCCTTGTGTTGAATCTTGCTCCTAGGTGTATCAAGGATTGAGATGGAATGATCTGACTTTTGGCTTTTTTTCATTCATATTAACCAATCGTCCAGATAAGGATGAACTAGCACTCCCTCCTGATGCAAAGTTGCTGCTGCAACTATCATAACATTTATGGAGGTTCTTGGTGCTGTTGCCAACCCAAATGGCAGTGCTCGAAATTGATAATGGTTCATTGACACTGCAGATCAAAGATAACGCTGATGTTCTTTGCAAATTGGGATGTGGAGAATAGTATTTTGCAAATCTAAGGCTGTTAGAAACTCTCCCTTTTGTACTGCTGCCATTACTGACTATAATGTCTCCATATGAAAATGAAGTATCTTTAAAGCCTGATTTACATATTTTAGATCCAAGACTGTACAGAATATTCATTCTTTCTTGGGTACCACAAAGTATATGGAATAACAACCTGAGCCTATCTGCTGTGATGGTACTGGAACTACAGCCTAGATATGTAGTAGACATTGCAAAGTTTCTTCGACCACAGCTTTTTTTTCTGGAGCTTTACATGGAGACAGGACAAATGCACCCTTGAGAGGCTTTGCAAATTCCAAAACATAGCCCTTGCAAATTATTTTGAATACCCATTGAACTTTTGAAGACGAGTGCCTATTTGAGGAGGAGTGGTCTAGTGGTTAGGACAAGGTACTTCAGGCCAGAGGGCCGGGGGTTCAAGTCCCACCTGGGGACAGCAATGTCAGGCCGGAGGGACTGGGATTTCTAGTCCTATAGGCACTCCTTGTGGTCTTGGGCAAGCCACTTAACCCTCCATTGCCCATTGTTCCCTGTAAGTATTAGCATATGTCTCTCATAGTCCCTCGTGTTAAATGTATCCCCCAATTGACCGCTTTGACCTGGTGAAAAGCGGGATATAAATACAGCTAAGTAAATAAATCTCCTCTGCCTGGGTCTGCTGAATCTTATTGTGTCTTCTTTTGACCTGCTCCTGAACTTGAAAAGGAACCTCATCCTGTTCCTCTTCTTCCACAAAAAGGTTGACCCCTGGAATAAGGCCTCGTCCTCTGATACAGAGCTACAAGGTTTGCCTTTTATCTACAAAAATATCTAAAAGATGGCCTTGAATTGCCAAATGATCTAGATGCCTTCTGAAGTAACAGTTTTTTTTTGGGAGGGGGGCGTTTTGCTGTAAGGTTGGCTGATGAGTGTGTCTGGAAATTAGAAGTGTCTGAATTTAGGATTTGTTTGGGTGAATAATGAAAACGGAGTATGTGAAAGGTTCGTTTATATGCTATTGATTTCAATGGTGAGTGGAATCTTCTGCTGCTTGGTAGCATGCATTTCTGAGGTATGAATCTTGGCTCACTTTTTGATGGGAAATTGCATTTGATAGTTGGATCTGAAATTCAGTGCTGTTTTTGATGCAGCAGTGTATTTACTGTAGGAGGATTTTAAAGGGATGGTTAAGTTGAGGTGCATGGGGTGATTGGAGAATGTGTTGAACGTGTGGATATGTGTATATCCACATGCAGGTTAGTGTGGATGGATGAAAAGATTGAGAGATATTGATAAAAATAAGAATAAAATAAATCAACTGTGTAGAATGAAAGTGATGCAGAGCTTCTGGCTATAAAGTTTTAGGTTTGAGTATGAGTAAATGGTGCATGTGAAGGAGTTCATATTTTGTAGTGTGCGAATTAGAGAATAGTATTTTGCAATTAGAATACCCATGGGTAGGTAGCTGAATGCATGATATGTGATTCTGGCTATTTTGTGGATAAGGGGGGCTTATGGTTATTTTCCTATTTTAAGTCTGTTTAATTTGATTTGATTTTTTTGATCAAAGGGCAGAGAGGTACAGTGGTATAACTTGCTTAAATTTGCATGCACACCAGTTTAGCTACAAAGTCTTTAAAAGCTGGTTAATGGGTTTCAAAATAGTATGTCTGAATGTAAATGGCATAAATCATCCTGTCAAATGTAAAAAAAAATATTTGGATATGTTAAGTCCATGAATATTGATTTAATCTTTTTGCAAGAAACTCATTTACCATATAAATCCTATGTCAAGCTCCAAATTGGCTGACTGGCTAATCTTATCTTCTCCCCTGGAGTTAATAAGAAGGGGGGGGGGTTCTATTCCCTTTAAGAAGGTTTTATCAATACAGATTTTATATAAAAAAACCTGACAATGAGGGGAGATGGGTTTTTGTAGATATCATCCTTAGAAGATGCAGGTACACTCTAGTAAATATTTTATATATCCAAGCTCTTTGTTTCGTACTATAAAGATTATTTTCCTCAGCAAATCCATCTGGGAATGGGTTGGACAAGTTTCTAAATATGCCAAATCACCCTAAGTTGTCTCATCAGATGGCGGAGCAGCTTGGTGACCCTATTTGTGTTTGGTGAGATTTTGAAAGCAATGAAAGGGCTGGTCATAAATAAAACTCCAGGGCCAGATGATTACACAGCTGAATTTTATCAGCAGTTCTCTACTATATTCGCTCCAAAGCTGTAACTCCTGTATCGGTGTTTGTTCTTGCATCCACAGTTAACGTTCACTTTCTCAGAAGCTCTTGTAACTTTGCTACCTAAGCTGGATCGTGATCCTAAGCTAGTAGAAAATTATCGTCCCATATCACTCCTTTAATATTGATTATAAAATTTTGCCTATGAGGCTTGGTAAAGTTTTAGATACACTAAAAGGGAAAGAACAAACAAGTTTTATGAAAGGTAGGTGTATATAGGGAACAATGCTTGGCTGTTTCATAATCTTTTTTACCAAGTGCTTGGTGGTAGTAGCCGCCCATCTGCACCTACAAGGGGCTTTCGTCTTCCCCTACCTGGATGACTGGCTAATCAAAGGGGGTTTGGCCACAGAGCGAACAACCCTCCTACTGCAGCACCTGGGGTTCGTCATCAACTGCCCCACATCCCATCTCTCTCCACTCCAAAATCTGGAGTTCATAGGAGCTCAGTTGGACACATTACAAGTCAAGGCTGTCCTCTCAAGAGAAAAGGCAGACTGCCTCATACAATTGGCAGGAGAGGTACAACACCGCTAGTCTATACCGGCTCGGCGTCTCCTCCGCCTGTTGGGCCACATGGCCTCAACAGCCCATGTCACACCATTAGCTCGCTTACACATGCGGACAGCCCAATGGTGCCTCTGCTTGCAGTGGACTCAAGCCATGGGTAGGCTATGGGACAGGGTCAGAGTCACCTGCCAATTGGCGGAGTCCCTCACCTGGTGGCAGAATTTGTGCCACCTCCAGGCAGGAATGCCATTCCAGGCACCCACACCGCAGAGGACCCTGACAACAGATGCCTCCCTCCTGGGTTGGGGGGCGCATTGCAGGGACCGTTGCACGCAAGGCAGCTGGTCCCAGGAGGAGTCACTCCTGCAGATCAACCTCTTAGAACTTGGGGCAATCTTCCTGGCCCTGCGAGCATTCTGCCACCGCCTAAGGCACTGACCTTTGCTGATCCAGATGGACAACCAGGTTGCCATGTTTTATATGAACAAGCAGGGGGGCAAGGGCTCGTACTCCCTCTGCCAGGAGGCAGTGGCCCAACCTCTCCTTCGCAGTGTGCAACAGCATGCTCCTGTGAGCGGTATACCTGCCAGGCCAGGACAACTGCTTAGCAGACAGGCTGAGCAGAGTCTTTCACTCACATGAGTGGCGCTTGAATCCCAGGGTAACAAAACAAATCTTCCATCACCGGGGCAGACCTGTGATAGACCTATGCGCCTCCCCGGTCACTGCACAGCTGCCTTGCTTCTGCTTGTGACGGCCACACCCGGGGAGAGTGGCAGCAGATGCCTTCTTGATCTCGTGGTCAGAGGACCTACTCTGTGTTTCCACCAACTCCCCTGGTTGCCAAGACCCTCTTCAAAGTCCAGAGCGAAAGGGCATCATTTATACTGATCACCCCCAGGTGGCCCAGGCAACCCTGGTTTCCTTTATTGCTTTCCATATTGGTGGTACTCCCAGTCCCACTGGGCCGGTCCCCGGACCTATTGGTCCAGAAGGAGGGCTCCCTCCTGCACCCCAACCTGGGGTTGCTAACGCTAACGGCGTGGCTGCTGAATGTGTAGCATTGGCCCCTTTCAGTCTCCGTGGGGAAATTGAGGAGATCCTACTGGCCTCCCAAAAGCCCTCCACCAGATGGGCTTATGCCTTTAAGTTGAGAAAGTTCTCCACCTGGTGTGCGGTGCAGGAGGAGAATCCCTTCTCCTGTCATGTGCAACTGGTTCTTCAGTACCTACTGCACCTCTCACACACTGGGCTGAAATCCAGTTCTGTGAGGGTGCATCTGAGCACCATAGCCATGCACCACCATCTTATAGAGGGGAAATCCCTCTCAAGTCGGCTCCTGTTCTCTAGGTTCCTTCGGGGCCTCCTGTTATCCAAGCCTCCTCTCTGCCCTCCAGCGGCAGAGGGGGACCTCAACGTGGTGTTCTCCCAGCTCACTAAATCGCCATTAGAGCCGCTAGCCACTTGCCATCTAAGATACCTGTCTTAGAAAGTGTCCTTCCTGGTGGCCCTCACGTCCACTCAAAGGATGAGTGATCTCCAGACCCTGTTGGCGGATCCACATATATGAGGTTCTAGAAGAACAGGGTGGTGCTCTGCACACACCCCAAATTCCTCCTGAAGGTGGTATCTTCTTTCCACCTCATTCAAGAGGTGGTCCTCCCCACCTTCTTTCGTGGCCTCATGCCGGCAGGGAGGTACTAATACTTCATACACTAGATTGCAAGCGGGCCCTGTCTTTCTACGTACAGCGGACTCAGGCCCATCGGAATGCTCCTCAGCTTTTGGTGTCTTATGACCCCAGTAGACTGGGGCTCCCGTGACTAAGCAAACTCTGTTCACTTGAGTGGCGGATTGTATTACCCTTGCCTATCAGTGAACTGGTCTCACTCTTGAGCACTAGATCACAGCGCATCGTGTAAGGATGATAGCCATGTCGGTGGCCAACCTCCACTCAGTGCCAGTGATTGAGATCTGCAAGGCCGCCACATGGTCTTCGATTCATATGTTTGCAGCTTACTGCTGCCTGGAGAGCAAGTCCCACAGGGACAGTGCCTTCAGACAGGCAGTATTCCATAATATTCTTGGGGTATAGGCAACTCCTGCCCTCCGACCCTTCTGTATTCAGGCTACCAGAGTGATAGTGTCGCTGAACACTAAGGTCTTGCAGAGTCTCTCAGTGGGGACTCGCCTTCTGCAACTCATGGCTACCCGATTGGTCGCCGTTGGTGCTGTCCTGGTTCGGTCCTTGGCAGCCTGGAGCTAGGGAGTCCCATATGTGAGGACTAACTTCCTGCTTGTTCCTGAAGACATCATAGTTACTCACCTGTAACAGGTGTTCTCCAGGAACAGCAGGAATTGGTCCTCAGAACCCTCCCTCTTCCCCTGGGAGTTGCCTCCCTACGTTGTTTTATATTTACTACCATCCTAGCTATGTCATCTGACTGAGCAAGATGGCACCCTTGGGCAGGAAGGGGACCACACATGCATGGTAGCATATCCCAAAGGCTTTCTTTTGAAAGCTGGGGAAATGCTCCATGTGGGCTCCATCAGCACAGACATCACCGTTATGTGAGGACTGATTCCTGCTGTTCCATAGTGTAGCATCTCTGGGTAGATTACTGTCCAACTTTGTTATGGGCTATGAGTAGGAAATACCTTTACAGCTCTTACTGCTGGAAGAGTTCTCTACATAAAACTTCTTTGTGAAATATTTGAAAATTCTGTATATTTGTCAAACTAATACAATGGGGGAGGCAATTTTCAGAAGCTCTTTAACTCTGATAAATGCAGATGTACCAAGGGAAATAGATTTTGTAAAAAAAATGCTCAGGTAAAAGTACACACAGGGAGTAATAATTCTAATGCATGTATTTTTACTTCAGGATTAGGCAGAGTAGTCTAGTGGTCTAGTAACTAAGAGACCAGGGTTCGTTCTCACTGGTACTCCTTGGGGCCTTGAGCAAGTCAGTTTACCCTCCATTGTCTCGAAAGAAAGCCCTGGCAATCTACTTCTGGTCACACCTTGTTAAAATTCTGAAATTGCTGGATTGTCAGGAGTTAGCATTGACTCAACCACAAACACACAAGGTATAGGTATAGCTGAAGGAATATTTGTCTGACTGGAAATAACATGTATAGATGCTGAGGCCAAAAGATTTGTTCAGGAATCTTTTGGGAGTTACCCAAATGAAGTTTTACATATAAAAATCTTGCCCTGCTAACTAATTTAAATAAGGTCTGCTATGGATTTGCCATGCGCCAATCTCGCATGATTAATGGCAAGGAGTACAGGTTAGCTGTCAAGGGTTTCTTAGTAAGTCTCTGGCAGCTAACACGCAAAAGGTTTTCCTAACGTGCGTGCCACTAGGTCGGGTTAATTTAACGCTTCCTATAGAGGAATTGTTAGGTGAACCCACATTAGGAGCCACGTTGCTGTTGAGCATACTCCAATTGCCCTGGTGCTAGCCACAATGCACTCTCCTTGTCTGCTCTTCACGAATTCACTACCCCATCCTGTGAATTGCACTGTTTAATGTGCATTTTTGGTGTGCAAAGGCAGGCACTATTGGACGTTAGCATTCCAGACTTCTGTAGCCGTGCATTAAAATGCCTGTTAACCAGCTAATGGACTTTAGTAAAAGAGGCCCAAGAAGGGACCCAGGATATCAATGCTTGACCCAGTACAAGCATTGCGGAACCTGTCTTTTGGGGAAACTGCTAGGTACGTATGACCTAGATTGGCCACTGTTGGAAACAGGATACTGGGCTTGATGGACCTTGGTCTGACCCAGTATGGCATATCTTATGTTCTTAGGCCCTTAGTTGCTAGACAAAATTTAGCCACCTTTAAAAAAACAAACAAAAAAAAAAAGTTTTGAGATGGATTTTTATTTATTAATTTAGCTAGTTTTATATAAAATGTTATCTAATACTCAAAGCAATTTGTGTCAACTGAAAATTTTAACTGTACATAAAATATAGGTACAAAGAAACAATGTTTTAACTTTACTTCTGCACCTGTGTTATGTTATCGAATCAAAGAGTTGTGAAATAGAACTGAAAAAGAGACATATTGGGTCAAGAGGTGCCTGCACTATGCTACTGTACTTGAGTGTTGAGGAGGAATGTTCAATCCTCTCTCCAGAAATGCTTAATGAAGGGATGAGCTTTCAGCTTTCTCTGAAAGTCTGTCAGGTCAGGAATGACATGTATGCTCTCTGGAAAGAGTGTTCCAAATGGATGGTGCATAGAGCAAAAAGGCTCTGTTGGAAGTGTATTGACTACTCTTTACTTTGAATGGGGTTGATGAAAGTGTTTTGCGTAATTGCTTTTCTAGGAGGTGGTAGAGGCAAATACAGCTACGGAATTCAAAATGGCATGGGACAGACACAGTAGATCCCTTTACCCCGATCTCTTTATTTTAGGGGACTTCAGCATTCATGTGGATCTCTCCATTCGGTCCTGGGACTGGCAATTTCTTTCATTGCTTTCTGATCTCTCACTTATACAACATGTCTCCTTCCCTATGCATGCTGCAGGTCATGCATTGGACCTTCTCATTACTCCCAGTGCCACCTGTATATCGTTCTCTCATCTCCATAACCTAATGCTTCTGTGAACAGATCATCATAGTGTATTCTTTTACCTTTATTATCCAGCCTCCTCTGCCCCCTTGGTTCCTCATAGGCCCTCCATTGCTTCCACGTTGTCACCATCCCAGATCTGTGCTAACTACCTTTCCCCCATCGGATTCACTTTTTCCACCTAACTTCACCTCTCTTACACCGGATGAACAGGCCTGTACCTGGGATCAGGTTTTGAGAAGTACCCTTGACACTTTGTCAACCATATCTCAGCCCCATTCTTCTGATCATCTCCCCTGGTTCCATACAGGGCTGCACACTCTTAGGCGGCAGTAGTGTAGGGCAGAAGGCCTGTGGCGCTGCCTCTGCACTCTATCCTTTCCTGTCGTCTCATCAAGCCACTTACTTTGTGTACCACCGAGCCATTCTTCGGGCCAAACAAGATTTTTACACCCGTCTTATCTCTACCGCTAATAATAAACCTAAACAGCTTTATTCCTTAGTCTCTCGTCTACTCCACTCTCCCTCTGCAGCTGCTGTCACAGATGCCCCCTCCGCCGAGCAATTGGCCCAATATTTTTCTGACAAGTTTCAACAGCTACAGCAGACTTTTGCCCCTGTCAGCACCTCATTCTCCCCTGTTCCAACTGATGAGATCCCTTGTCCCTTGGGCCTCCTATAGGGCCCCCTGTTTCTGGTTTTGCACATTCTCACACCTGAACTCTCTTCAATCCTATCACTATGCCCGCACTTACAAAAGCTTTCTCGTCGTCTTCTAAAACTATATGTTTCTTAGATTCTATTCCCTCCACCTGGGTCTCTGAGATAAGAACATAAGATATGCCATACTGGGTCAGACCGAGGTCCATCAAGCCCAGTATCCTGTTTCCAACAGTGGCCAATCTAGGTCATACGTACCTAGCAGTATCCCCAAAAGACACAGGTTCCACAATGCTTGTACTGGGTCAAGCATTGATATCCTGGGTCCCTTTTTAATAGTGGTTTATGGACCTTTCCTCCAGGAACTTGTCCAAACCTTTTTTAAACCCAGCTACACTAACAGCCCTTACCACATCCTGCGGTAACAAATTCCAGAGTTTGATTACACGTTGAGTGAAAAAATATTTTCTCTTATTTGTCTTAAATACTTTACCCTGTAGCTTCATTGCATGTCCCCTAGTCTTTCTATATTCTGATAGCGTAAACAATTGATCCACGTTTACCTGCTCCACTCCATTCATTAATTTATAGACCTCTATCATATCTCCCCTCAGCAGTCTCTTTTCCAGGTTGAAGAGCCCCAACCTTTGTAGCCTCTCTTCATAGGAGTAGCCTTCCATCCCCTTCACCATTTTGGTGGCTCTTCTCTACTTTTTCTAATAATGCTATGTCCTTTTTAAGATACGGTGACCAGAACTGCACACAATATTCAAGGTGCGGTCGTACCATGGAACGATACATAGGCATTATAATATCCTTTGTTTTATTTTCCATCCCTTTCTTTATGATACCTAGCATTCTGTTTGCTTTCTTGGCTGCCGCTGCACACTGGGCAGAGGGTTTTAACATGTTATCCACGATGACTCCTAAATCTTTTTCCTGGGTGGTGGTTCCCAATGTGGAACCTTGCATTGTGTAACTATAGTGTGGGTTGTTCTTTCCTAGGTGCATAACTTTGCACTTGTCCACATTAAATTTCATCTGCCATTTGGATGCCCAGTCTTCCAATTTATCCAGATCCTCCTGCAGGTTTCCACAATCCTCTTGGGTTTTAACAACTTTATAAACAGTTTTGTATCATCTGGAAATTTGATAACCTCACTCGTTATTCCCTTTTCCAGGTCATTTATGAATATGTCAAAACGTAGCGGACCCAGTACAGATCCCTGGGGTACTCCACTATTCACCTTTTTCCATTGGGAATATTGGCCATTTAGCCCTACCCTCTGCTTTCTATCTTTTAACCAGTTTCCGATCCACAACAGTACACTGCCTCCTATCCCATGACTTTTTATTTTTGCCAAAAGTCTCTGATGAGGGACCTTATCAAAAGCTTTTTGAAAGTCCAGATACACTATATCAACCGACTCACCTTTGTCTACCTGTTTATGCACAACTTCAAAAAAACATATCAGATTAGTAAGACAAGATCTTCCTTGTCTAAAGCCATGTTGGCTGTCTCCCATTAGGCCATGACTATCTACATGCTGTGTAATTTTGTTGTTTATGATGGTTTCTACCATTTTCCCCGGTACTGACGTCAGACTCACCGGTCTGTAATTTCCCGGGTCACCCCTGGAACCCTTTTTAAAGATTTGTGTTATGTTGGCGACCCTCCAATCTTCAGGTATTACAGATGATTTTAATGAAAGTTCACAGATTACCAATAGCAGGTCCGCAATCTCATATTTCAGTTCTTTCAACACTCTTGGATGTATACCATCTGGTCCAGGTGATTTGCTACTATTCAGTTTATCAAATAGTTGTAATATATCTTCCCAGTGTAGCGATATTTCTCTCAATTCCTCTGCAGTATCACCTTTAAATACCACTTCAGTCTTGGGTAACATCCCTACATCTTCCTCAGTAAAGACCGAAGCAAAGAATTCATTCAGTCTCTCTGCTATAGCCTTGTCTCCTCTTACTGCCCCTTTTACCCCTCTATCATCTAATGGCCCAACGGACTCTCTCACAGGCCTTTTGCTACGAATGTACTTGAAAAAGGCTTTATTTCGTGTTTTTGCTTCCGTAGCAAGTTCCTTCTCAAATTTTCGCTTTGCGAGCCTTATCAATGCTTTGCATTTAACTTGCCAGTGCTTGTGCTGTTTCCAGTTTTCTTCGTTTGACTCTTTTTTCCATTTCCTGAAGGATGCTTTTTTGGCAGCAACAGCCTCTCTGACCTCACCTTTAAACCATGCTGGCAGTTTTTTGGACTTTCTTCTTCCACTTTTCTTAATGCGTGGAATACAGCTGGTCTGGGCTTCGAGGATAGTATTTTTAAATAACACCCAAGCTTGCTGTAAGTCTTTAACCTTTGCAACCACTCCTTTTAGTTTTTTTCTTAACTATATTCCTCATTTTATCATAGTCTCTCTTTTGAAAGATGTCCTTGGCCCTTCTCCCCCTTGCCCTCTCTCTGTTTAACAATAGTCTGTCTGGTATATTTCCTTCGTCCTGGAAAACTGCTATCATTTGCCTCATCTTAAAGAATCCTACACTTGATCCCACTAGCCTAGCCAGTTTTCACCCTGTTTCTAATCTTCCCTTCCTGTCGAAAGTCCTAGAAAAGCTAGTCTTTTCACAGCTTCTACATTATTTTGAGCATACAAATTCTCTTCTATGGCAATCGGGTTTTATGGGTCACAGCACTGAAACTATTCTTCTTTCAGTTCGTAAAGAAACACGAGTCTCTTGGGAAAAGGGTATTGTCTCTCTGGTAGTTTCTTTGGATCTTTCTTGTGCCTTTTGATCTGGTCAATCATTACCTTCTTTGTCTTGTCTTGCCTCTTAGGCCTACGCTCCACCATATTACATTGGTTCCACTCTTTTTCTCTCTGCTCAGTCTTACTATGTCTCCTTTCAATCAGTTTCCTCTTCCCACTTTCCCCTCCCCTGTGGGGTCCTTCAGGAGTCTGTATTGGCCCCTTTGCTCTTTAACATTTTTCTTACCCCCCTTGCTACACTCATTCAGCAGCAAGGTTTCTCCTTGTATTTCTATGCAGATGACGTCCTGATGCTTTTCCATACACATTCTGTTACCCCAGATATCTCCCCTATAAATTCTTGTCTCATTTTAATTGCCTCCTGGCAAGAATCCAGCTGTCTGAAACTCAGTCTTTCAAAGACCTCTGCTCTGTGGTTCTCCGACCTTGTTCAAGGAGCACTATTCGCCATCAGCGCGGTTTACATTAGAACAAAAGACCAGAATAACAGGCTATTCGGTTTTACATAGAACAAGGATTACAAACTTGGATAATATGGGCAAACTATTTACATGATAAATCTACATGTAAGTTTTAATGTAATGTTCAAACATTTGAGTTCTCTGTAAACCGCTTTGATTCACGAAAAGCGGTAAATAAGCACAAATAACACCTCCATCCGTATCCCCATCTCTTAATGGTCTTACCATCCCTACAGTACAGACATTAAAATACTTAGGAATCACTCTTGACTCATCACTCTCCTTCCATACATACATCAATCATGTTGTCTCCCTGTGCTTTTTACTCTACGTCAAATCCGCTCTATTCTTTCTTTCCTTGGTTTCATCCATCACCACTCTTCTTTTATCTCTGGTCATATCCAGACTGGACTGTTGTAATACCATTTATTCTGGACTACCCCCAATATCAACTCTAACATCTGCAAGCTGTCCAGAATACTGCTATACACCGATTTCACAATTCCTCCTGTTATGATCATGTCACACCACTATTCATTAAATCCCACTGGCTCCCCTTACCCTTCCGTATTCAGTATAAACTGCTGACCATTGTGCACAGGACCCCACAACTCTGGTACTTCTGCATATCTCTCTTCATACCTTATACCACATGTATCCACTCAGTCGTTCCGTTCTATACACGCAAACCGCCTTCGCTTGCCGTCTCCGTCACAAGCCTATCTTGAAGGCACCCGTAATTCTGCATTTTTCTTTCTAGCCCCTTTCCTCTGGAACTCTCTCCCACCAGATATTTGCCTAGAACCATCTTTTCTCAAATTTCAAAACTGCTGTAAAGATTTGCTTATTGCAATGTGCATTTAATATTGCTACTGAACCAACCTAGAACTCTGGTATTCTTCTGTTCCTCTGGTCTACTATACACACACATTATCTCTCCGCATGGTGTACCTGGAACCTTTGCCCTCTCCCCTCCCTATTTCCCTCTGCTTCCGTACCTTGCTTTCCTGTCCTATTTATTTTATCTGGCGTTCTTTTCCTCAATTTTAGTATGTTTTTATTGAAAACCGCTTTGATATGTGTGAAAGGCAGTATATTAAATATCTTAATAAACCATATAGCAAGAAGATAAATTCAAAATAAACTTAACTCTTTTGTTTTATGCCTCAACAAATAGAGAGGGGTGATCTGCACAAAGCGGAAGCTACAACCCTAAACAAAGGCATAGAGGGGGGTGACCTGCATGGAGCGGGGGGTACACCTACTCTAGCCCCTTTACTGGGCAGATTAGATTGACCATACTGGTCTTTATCTGCCATCATATACTATGTTACTGTATGTTACTTTGTTATGTAGTAAAGATAGAAACATAGAAATATGACGACAGAAAAAGACCACATGGCCTATCTAGTCTGTCCTTCCATATCAACAACTACAACAGTCCCCTTTTCTCCTTTAGAGATCCTCTGTGTTTGTCCCATGCTTTTTTGAATTCAGTTACTGTCCTCATCTCTTCCATCTCCACTGGGAGACTATTCCACGGATCCACCACTCTTTCCGTAAAGAAATATTTCCGCATATCGCTCCTGAATCTATTTCCCATCACCCTCATCCCATGTCCCCTCGTAGCAGAACTTGCTTTCAATTGAAAGAGGCTCTCCCCCTGAACATTTATGCCATGGAGGTATTTAAACATCTCAAGCATATCACCTCTATCCTGCCTTTCCTCTAAGGTGTACATATTAAGATCCTTAAGTCTGTCCTCATATGCTTTATAATGAAGAACACTAACCATTTTAGTAGCCACTCTGCACCGACTCCATTCTGTTCATTCTTTTGAAGGTGCAGTCTCCAGAATTGCATACTATACTCCAAATGAGGTCGCACCAAAGACTTATACAGAGGCACTATCACCTCCTTTTTTCTGCTAGCCATTCCTCTCTGTATGCACCCAAACATCCTTCTAGCTTTTGCCGTTGCCTTTTCTACCTGTTTAACTACTTTAAGATCATTAGACACAACCACGCTTAGGTCCCTATTACTACTATTCAGCACTTCTAAAGCGCCACGCACGCAGCACTGCACAGTTAACCTACAAGAGGTAGCCAACATACAAGAGACAGTCCCTATCCGTCAGAGTCGTGCTCATCGGAGCTTATAATCTAGTTAGAACAGTACATTAGTTAAAACAGTAGAGAGCATTAGTCAGTTCTACGCAAGGTACTGTGTGGTACAGTTTGGTCTGTAGTTTGGTCATAAACGTTGACAGGGGTTAGGGTGAGATGAGGAAGGAGTCAGGATCTGAATGCAACGGTGAAGAGGTGGGTCTTCAACCTTGATTTGAAGAGGGCCAGGGAGGAAGCCTGGCGCACAGACACAGGTAGGCTGTTCCAGGCGTAAGGTGCAGCAAGGTGAAAGGAGCGCAGTCAGGAATTTGCGGTACGGTTAAAGGGCATTGATAGAAGTAATTTGTTAGCGGAGAGCAAATTTCGAGAGGGGGAGTAGGGAGAGAGAAGAGGTATTGAGGGGCCATAGAGTGAATGCATTTATAGGTCAGCAGGAGAAGCTTGAATTGGATGCAGAACTGGACAGGGAACTAGTGAAGCGACTTGAGAAGAGGAGTAATATGGGCATAGCGAGGCTGGCAGAAGATTAGTCGAGCTGCGTGATTTTGTATAGATTTGAACGGGAAGACCAGCGAGGATTAGGTTGCAGTAATCAAGGCGAGAGGAGATTAAGGAGTGGATAAGCGTTTTAGTAGTGTGTTCAGAAAGGAAGGGGCGGATTTTGCTGATGTTGTAGAGAAAGAAGCGGCAAGTCTTAGCTACAAGCTGGATATGAGCAGAGAAGGAGAGAGACGTTGCAAAGATAACCCCTAGATTGCTGGCCGAGGGAACAGGAAGGATAGTAGGCCCATCCACATGGATTGAGAGAGGGGGAAGTGGGGGGGTGGAAAGACAAGGAGTTCAGTCTTGGCCATGTTCAGTTTCAGTCGTCAATGAGACATCCAGGCAGCGACGTCCGAAAGACATGCAGAGATCTTGGACTGGGTTTCTAGAGAAATATTAGGTGTGTAGAAGTAGATTTGTGAGTCATTGGCATAGAGATGGTACTGCAAGCCATGGGAGGAGATAAGCGCACCAAGGCCTTGGGTATAGAGAGAGAAGAGGAGGGGGCCCAAGACAAATCCCTGGGGTACTCCTACATGGAGTGGGGTAGGGGAGGAGGAGGAGCTACCAGAGCATACTCTGAATGAGCGATGGGAGAGGTAGGAGGAGAACCAGGATAGTACGGCGTACTTGAAGCCAAGCAAGGAGAGGGTGATGAGGAGACGTTCGTGGTCAACGGCGTCAAAGGCAGCAGAAAGGTCAAGAAGTATGAGGACAGAATAGAGGCCCTTGGATTTAGCCAGGAATAGGTCATTTGTGACTTTTGTGAGTGCCGTTTCAGTGGAGTGTAGGGGACGGAAGCCGGATTAAAGTGGGTCGAGGAGGGCCTGGGAGATGAGGAAGTCGAGGCAGCGACGGTGGACTGCTCGTTCTAGTAGTTTTGGATATGAAGGGAAGGAGGGAGATGGGTCAATAGTTAGAAGGGCATGTGGGATCAAGTGAAGGTTTCTTGAGGAGGGGTGTGACAACAGCATCTTTGAAGTCAACGGGGACAGTTGCAGTGGAGAGTGAGAGGTTGAGGATATGAGTGATGGAGGGGGGCAATGGTGAAGTGGATGGAACGTAGGAGATGGGTGGGGATAGGGTCTGATGAACAGGTGGTGGGTTTGGAGGAGGACAGAAGGAGTGCAGTTTCTTCCTCAGAGATTGGAGGGAAGGAGGATAGGGTGGCAGAGGGAGTATGGATGGGGGAGGGGAGGTAGATGGGGGGGGGGGTAGGGAATTGGAGGGTAATCTTGTGGATTTTGTTGTGGAAGTAGTCGGCTAGGGGTTGGGCAGAAAGGGAGGGTGGGATTGGGGGCAGGGGGACCTTGAGGAGAGAATTGAGGGTATTAAAGAGACGGCGAGGATCAGAGGCAAGGGAGTTGGTCAGATGGATGTAGTAATCTTGTTTGGCAAGTGCTAAGGCTGACTGGAAGGAGACGAGCATGAATTTGAAGTGTAGAAGGTCTTCCGGGGAGCGGGATTTGGACCAAGCTTGTTCGGCAGAATGGGCGCAGATGCATAGGTAACGGATTGTGGGTGAAAGCCAGGGTTGGGGAGTAGATCGTTTGACAGGGCATGGGGTGGGAGGGGCAAGAGTGTCAAGGGCTGAGGATAATGTAGCATTATATGAAGATAATGCCTCGTTGACGGACTTGGAGGATAAAATGGCGGAAAGAGATGGTGGAGGAGAGAGTCAGGGGATCAATATTATGAAAGTTTCTAAATAGGTCAGAGGAGACAGGACGAGGTTGGGACGGCAGAAGTTGAAGAGTAAATGTTAAGAGGTGATGGTCAGATGAGGGAAGGATTGATTTGCGGAAGTTTGAAGGAGAGGAGTTGGAGAATAGTATTAGGTCAAGGCAGTGGCCGTGTAGATGTGTGGGGGCAGTGGAGCAATGTTGGAGGCCGAACGAGGAGATAAGAGCGAGGAACTTTGAGGCATGGGGGTCGGAGGGGTTGTCGATGTGAATGTTGAAATGACCAAGAATAAGAGTGGGGGAGGAGAGATCCATAAAGGCAGAAAGCCAGGAGTCGAAGTCGGTGAGGAAGGTTGATTTGGATTTGTCCGGTGGGTGATAGATAACAGCTATTCGGAGGGGAAGTGGTGAGAGGAGGCGAATGGAGTGGACTTCGAAGGAGAAGGGGGAGTGTGATTGGGGTGGCAGAAGGGGTTGGAATTGGCAGGCGGGAGAGAGTAGGAGGCTAACACCACCACCGCGACCAGTAGATCGAGGTGTATGGGAGAACTGGTAGCCCCTATAGCAGAGAGAGGCAATGGATGCGGTGTTGTCTGGGGGGAGCCAGGTCTCGGTCAAGGCAAGGAGATGAAAAGGTCATGAATAAAAGGGGTTTTTTTTGATGACTGAGCATGCGTTCCATAGGGCACATGAAAACGGGAGAGCGGAGGGGGGGAGGAGAGTGATATGGATAAGGTTGGATAAGTTACATGTAGATTTCTTATCAGAGTAGCGTGGGGGTCTATTTCTAGGGTAATGCTGAGATTTAGAAGGAGCTGGGTGTGTCTGGGTGAGTGTGCTCTCGAAGAGGGACATGAGGGAGGGGAAATGAGGTGTATATTGATGGTATCGGGTAGGTTATGTGAGGGATTATTTTGGGGGGTAGGGTTGGAGTTGATATCTATGGATAAGTGATTGTGGGATGAAGGAGGGAGGGCGGAAGGAGGGAGGAGCGGTATGTGGATGAGATTAGCTGGGGTACGTGAGGAACATTTTTAGTGTGAGAAGGAAATCGGGGGGGGGGGGGGGGAGGGCAGGGTTGGGATTTATGTTACCAGATAGGAGGAGGAGTATTAGAGAGCGAGGTATAGTGGAGATAGTACGGCGGAAGCGAGGGTGGGGTTGCCTTAAAGAGAGGGGGCTGGTTGAATGCGGGGGATGGTATGAGGAAGCTCAAGAGCCGGTGCAAGGCTAGGGGGCAGGATGGAGGGAGAAGTGAGGAAGGTAGAGAGGGGGGATGGTTGAATGCGAGGGATGGTGTGAGGAAGCTCAAGGGCAGGTATTAGGCTAGGGGGCAGAGTGGAGGGGGAAGTGAGAAAGGTAGGGGAAGGGTAGGGGGACGAGGAGGGAGGGTGTTGGTAGGAGGGGAGGCAGTTGGGGAGGATAATGAAGAGGAGGACAATGAGATGTGAGGCCATGGTAGTGGGCAGCAAGGTCTGAGCGAGCAATGGGCAGCAAGTTCTAGGCAGACAACGGGTAGCAATTGATAGGAAGACAAGCAGGCAGTGGGTAGCAGTTCAATGCAAGCAATGGGTAGCAAGCAGAGGATAAGCAGTGGATAACAGTTCTAAACAACAGTGGGTGATGGTACTGTGCAACAATGGGTGGCAACAGTATGCAATCAATGGGTAGCAGCACTATGCAACAATGGATAAGCAATGGATAACAGTTCAATGCAACAGTGGGTAGCAATACTATGCAAAACAGTGGGTGGTAACAGTATGCAAAACAGTGGGTAGCAGTACTATGCAAGCAATGAATAAGCAATGGATAACGGTTCTATGCAGTGGGTAGCAGTACAATGTAGGCAATGGGAGCAATGCTAAGCAAGCAGAGGGTAGTGGTGCTATGCAGGCAGTGGGTAGCAGTACAGTGCAGGCAGTGGGTAGCAAGTTTTAGGCGGGTAGTGAGAGGAAGAACAATGCCAGCAGTGGGAAGCAAGACAAGAGTTACTTGAAGGTTCCAGGATGGAGCTTGTGAGATGGTTTGGTCTGGAGGTGATGTATGGAGGAGCGATGAAGCCTGCTTGACCCCAGCAGCTACATAGCACAGGAGCTCGCACCCCAGGCCCGCGCATAAGGGCCACGCCAAAGGGCCCTCTAGCGAGGCCCTCAGGCGCGGGCGCGCCTAGAGGCGCTGAAGATCTTTAAGGCTGGTCTTTGGCCTGATAGGCCTCGCGGTGGGGAGCAGGGAGGAGCTCACCTGCCTGCTGCCTTCCCCGATGCCGGTCGGGTTATTGCTGTGGGGCGCCTGGAGGTGCTGAAGATCTTTAAGGCTCTTCTTTAGTGGACAAAAGTATTTTACCCCCTATACTATATTGCTCCCTTGGATTGCTTTAGCCCAAATGCATGACCTTACATTTTTTTAACATTAAATCCCAGCTGCCAAATTGTAGACCATTCTTCAAGCTTAGCTAGATCCCTCCTCATGTTATCTACACCTTCCTGGGTGTCTACTGTATTGCAGATTTTGGCAGATAAACTGAGGAGATGTTATGGAGGAGCTTGTATGTTGTGAGAATAATCTTGTATTTTGTTCGGCTTGCTATGGGAAGTAGCTGCTCGAGAATCGGTATTATATGGGCAGTTTTGTGTGTTCCGCATAGTATACAGGCAGCAGTCTTCTGAGCCATCGCAGAGGATGAAATGCATACTTTCGTAAGCCCTGGAAGAGGACGTGATAGTAATCTAGGTGTGGGAAAACTAAAACCTGGAAGTCTCTGCGAAAAATGTTGGAAGTCTAGTAATGGATGTAGGTGTCTGACTGTTTTTATTTTGTGATATATTAGCCTTTTGTTTGAGGAATGTGGTTCAGTTTAGCCAGACAGCGCTGGATATCAACTGTCTAGCTAAAATTAGCCATAGAAGACACCAGCAGAATTTGGCCTAAAATTAACAGTATATCTTTATCTAGTTAACTTTTTTACTTGGTTGTAATTAGTGGTGCTGAATATCCAGAAACACTTCACTGGATAGAGATAAGGTTTATCTGTGCTGCTCACCACAACACTGTTTGTCAACCTCTGCGTTTCCAAATCTGCGTGCTTTACTTTTCAAGGGGAAAACTGCTTACATTTAAAAGCAGGTGCAAAACTCTGAGGGTATCTTTTTTGCTCAGATCATATTTTAAAAGAGAGCGCTTATTTGTATCTTTCCTTTGAGAAAGGATGCAAAACCCACAGTAAAAGTACCCAGGAACTTGGGATCAATTTTGAAAACCACCAGCACTTATACAAAGAAAAGAATGCTCATCTGAATGACACAGCCAACCAGCAGAGTAGTGGTGTGGCAGCACTGGTGGAAGGGGTGCATGCAGGGGAAAGCATGTAGAACATGCCTTTTGGGAATTATTTCCAATTTTTATAATATTTTATTATAATTGTAAATCATTTTGATATGTTTGAATTGCGGTATAGAAAGTGAAAAAAACAATAACCATCCTTGAATATTTATTTATTTATTTGAACTTACTTTTATACCGCTCCTTCCAGTGATCAGCAGCGGTTTACATTTTAACATTTAATTCTGCATGGACAGCAGTTACATATAACAATAAAAAAACAAAACTCAAAAACTCTAAACTATTTACATAGAGAAAACGTGTGTGTATTGTTAACTATATACAAATATTTACAATAATGTACAAAGGGAACGTCACATGCCTAATGAGTTAAATTTTGATATATTCTGTTGGGATTTTGTGTATCATATGACGATGAAGATGTTGGAATCCATCATGATATGATTTATACTTAAATACAGTCTGATTTATGTTATGTTATTTCTGATAAATTATTTATTTATTAATAATCTATTTATTTATTTATCTTGGAATAGGTGGGTTTTGAGGTTTTTTCGAAATGATTGGAGTGGAGGAGTGGCCTAGTGGTTGGGGCAAGGTACTTCGGGCCGGAAGGTCAGGGGTTCAAATCCCACTGGAGGACAGCAACCTTGGGCCGGAAGGACTGGGGTTTCTAGTCCCACAGGTGCTCCTTGTGGTCTTGGGCAAGCCACTTAACCCTCCATAGCCCATGTTCCCTGTAAAATAGTTCTCTGTGTGCTGTGCTTTCCTGTCTAATCAATGTGTTTATACCTCAAAAATTTCCTGTCATGATTTGACAATTTCCAATCTGTAATCAAAACCGCTGCTGATCGCTGGAAGTAGCGGTATACAAAATGTATACTAAATAAATAAATAAATAAATAATCTTGGAATAGGTGGGTTTTGAGGTTTTTTCGAAATGATTGGAGGTCTTTGTTGGCTCTTAGAGTGTCAGGAAGTTTATTCCATTGTGTGGGGGCTAGGTAGGTGAATGTTCTATTGCTAGTATTCATTTTTACCTTGCATATATAGAGAGTGGAATTTGTAGGGTGTTTAGATTGCGTGTAAGTCTTTTTTTCTGTTAGGTGGTTGTATTTTAATAAGTGTGGTGAGGAAAGATATAGCGATGTTGTGTATTAACCTGAATGTTGTAATTATTATTTTGTATCTTATGCGTGCTTGGATAGGTAACCAGTGAAGTTCCCTTAGAATGGGTGTGATGTGATCTGAAATCCGTACATTCATTAATATTCAAGCTGTAACTTTCTGGGCGATTTGGAGTATGTTGATTTTTTTTTAGGTAATCCATGTAGGATGCCATTACAATAGTCCATATGTGGGGTTATGAGCGTTTGTACTATTGTTCTAAAATCTGATTGTTCGATGATATTGTGTAAGGGTTGTAAGATTCTTAGTTTGTGGAAAATTGTTCTGTTTAATAGTCTTAGGTGAGTTACCATGCTAAGAGTCTTATCAAGGGTCACACCTAGGTACTTTAACTCTTGTTTGTTGTAGGAGATATTGTTTAGTAGGATTGTGGGAGGATGTTTAAATTCTGGATTTTTGGAGATAAACATTACTACCGTTTTTTTATGGTTGATGATCATGTTGTTTTGTTGAAGCCATAGCTGGGTTTCTTTAAGGCAGGCTTCTATGTGGCTATAATTTGGGTTACATATATCCAATTGTGTATACAGCATTATATCGTCTGCATATAGATGATGATTAATTTTGTGCTTTTGAAATATTGTGCAAATGGGTCTTAGGTATAAGTTGAATAGTATGGCAGATAGTGCAGAGCCCTGTGGCATACCTTGTGTTTGGGGGAAGGCATTGGATAAGTTTATTGGACTAAGTATACTTGTTGTATTCTATTAGATATATAGGAAGTGAACCATTTTAGGGGAGTTCCCATTATTCCTATTGATTCCAGTCTTGTTATGAGAGTCTTATGATTCACAGAATCAAAGGCCGCTGTTATGGCTATGAATATCAATATGAACATTTTCTTGCAATTTTCAATACCTTTTATATAGCTTATCAAATAACACAAGTAGAAGTGTTTCTACTCCATATGCTTGTCGGAAACCATATTGGTGGTCATCAAGTGCGTTTATGGCATCTATATGATCCTGTAATTGGTATTGAACTGTTTTTTTTCAATGGTTTTGGCTATGAATGAGATACCTGATATGGGTCTATACGCAGATGGGTCGTCTTTGTTGAGCATTTTGTTTTTTTAATATAGGTCGTATGAGAGATCTTTTTAGTTCCGCTGGCATGATTCCTTGTAGTAGTGATTGGTCTACTATGTTTAGTATTATGGGTGGTGTTTCTGTTTTTGTAGTCTTATCCAGGCTACCGGGCAGGGATCTAGAGGGGATGCAGTGGTATTTATGTTTGTAATTTATGTTTAGCATTTGTTTAAAATCTATTTTATGAAAGTTTTCCCACAATTCTGTGGAGTTGGTAGTCTGCGGTGTCTTTTGCAATACATTGTTTACTATTATTTTTTGAGAGTTTTTTTCTTCTGTAGGATTTAATTTGCTAGAATAATGATCAGCATATGTGTTGTGTCTGTGTGTATCTAACTAGGGATAGGGAAAAGGGTGATAGAGGCAGTTTGAAAGAATCAAGTCCTTCACTACTGTTTTTCATTGTATCAAAGTTTCTATGTTGCAGAAGCTGCAACTGCCTTTCACATGTGGGGAGAGGGATTTTGCTTTAGCTCATGCCTTTTCAGCAGTAGCTCAAAGCGCGTTTACATTTGGATCAAGTATGTATTTCCTTGTCTTGAGACATTACAATCTAAGGTTATACCTGAGGCAGCGGAGGGTTAAGTGACTTGCACAAGGCCACAAGGAGTGGAGGAGTAGCCTAGTGGATGGGGCAAGGTACGTCATGCCGGAAGGTCAGGGGTTCAAATCCCAGTAGAGGACAGCAACCTTGGGCCGGAAGGACTGGGGTTTCTAGTCCCACAGGTGCTCCTTGTGGTCTTGGGCAAGCCACTTAACCCTCCATAGCCCATGTTCCCTGTAAAATAGTTATCTCCAAGTTATAATGCCCTGTTCAATGTAATTTCAGTTGTTCAATGTAAACCGCACTGATGCAGAATAGCGCGGTATATAAGAGAATGTAAATAAATAAAATAATAAATAACAAGGAGCATCAGTGGGATTTTTACGCAGGTTCTCAATTGCTGCTCTAACCTTTGGGCTACTCCTCCATTGGGCCATTCTTTTGGGGGGAGCTTATTTCTCTAGAACCACTATTTAACCTTGCCCAATTCTGAACTCATTGTCTTTTCACCAGCCCCCCCCCCCGATACATTTTAATCCTGTTCTATTAAATTTTCAGAGTTATTTTGACCTCAGACATTCTCCACCCTTTATATATAAATCCTTTCCAACATCTATTGGGTTGTAAAAACAACAACAAAAAAGGAATAACCACAGAGGATCCTTTAGCTGCAGATAAATGAAGAGAAAGCCAGAGATCAATTTGAGTCCATGGTATTGAGTTCAGTATGTTAGATGGGCCTATCTGTTGTCACATTCTGTTTCTGTGCTTATGAGAACATTGAAGAAGTAGCCTAGTGGTTAGAGCAGTGGCTGAACCAGGGATGTCAGGGTTCAAATCCCACTGACATTCCTTGTGGGCTTGGGCAAGTTACTTAACCATTGCTTTAGGTACAACCTTCGATAAGCCCCTTGAGAAGAGGAATGTAATTTTGGCTTGAACCTTTCCTGGAAGGGTGTAAACTAAATATAAGTAGAGTATATGTAGTAAGGCTGTCATTTAATGCTACAGTATACAGTAGATCAAAAGGGAAAAAGAGGCATTTTATTTATACTGCACAAGTATCAGGGTTTGAAATTCTCATATCTTGTGCTTCCTTAAAAAAAAAAAAAAAAAAAAAAAAAAAAAAAAATTAAATTGGCTGACATAACCCAACAAATTGGCATCTTTTGGACCAGTGGTTTTCAAACTGGGTGTCGTCATTAGCAGATGGGGGTCACAAAAACGGTACTGCTCCTCCTCCCTCCGGGCACCCATTGCCTTCTATGCCAAGTAGTGACAGTGAGCTTCCTGTTAAACTGGAATTTCATGCAGTATGCAGACACTAACACATACAACTACTGCTTTGTTTATGCTTTGGCTAAGTGTGTGTGTGTGTGTGGGGGGGGGGGGGTAGGGGTAGGAAGGTGAATGAGAGAGAGGCAGAGAGCAGGAGAGCTATTCGTTTTCATTATCTGGGATCACTGATATTTTTAAGTGTCAAAATAGGGTTTTATTGGATAAAAGCTTTTGGGAAGCACTGTTCTTGATTAACAGGTTTATCAAGCATAAACCTTTGAGGATAAGAATCCACTTCACCTGATGCTTCAGTAAATACTTTAATATTAGGTGGCTCCTGCTTCTTTCATTTTTGCTGCTAGAAACTAACACAACTGTCCTGTTGAGTTTTTCCCTGTGTGTTGGGTGTCCAGCTGGAGCCTGGAGTGCAGTGTGGTTAGAACAGCTGGAGGTACTCATATATCTGTGCATGAGGAAATAGGAAGTGGAAATATTTGTTTGCTTAGACGTATTTCTCCTTGAACACAAAATGGAAAGGTAGTTGTACTAATATAAATGATAAAATATAAAAGTCACAAGGCAGGGTGAATGATCAAGATTTTAATGCTGTGGATGAACAAAATGATGAAGGTGTGTACCTACATAGCTTCCAAACAGGATGCAATGTTCCTTGGTAAATACTTAGAGATCTAATTACTGTGGAGCAATCACAGCAAGTGACTGTGCCAATAAACTGTAGAAAAGTCATTTCCTAGCCCAGGCTTCAAACCTTTTGCTTCTTTATGTACAAGTAAAGGTCAACAAACAAGTTGTAGGCATTAGCTTTTTATTGGACTAACCTAATATATTTTTGACAAGCTTTTGCGAGTTTTGTGCTCTCTTCATCTGGTTATGAAGGAATAATGCCGTTACATTAGGTATGATTTCAGCCATTGTGAAACAAGTGGAGCAGTTTCTTGTAATACGGAGTGGATTGTATACACAATCTTATGTCCTTGTTCCTTGATTTATGTGGGTCAGACTATGAGGAAGATGTGTTTTGCATCTAACAGAGCAGAAGCATCGGATCAAGACTGGGTTAGAAACTGCTCCATTTGTTTCTCACTGGCTGAAATCACAACATCAAGTATCAGATTTGCCGTGGCATATTTTGGACCATTTACCCTTATCTTGGCCTGGAGGTAACAGATGAAAACAATTGGATCTATGTGAGCATAGGTGGATGTTTTGAGTTCAATTGAGCCCTATGGTCTTAGTCAAGCCATTGATTGGATTCCTTTGTTCTAATTGGCTGTTCTTGCCACATGACTGTTCGAATGCCTTGATAAGGTTTTTGTTAGAACTTGAGATGGCGATAAGAGCACTCAGCCTGCTGGAGCTTTGCTCTGAGGATTTTCATTTTTTGGCTTCCCCTGATGCAGGAAAGTTCTTTTTTCTTATCAAAATATTGTGTTCTATAGGGTCTTTTTAGGCCTATATAAGCCTACTATTACACTGGTCAACATTTAAATCGTTACTGACTTTAAAAGGCCCTAATCTGTAGTATCTTGGTGAGCTGAACACAAATATAACATTAAAAATTTTTTTATTGGCTCTCATTTTGAAGATATTGCATGTAGTTCATTTTTGACGTTTCACCGTGTAAATTTATCCAGTGGACATCAACAACATCCCAAATAAGCCTTGAATGATGTAATATTGCATCACATTGCATAATACCAGCATGCACACATCATCCAGAGTTGATTGCATCATTTTCTGATGCAATGCAATACTACTGCCAGACGGCTGCTGAAGCCATCTGACGTCAGAAGTGTACTATAGACAGTCAGAAAGGTTGAGCATTTAAAATATTTCAGACTGTGTGCGAGACAGTTTAAGCTACTGTTACATGTAACTTTTATTAATCATATAATTTTAGCCATTTAGGTACAATACAGAACAGTAATGCCGCGAAAGTGCGTTAATACCGTTGTCACTTCCCCACAAATGTAACAGAAATTGTCATTTGCCAACCAGAAGAAAAGTATCACTTCTCAACTGAAGAAGGCATATCATCTTTACTTCGGATGCAAGATTGGTGACCAAGACAAGCCTTGGGCCCCACATATATGCTGCACTACATGTACAACACAGCTTTCAGAGTGGTTGAATTGCAAAAGACCATCAATGCCGTTTGCAGTCCCCATGGTGTGGAGAGAACCAAGCAACCACATAAATTACTGTTACTTCTGCTTGGTTCCTCATCTTTCCAGCAGAATAACGAAGCAAAAGAAGTCGAGCATAGTCTACCCAAACATTCCGTCTACATTGAGACCAGTTCTACATGGTGAGGGACTTCCTATTCCAGAACCTCCATCAGAATATTCTCTTGATTCATCTGATGAGGACAAGGGTGAGCCGACCTGTTCTTCTCCTGGTCTGTCAGCATGCAGTGACCCAGATTTTCACTGGGATGTATTATCAACTCCACACAGAATAACACAGGAAGAACTAAATGACATGGTTCGTGATTTGAACTTACCCAAGAACAAGGCAGAATTGCTAGGATCAAGACTCCAACAATGGAATCTTCTAGAGGAAGATGTCAACATTACTTCATATCGAAAGCGCCACCAGCAGTTGGAGCCTTGTTTCAGAAAGGAAAGTAATCTGGTATTCTGTTCCGATATTGAAAGTCTCATGAATGCCTTAAAAATCACTCATGACCCACAAGACTGGAGACTATTTATAGACTCTTCGAAACTGAGTCTGAAGGCTGTGCTTTTGAACAATGGAAACCGTCTTCCATCTATTCCAGTAGTGCATGCCGTCCACATGAAAGAGACATACAATAACTTAAAGCATCTACTGACTTCCATTAACTATAACAAGTACAGCTGGCACCTCTGTGGTGACTTGAAGGTAGTTGCCCTTTTAATGGGACTGCAGCAGGGATATATAAAATACATGTGTTTTTTATGTGAGTGGGATAGCCGAGCAAGGGATTGGCACTACTTGCGGAAGGAATGGAATCGCAGACAAAATGTAACAGTTGGAGCTCTGGTTGAGGCTCACAAAATCCTGCTGCTACCCCTTCACATCAGACTAGGTTTGATGAAAAACTTTGTGAAAGCCATGGACCGCAGTTTGCCAGCTTTCCGATACCTGCATGAAAAATTCCCTCGACTCAGCGAAGCAAAGATTAAAGTTTTTGTGGGTCTTCAGATTCGAGAGCTCTTCAATGATGACCGGTTCAACAACTTGCTGCAGGGTGATGCGAAACAAGCATGGAATGCTTTTCACCCAGTGTCAACAAACTTTCTCAGGAATGTTAAGGCAAAAAACTAGAAGGAATTAGTAGAAGACATGCTGATGCAGTATCAGAAACTTGGCTGCAATATGTCTCTAAAGATCTATTTCCTTGATTCCCATCTCGATTTCTTTCCTGACAACTGTGGTATGGTTAGTGATGAACAGGGCAAACGTTTTCACCAGGGTATCGCAACGATGGAGCAACAATACCAGGGAAAATGGACCACTACAATGCTGGCTGACTACTGCTGGACACTCCCCAGAGAAGCTCCCGAACAGCTGTTGTCACAAGGTGGACCTATTGGAGCCTGAGAAAATGGAAATCAGCAGCAGTGATCAGGGGAGAGATGACAATATAAACAAAAAACTGTCAGATGGTTGCTACAGGTATCCTGCCTCCCACGGATAAATTAGCGACGCCTGCGGCGCAGACTGTAGTTTAGTTTGTTTTGCTGTTCCCTTGCTGTTTCCCCCCTGCTCCCTGTTTATTTGGATATTTGTTTATTTTCTAGCCACTGCCCTTGCATTTGGGCCGACAGTCTACTGCTGCTCCTTGTTGGGTCCTCCCCTTCCGGTCCCGCGGCCGCGTTCAATAGGTATCCTGCCTCCCACGGATAAATTAGCGACGCCTGCGGCGCTCGTCGCCGCGGCGCGCGATGGGGGTGCGCCCCAAAGGAGCGCACCTAAGGAGCATGACGTGCTCCTTAGGTGCGCTCCTTGGGGTCGCTCCGTGGTCCGAAGTCCTCTGCACATCTTAAGCTGGTTGGGATTAATACTTGCCTATTTCTTTATTGCTATCTGCGGTAAGTCCAGCTTTATACACCTTCAGCCGGCTCACCTGATTGGGTCATCGCGTTTCTCTGCGGTCCCATTACACACTTCTCACCTTCCTCACTCTTTTCCCTCTGTACTTCATTCCTCTATGCCTGTCATACCTGTCATCTGGGGTAGGCGCCCTGATAAATCTTCTTCCCCGCGTTTCCGTTCTGTTGATAATCTCCGCCCCTGCTCTACTTCTTTCTCTCTCCCCCCTGTTTCCTCTGTCTTGTCACACTTGGTACAGGTCCCCTCCACCCTATCCTCTGCTCCTTCTTTTTCCTCCCCCTGTTTTTCTATTGGTCTTCTCAATTGCCGATCCCTTCGCAATAAAACCCTGCTGGTCCAGGATTTGGTTCTGCAGTCCCCCCCCAGGGCTCACTCTTCTCACGGAGACTTGGCTCCGTGAGGGTGAGGACGCGCTTCTTGCACGTTGTCTCCCCCCTGACTTCTCAGCAGTCTTCGTTCCCCGCCGTGGCCGGTCTGGTGGTGGCGTAGCTGCTATGTTTCACCCTTCTCTTCCCTATACTCAGATCTCTTCCTCTCACTTGCATTATCCTGAAGCTCTCTTACTTCGCCTTCACACTTCCCCTTCTCTCTACATTCTTCTGGTTTACTCTCCCCCAGCTCTCCGTTCCCATCTTTGGGACGCCCTCCTACTAACCATCACCGAGGTCTCCCTGGCATTTCCCTGCCTTATCATTGCTGGGGACTTTAACCTACACCTAGATGCTCCTTCTTCATCACGGGAGCTTTCCTTTCTTTCTTTCCTTCAAGATCTTTCTCTTTCTCAACATGTTGCTCTCCCAACTCATCAGGCCGGTCACACCTTGGATCTTCTTCTGACTTCCACATCCTTTCCTCTTTCTCTATCGGGTGTATCTGCTACACCCCTGCCTTGGACGGATCACTTCTATCTTACCTTCTCTTGTTCTCTCCCTAGCCGCGCATCCTCCGTCTCCTCTGTATCCTCTTCCCCCCCGTCCTCAAGGCATCTTTCCCGCGCCCTCACTCCCCTCACTCCCCTCACTCTCCAACGATTACCCCCAGTCTCTGAACTTCTCCCTCCCGATTTCCCACTGTTGTCACCTGATTCTCAAGCTTCTACCTGGTTTTCTTCTCTTTCCAACGCCCTTACCTGCTTTGCTCCTCTGTGCTCCCAGCCACCTTGTCAATGCCCCTCTCACCCCTGGTACCATTATGGCTTACGGCTACTCCGGACGCACCTCCGGAGAGCCGAACGTCTGTGGCGCAGGGACCCTTCTCCTATTAATTTATCTATCTTTAAGTCTCATCACTCCTATTACCGCTCCAGGCTTCATTCTGCAAAACGTGATTACTTTTCCACTGCTATATCTCTTGCTCCTAATCAAACCCGCCATTTATATTCCGTCTTCCAGTCTCTTCTTTTACTACACACCCCATCCTCAGCCCCCGCAGTCCCAGTCTGTCCCTCCCCCTCCCGTCTGGCTTCCTTTTTTATCTCTAAAGTTGATTCCTTGCGTGACTCCCTTCCTTCTTGCCCTGCCCCTATCATCTCTCCTCCCCCCCCTTCCCTCTCCCCCACCACTCTCACCTTTCACACTTCTGGGCTACCTTCTCCCTCATTACAGCGCCTGAACTCCATCACCTCATTTCCTCCTCCAAGAAGACCTTCTGCTCACGATCCTATCCCCTCATCTTGGCTTCTCACTCCTTCTCTTGGTTGTCTTTCACATATTCTTACTATGTTCAATTCTAGCCTTTCTACCGGAATTTTTCCTAAACCCTGGAAGCACGCTTTGGTCCGCCCCATCTTAAAGAACCCCTCCTCTGATCCTTCACTTCCTTCTAATTATCGGCCAGTGTCTAATCTCCCTTTCCTTTCTAAACTTCTAGAAAAATTTGTTTTCGCTCAGCTCTCACCATCTTGACTCTACTAACTATCTTCACCCCCGTCAGTCCGGTTTTCGTCCTGGGCACAGCGTTGACACTGTTCTTCTAGCTTTCACTAATGCACTACATGTGGCACATGATCGTGGTGAGGTTTCGGTGGCGGTTGCTCTGGATCTTTCGGCTGCGTTTGATCTTGTCGACCACTCTCTGCTTCTTCACCGTCTCCGGGAAGCTGGTCTATGTGGCACTGTTCATCACTGGTTTCACTCCTTCCTTTATTCCCGCTCATGTGCAGTTCTTTCCTCTTCACCTGTAATTCCCCCGTCTGATTCACAAAGTCTTTCCTGTTCGGTTCCTCAGGGTTCTGTCCTTGCTCCTCTTCTTTTTAACCTCTTTCTGGCACCCCTTGCTCTTCTAATCCAGCAGTCCGGTATATCAGTTTTCTTCTACGCCGATGATATTCTTTTGCTTCACCATACCTCTTCCTCTTGTCCTGATCTGGCTCCTTTGAACTCTTGTCTTTCTTCTGTTGCTAACTGGCTTACTCTTAACTGTCTCCACCTGAATCTGATTAAGACTCTTGCTATCTGGTTTTCTGGTGGGGGTCCCTCCCCTTCACTCGCTCCTTCTTTCTCTGGCACTCCGGTTCCCCTAGTTTCCACGTTTCGTTATCTTGGTGTTCACTTTGACTCTGATCTATCTTTTCGCACTCATATCTCTCACATCGCCAAAACCTCTTTTTTCTTTCTTCGCCAGATCCGCTCTGTACGCCTCTTTCTATTTTCTTCTGCCTTAACTACACTGGTTCTATCTTTAGTAATGTCTCGGGTCGATTTTTCTAATTCTTTATTTCTCGGTCTCCCAAAAAATCAGTTAGCCAGACTCCAAAGGATACAAAACACCGCTGCTCGCCTAATCACCTCTTCCACTACTCGCGATCGCGTCACTCCTTTACTTTTTCATCTTCACTGGTTGCCTATTTCTTTTCGTCCACAATACAAAATGTTGATTCTGCTACACAAGGTTTTCCATACTGGCATTCCCTCATATCTAGCTGATTTACTTTCCTTTCACACTCCCAGGTACACCCCACGCTCTTTTCATCTCAATCGTCTCTCTCTTCCCCCTCCCTCTCGCGCGCTCACCTACAGTCCACCCGCCTCTCTGCCTTTTATTTTGCTGGTCCCGCTCTCTGGAATTCCCTTCCTTCCACCCTCTGTCTTGAACCACTCCACACCACTTTCAAGCACAATCTAAGAACTCACTTGTTCTCCCTAGCGTTTGATGTTCCTTCTCCCTTTGTTTGATGTCCTTCTCTGTCTGTATTTAATACCCTTCTTCCGTTTTGTTGACTCCCAGTTGTCTTCTCTCTCTTTCTTTCTGTCCTTTATAATTTTATAGCCTATATCTGATGTTTCAGTATAATTTTATTTACCTTTTTTTTGTAAATTTTATATTTATTATTGTATATTTCCTTTTTACCCTCCAGCTTCGTCTGGATTTTATGTGACTTATTTTTATTGTACACCGCCTTGATTATACTTGAAAGGCGGTTTTTATCAAGTTTAATAAACATAAACATAAACAGACAACCTAGGCACACGTGGGTAAGGGCTGAGAAGACACACCCAGATAACAAGCAAAGGGAGTTTGCTTGGCCTGATAGGAATCAGCTGGGTAGAGGTGGAGCCCAGAAACACAGAGATATAATACGCTCCCAAATAGTTAGAGAGGGAGAGGAGGTGAACCAGCAAGTCTCACAGCAAGGGAGACAACGGTCAGCGCAGCAGAAGCTGGGAAAAGTATGGAAGTGGAATGAAAGAGAGTCTGAATTACTGGGACAGCATGCAAACCCACACGAAGGTCTGAGTGAGTCTCAAACCCAGAGTGAAACATTTGGAAGGCAGAAGCCAGATATTGAATGCATGTGTGAAGAGCACGAGAGACGTGAGAGAGTTGCAGTACAAGGTAACAAAGCCAGAAGTGTTGATAGTGGCTGTTTTCTACCCGAGTGGGTAAAACCCTTCAGCAATAGAAAAAGCCACCCAGAAATAAGCTTTGGAAATAATCCTTTCCCTTGTGCTAGAAAACCCAGGAGAAGAGAAGCTCACTTACTTGGAGAAGCTAGAGATTCTAGTATCCACTTTAAACTCCCAGAGTTTGAGCAACCTCCGTATAGAGCAGTGCAATCCAGGGCAGCTGTGAGGAAAAGGCTAGACCCGAGCACGCTCAGAGTCTACCGTAATCACTCTAACAGCAGAGCCAGGGAAGTTCCTGAATGTCCTTATGCTTACCAGCAGGGGCTGCGTTCTCATAAGCCTCATGCAAGAGTATATGGTAGTTCCCAGGGAGGCTTTGAGTCAGAAGGAAAGCATAACTTCCTGCTTGACGAGGAAAACCTACATTATCCTTTTAAAACAGCTGACCTTGAAAACGTGCGTGTTAATGAACCAGAATCTATGGAATATGAAAATACAGAGTTAGCAACAGTTCCTGAGCCCATGGAATGCTCAGTCTCGGTAATTGACCCAGAGTTTTCCTTAAGGTGAAAAGGGTTGAAGATAACCTGAGTAAGAGTCACAAGTTGTGGGCTGGAAAACGGGTCTCACAGAAAACCATGTGAATGAGCTGTGCTGTAGCAGCAAAAAGGAAAGCCTGTGAAAAACATTGAGAATGTTTAATTCTTTTCTTTTTTGCATTTAAGCTGAAGTAAACTATTTTTGTTTAACCTTTTGATTTCTGTTATATGCCCGAAGTGGGTTGTTTGCTTTGTTTTGCCAAGGAGAAAATACCTCACGGACGGGGAATAAAACCCTGAGTTTGGAACACAAGTGTCTTTTGTGGTTTATAGAGAAGGTACAACTACCACCCTCAGGCAGTACCAAGGCCTCACCGGTAGGGCACCTGGGGGTGCGACATTGTACAAGAGACAGGCGAAAAAATCTAAGAAGTAGTCTATGACTTGTTTTTTTTTTACAGGTATTAACCGAAGGCCTATTATATTTACTACTGACATGCATTTCGTGATGTAAACATTAATTCTTGTAGATTACAAAAAAAACTAGAGCCAACTTTGCAATTTCACTGTCATATTCGTGTTCAGCATATAAAAATTGATAAATGACTATTTTTATTTCAGTAACATGACTTTTGTAAAAATTTGTTGACCAGTGTTATTTGAGTTACTCCATATATTTATTTGATGAGAAGTTTTTGGTTACCTGGTTATGTTTTTGTGGCTTCCCTTTCGTGTGAGACAGGTGGTCTGCCTTCCCTCCTTCTCTAAGGAGCAGTGTCAGGGGAAGGATAAGGATCTTCTTGTAGATGTCTAGAGGGTGTTTCTCTAATACTTGGAGGTCATGAATTCCTTTCATGTCAGACCATCTTTTTGTGCTGTTTGCTATCCCGTTCAAGAGTAATGTGGGGGCCAAGCCAACTTTGGGGCTCTGGATTAAGGAGGCTATTGCTTCTTTTTCAGTTATGGAACTGGCCAGTTCCAGAGAGTTTGTGCACCCATTCTACCCGAATACAAGCATCCTTGTGGGCAGAGCAGAGTTTGGTGGCCCCTACAGACATTTGTCGGGCAGCAACGTGGGTATCATTTTCCACTTCTATCAAGCATTACTTCTTGTATGTCCATGTGCAGACAGACATGGCCTTCAGCTCAGAGTTTTGCTAGCTGCTGGGTTGTCTTCCCACCTGGTGGTGGTATAGCTTTGGTACATCCCACTTGTCTGGACTAGTCTAGCAGGACGATATGGAAGGTGACATTTTACTTATCAGATAATGTCCTTTCTTTGAGTCCTTCTAGACCAGTCCAGGGCCCACCCCTGCAGCTGTTTTAGCTCTGTTCTTTGGCTGTGGTACCCTGGCTCCACCAGATTCTGTATTTGGCTCTGAAGGCTTATCTTCTGCTGACAGCCTTCCGTTTCTACCTTCCTGTTCATAGTTCTCTACTGTTGATTATTCATTGTTGCCCACATTGAGGTTGTGTGAGGCTTGCTCTGTACCTCTCATTTTGCTTTGGGACACATACTGAAGGAACCCTCTGGCGGCTAAGGTAGATGGAGGCACAGGAATGATGTAATTGAAACCTGGGATTTTCATTGTTTTTTCTTTTTGTCTTCACCAGTTGTGGTGGGGGAACACAACCAACTTGCCTGGACTGGTCTAGCAGGATTCAAGGAAAGGACATATCTGGTAAGTAAATGTCAACATACCATGGACTGTCCAAAGAACAAATCAGTCGGTACTAGAGGAGATCAAACCAAAGTTTTCTTTAGAAGCTCAGATGACAAGACTTCGACTTTCCTACTTTGGATGCATCATGCAAAGAGAGAGATCATTAGAAAAAGACATCATGCTTGGCAAGATTGATGGTCAACACAAAAGAGGAAGGCCAGCAACGAGATGAATCAATACAATAATAGCAGTTATGGATGCCACTCTATCAACAATGAGCCATCTGAATGAAGACTGAGCACAGTTTAGGACAGCGATATCACTATGAGTTGACACCGACTCACTGGCATTTAACAACAGCAAGAAGTCATTCTCTAGAAATAGGGATTGGAGATCTTTGATAATTTTCTTTGTTTTCTAGTTCTGGGTTACAAGTTGCCACAAGTGGTACACATTCTGTGTTTTTTCTTTTTTTGTATTGAAGTAGGTTCTCCCTAGATGTTTTGACTGAGGATACAGTTTTTTTGGAGATGATTTTGGGGTGTTAGCTCTTTTGTTTGAAGGATTTGGCTAGGGCTTCAAAGTGTTTATTCCTTGGGGGTCAGAGCAAGTGCTGTAGTTTCTTTAACCTGGCTATGTCTAATGGATTTTGGTTTTAATATGTGGAGGATGGAAGTTGCAGTGATGAAGGTAGTTGCATCTGTCAGTTGATTTTCCTGTATACTGATGTTAGTAACCATTGTAGATTGAGACTGTGTAGGGGAATTTTAGAAGGGACATCCAAGTGCAATCTGAGGCGTCTAAGCCAGAATGTCGGGGGGGGGGGGGGAATGCAGCCATGTACAGGTGTAGACATAATTTCAGAAACATGGACATGCCTGATATGGACGTCTGCAGGGCTATCTACATGGACGTCTAGGATAGCATAATGGTTAGAGTAGTGGGCTAGGAACAGGGTTCAAATCCCACTGTTGCTATTGTTGACATTGTGCTGAGTACTGGGCATGATGGAGTGCTTTTCTCTTCTACACCCTCTAGATGTTTTTCAGTCAAAATGAGCATCTTCCAGATGCCCATTCGTGCCTGGAGATGGTCTATTTTAGATGCGGTGCTGAATGTTTATTACATTTCTGAAATCAGGTGAGAATGTCCAGCTTCCTGGGAACACCCCAGCCATGCCCCCATTCAGACTTGTTACAAACTCATGTTGGGGACGTCCCCAGAGCCAGCTTCTAAAATGGCTCTGGAGACATCTCTGTGCTTTGGACGTCTCTATGCCTGTTTTTGGATGTCCAAAGTATATGAATAGGGCTTCCAAAATGACCCCGCATAGTGTTTAAAAAGTGAATGCTTACAATGGAGTCAGCAATTACCTCCTGCCCATTTTGGGTTTCCAGTTCAAGCAGAATTTGCCTCTGTTGTGCTACAGTGACTATATACAGCAACATGGGATTTTCCCTATCTCCAGGAACAAGCAGGAATGAGTCTTCACATATGGGTACGTCGGTACCGACGGAGCCTGCACGGGAATGCTCCCCAGCATCCAATCAGAAAGCTTTTGGGAGCATCCCTTGCGCCTGCGCGCTGACTTCCCGCCTTTCCCACTGCCTCTCCTCAGTTTTCGTTTTTCCGCGGAGCCAACAGGACGTCCTCCTGTCACTGCAGAAACTTTTTTCTTTAAAATTCTTATTTTCCTTGTTTTCTTGTGGTCGCGGCTGTATTTCCCGCCGATACCAGTACCGCCGGTGCTTTATTCTTTTCTTTTCTAAACTTAGAGAATTTTTCTCCTCAGTTTTTTTTTGTTTTTTTTTTTACTTTTTGGGCCTACCAGGCCTCTCCAACATGGAGCCTTCTTCCCCCAAGAAGTGCCTTCACTGTGGAAACATTGTTTTCTTTTTAGACTCCAATGCTTGGTGTCTAACCTGTTTGGGTCCTGACCCTTTTTCCCCTGATCCATCAGGCTGTATTATTGGGAGAAGACCTTCCCTTTTTCGAGTTTCCCTCGATGCCGTTTTTCCTCCTGAGGTGAGGACACCGGTTTATTCTCCAGGATCAGGTAACCCACAAACAGTCTGTTAAGACTAGCCAATTCTTGAAGGGTAAAAGTCTCATGCCCAGCATGATGACGGCTCCGGCCTTGCCCTCATTGGCAATAAAACCCCGGCGGGAGTCTTCGGGCTCCAAAGCATTTACGGGGTTTCAGGTTGTTCCTGGGGCTCACCCCTCACAGGACATACCTGAGCCATGCTCGGGGGTGGTATCCGCTTCGAGCAGTACCGATACCCCGGCATCAGCACTGGTGTCGAGTATTCCACTCTTCACCAGGGATCGTCATCTGGTGTCCTCGGTACCTTCGGGGCCGATAGATACGACCCAGATTGGCTTTCCTGTATCTCCGCCATGCTCGGGGTTGGTACCGACTTCGAGCGGTACCGATACCCCGACATCAGCGCCGGTGTCGAGTGTTCCTCTCTTCACCGGACATCGTCTTCGGACGTCCTCGGTACCTTCGGAACCGATCGATACGACTCCGATTGACTTTCCTGTATCGGCATCGCCGATACCACCACCAACGTCGGTACCTTCTAGACATGTATCGATAGACTCGCTCCCTTCGATGCCGAGTCTAGAATCGATATCCAGTCTAGATGATTTGGTACCGACGCGTTTCGGAACTGATCCATATCGTTCCCGATTACGCAGTACCGAGGATATTCACCAGGGTTCTCTGGCTACCTCGGTACCGCTTCAGCAGCCCCCGATTACTGCTTCGATGACATTATCGTCTCCGATACCGGTATCGGTATCGATGTCGGTTCCTGCAGTTCCATCGGTGCCATCGATCCTTTCTATGCCTAGCTTGGAATCGATACCGGGCACTGACGATGCAGTACTAACTGCCTCGAATCAGAACTGTCAGTATCACTGTCCATCTAGCAGGATTCTTTTTCTGCACCAGTCCACTATGTCTTCTGGTGCTCAAGCTGCTCCTTCAACCTCAGCCTACCCAGGAATAGTTCCTATTGGAGATCCTTCTTTTCAGAAATTTCTCCTTGACATGGCAACCTTTCTTGCCATTCCTGTTCCTGGCTCTACTCTTAGCCAAGATCCTGCAGAAAAGGAAAATATAATGCTTCCTTTACATCATTCTTTGCAGGATCTTCTTCTGAGGATGTGGGAATCACCTTTAAAGGTTCCTTCCCCTTCTACAGCCATTAATGTTCTGTATCAGGTGCCTCCCTCTCCAGGATTTCAGAAAAACCAACTTCCACATCATTCCATTATAGTGGAATCAGCAATGAGGAAGGTAAGAAGCAAGAAGAAGCATTCTTCTTATCCGCCAGGTCGTGCATCTAAAGCACTTGATGCCTTTGGACGTCAAACCTTCCAAACTTCTATGCTGGCTTCAAGAATTATTTCATATATTTTTTATATGAGTCTGACACTTCAGGAGGTCACAGAGAAATTATCTCTTTTGTCCCCTTTTTTGTCAGAACCTAAGGCCACTGACTATTCCTTGCTTCTTAATCATAGCAGGAATATCTCTTGGTTTCTTTCTCGTGCTTCTCTAGACTCTTTTGAGTCTGTTAGCAGATCCTCTGCTGTTGCCATTGGAGCAGGTCGTACAGCCTGGCTGCAAGCTTCAGACTTGAGCAGATGGGCACAACATACACTGGGTAATTCTCCCTGTACTGGAGAAAATCTCTTCAATAAAGAGGCTTTATGTCAGGTTGCTCATTGCTCCACTGACTTTCCTGGTTCTGGAAACCATCCTAAGCCTTCTTTTTCCCCAGGACGTAGGAAATGTCCTACCAAACTTTCTTTCCCAAAGAAAAGAAGGTTTCACCCTTCTCCTGCCCATCCTCCAGATGTACCCAAGCAAGGGACATCTCATCCCAGTCTGAAGTCTCCAGACTCTAGCCAGTCTAATCATAACCAGCAACCATAGGTTCCTGTATGTTGCAATCTACAGTTAACTACTTCTTAGCAGAAGTTTATTCTCACACCCTACACTGTTTTTTTCTTTTTCAGTATGCTAAGCTGTTAGGATACTTTTTGTCCATGGGTTACAGAATTCTCCCCTTCTTACTACTACGAAGGGAGGTTACAACTATCCCATGATAGTTTCTGTCCCCACATGGACATTTTTTCCTTCAGCTGACTTACCATATGGTAAGTCACTTTCCAACCCCCTCTCTTCCAGGGTTTCCCCTGCTTGGGTTGGTACCATACTGAAACACTTCTCTTTCTTCCAGTGTAGACTTTTTGTTATCCTTCAATTTATGCTCTGAACAACTCATCAGACAGGGACGGGAATATCTCTGCTCCCTTTGTCTGTTTTCTCTCTGTTTTATACAGGAGAATCCCCTCTGCTGTTTTGTTCAGTTGCTGTGTATGCAGGAGTTCCAGTGATTACTTTAATACTCATTGCAAGCTACTTTCAGCTATCTTGCATAATACTACTCACTGCAAGTTATCTTCTTCTAGCCATATCCTTTCCTAGGATGTGGCAACACACCTGACTTCTGTCAGTTTTTATTTTATAATTCTCCTGCACAATGCTCTCTGCAATCTTCAGAGAAGCTTTCTACTATGGACCCTTGCTACAGAGCATTGAACCTTGTCTCTGAGGGTTTTTCCCATATAGTAGAAAAAGTTTATATAATCATTCCATGGCGTGAATGTCCAAGGAGTTCCCAATCTTGCAGGAATCTACCCCTTTTTTCCTTGCAGCTTGGCATTATGCTTTTCTGCTCCACTTGGACAACGCATACTCCTTTAGTGTACATGATACCCCTGTGTCCCTTGGCTGGGTCATCCTGGTATCTTAGTCTATGCGTTTTTTTGTCCTTTGGACATGTCAGAGTCCTAAAGTACTCCTGATGTGCTCTTGCCAGACTGCTATTATCCTCTGTTTTTTCACGCAACCATACTGCTTATTCCACTGAACTACATTCCTGCACCGCAGAAATAGATTCTCTATATATCTTCAGGTGTTTTTTACCCCCTCATTATTAGATGAATCTTTTCCCCTCACATTCCCCATGTGAATGTTTTTGTGGGGCTCAGTTGCAGGCATGTATCCTCAGACTTATATTCATGTATGTATATGTCCTATACATACATATTTCTGTAGTCTGTGTGGGCATGCCATTTATTTATATATATATATATATATATATCACACATATCTAGACATATATGCACATATATATAGCTAGGTATATGAGACCATTGGGAGATGTCCATAGGACGCTAAGTATTACCTTCTATTTCCCTCACTGTCTGTGCTATAAAGCTTTTCCCTTCTTAAGGGGTCCAGACAGTCCACTTGCCTACTCCCATACGGTTTAGTAAGTGGAAGCGGTTATACATACAATTATTGCTGTGATGTCAACAGCTTCTATTTTTGTTATAGATCTCCCTATCTATGAAGTATCAAACTTCAATGTCTTCCTATCTCTTACCAGCTAGGAAAGACAGTGTACATCTTCAGTATTTCTGAGTACACTTCTGTTCTCCTTGGGAATAGGGGCTTTTTTCCATACCCCCTCTTCCTTTCAGGACTGGGTTATTCTACAGATCGGTCAGTCTTCTTCTTTTAGTCCTCAATGTTAATAACTCTGTACCTAAAAGAGTTTTCAGCTTTTTCCCATAAAGCTTTCCATTGAAGACCTGCCGTTCTTCTCCTACCCCAGTTGACTCCTGGGTCACCTGCCCATTCTAGGTTTGGAACTTCATCCTCACTGCTGTGAAGTTCCCTTGAGGATTCCACTACTGCATCTACAGTACACTCCATCACAGTTCTACTTCCTACAATCCAGTAGGTAAGCTCTATATTGTACTAGTTCATTAAATATTTTAATGATACTTGACATACATTCTAAAGACTCTTTTTCTCTGTAGTCTTTAGATTCGCTGTTCCTCTACAGCTCTTCTCTATTCAACTCCTACCCCCCATCCCTCAGGGGATGCCGGGGATCCAGGTTTGGGAAATGCCGTCCTGTTCCAGGGATACGCATTTTATGGGATCTCCCCTGGCACCCATAGCTAGGGAGTCCCCATATGTGAAGACTCATTCCTGCTTGTTACTGGAGATAGCACAGTTACTTACCTGTAACAGGTGATCTATGGGAAAAGCAGGAATTAGTCTTCACAACCCACCCACCTCCCCTAGGAGTTGTATCTATCTATCTCCTTTCCTCTTTCTCTCCTTCTGTCTCAGCTATGAAACTCAACTGAGGAGAGGCAGTGGGAAAGACGGGAAGTCAGCGCGCAGGCGCAAGGGATGCTCCCAAAAGCTTTCTGATTGGATGCTGGGGAGCATTCCCGTGCAGGCTCCATCGGTACCGACGTACCCATATGTGAAGACTAATTCCTGCTGTTCCCAGAGATCACCTGTTACAGGTAAGTAACTGTGCTTTATTTTATATCCTTCCCCTCACCCCCTTAAACTCAGTGTAGTCAAGGAGCCACAGGCCATGCCTGCTTCTAGGTAGGTATTCATTAACCTGGACCATAAATCTTGCCACTGAGTGTTGCCATTGAACAGTGACTGACTCCCTTCCCCCAGAGGTTATGAACACTGCCTTAAAAGCTTAGGGATCTGAAGCGAGCCTCTGGAATTGAATCCAGGTATTCCACGTAGCAATTCACAGCCCTGTTACCGAGCCACTAAACCAACCCAGTTTTGAGGCCACACTGGTTTTTATTAGATTTATATTTTTTTCATGTTAACTGTGATCACGATTCTCCTGATGTTGTTCAGAGTCTCGATGCAGGAAAATGTAAGGAAATGAATCTAGTGTGCACAGAGCATTAACCCAGGAGCGATAAGCCTGAAAAGCTAGGTGTGGTCACATTTAATTGTCCACACACCCCATTCCAGGAGAGCATAAATATAGATAATCCAGCCTAAATAAAGTGTGACCTTGAAATACAGTCCAAAGAGGCAATCATTACGGAAAGCCAGCATGTTAGTATTTTTAAGAATGTGGCTAGACCTGCTGCTCTAAACATTAGGCCTTTTATCCGAGGTATAAGTAGTTCATTATTCTATAATGTGGCACCACTAGCAGTGAATCATAATACATAAAGCTGAACTTCTGACCTAGGATATAGTATACAGTGTTTTTCCTTTCAACCTAAATATATGAAAAGAAATAATTATTTTGAGGCAATTTGACCAACCTGATAGTAACATAGTAAATGACGGCAGATAAAGACCAGTATGGTCCATCTAGTCTGCCCAGTAAGATGGCAAGAGTAGATGTACCTGCTGCTCTGTGCAGGCCACTCCTCCCTATGTCTTTGTTTTAGGGGTGAGCCCACCTCTCTGTAGGACACCCCTGTATGTTGGGAAATTAGATAGTTAAGTTGATTTTATCCAGTTGCTGTAAAGGGATCCACTGTGTCTGTCCCATGCCGTTTTGAATTCTGTCACTGTATTTGCCCCCAACAAGCTAACCAACAATTTGAGATCATAAAAGTTTTGAGAAATAGATTTTAAAAAAGGCAGAAGGAGAGATAAGTAGGCAGAGAGTGTTGGTTAAGAAGCTGGTGGAAAGTGACAGAACGAGCAAGAAAGATGGGAGTTTTGAGCAGTGTGACACCAGCAAGGGAGAAACTGGAAGTCAGGGATAGTGGAGAACAAACAATTCTGGACATGGCCTAAAAGAATGCAGAAGTGGAATGGCATATAAAAGGGTATAAACATTAATAATTTTAAAGGCAAGACTAAGTTGACCTCAGATAAGAGGGGATTGCTGCTTACAAAGAATTTATTTTTGTTCTGAAATCTCCTCCTTTTCTTTACTTTCCAGAATTTTTCTCTTTATCTTTGCATTTTTGTTAACAGTAATGTATGTTCCTCTTCGTCTCTCCGGGCCAGTCCAGGCAACTGTAGGGTTGTCAATCTCCTCCAGCAGCTGAGGACTGTAATTCAGAATCTTGCTGACAGGCTAACCGGCTCCCCCTGGCGTGCCAGCCTCAGTCTTACAGTCCTCAGCAGCTGGATAGGACGTGGCTAACTGGCTCCGGCGTGCTGAAGAGGAATTTCTGCCTAAGTGTTGGTTTTTTTTCTGACAGAGTAGCCCTAGCTGGGTTGCCAGGGTCAGCATTAAAGGGTATTGACTGGACAAAAGAAATTAATATACCGGTTCTTGAAGCTGGAGGTAGAGCCTGCCTCACAATTCAGCTTCTCAGTCATACCCGGAGGGGAGGAGAAACAGCAGATCTGGGAGCCCCAGATTGCAGCCTTCTGTCCCCACTGCCTGCTCTGAATCCTCCGCGAGCAGCGGGAGCCGGATCGGGGCCTTATCATGTGGTAGGCTATATCAGCTGCTACAATCAGGTTGTTGAGTTTTCAGGTACGCAAGGGACAGGTCGGGTCATCGCGGTTTAGAGACGGCGGGGCAGAATCTTTGTGTTTCAGGCTTGTTAGTTTCCCGGCGCATGTTGGCCGTGCCGACGGTTTGTGCTCAGTGCGGGAGTCGACGGGAGCTCTCGGGTCCTGGAATCTGTTGAACTTTGTTTTCAGGCCGGTAGTTCAGTCGAGCGGCTTTTCGGGGGTCCGATGAATCTTAAATCGCCTTCAACAGATCCCTCTGAGGTGCTTTCAGGCGCGGAGTTTAAGGCGGGAATGGCAGCCATCTTGGCTCCTGCCTCCGCTTCTCCCGCGGTTGCTGACAAGCCGGTAAAACGGAAACAGAAATCAAAGAGGCTTTCCCCGCAGGTAGCAGAGGTGCAGGGGACTTCTCCTGATGCTCAGGGGAGTTTGCAATCTGTTTTTTCTCCCGATTTCATTTTATCCTTACACAGGGCTTATCTGTTGAAACTGCAGCAAAGCCTGGACAAATCTGCTCTGCCAAACAGGGACAGTAGCCTTAAGGGGGAAGCCTCAGCAGCAGATCCGGGAGAAGTGTCCTCAACTCAAAGACTGTTGAGAGCGGACCCCGAGTCTTTCGAGGGACAGCTGGCAGAACCCCAGGAGATGGAAGAGGGAGAGCTTCTTTCTGAGGGGGTCTTGGATGCCTGGACATTGGGCGAGATTGAGGAAGGAGAACTGGTACCGGGTGAGGACCCTAATATTTTTAGAGTTTTTCGTAAGGAGGAACTCGGGGCGCTGATTGCACAGTCTCTGGCGGCGTTAAACGTTACCTTGCCTGTGGTGCAGGAGGAGCCGTTAGAGGATCCTCTGCTACAGGGTTTTAAACCAGATCAACGCTGTTTCCCTATTCTTAGGGTTATTAGGCAGATGATAGATTCCGAATGGGAATGTCCTGAAGCCTCCCTAAGGGGGAGCCGAGCAATGGGACGCTTATACCTGGTTCCTCAGGAGGACAAGGACCTGCTGCGTATGCCTAAAGTAGATGCCCTCGTAGCGGCTGTGACGAAGACGACTACCATCCCAGTGGAAGGTGGGGCGGCCCTAAAAGACCTTCAGGACCGCAAATTGGAAGCACTGTTGAAGCAAGCGTTCGACTCTAGTGCCTTAGCGCTGCAGGCATCTATTTGTGGAGCTTATGTCTCTCGAGCCTCCATCAGATGGTTGCAGGGTGACTCGGTTACCGACAAGGAGGTTGGCACGTGCGTGGAAGGCGCTAGGCTTGAGTCGGCAGCGGCATATCTGGCGGACGCTTTTTATGATCTGGTGAGGATTTCCGCAAAGTCCATGGCATCGGTGATTGCAGCACGAAGGTTCCTCTGGCTGCGCAATTGGTCGGCGGACGCATCTTCCAAGACGCGACTTAGCAAGCTCCCATACAAGGGTAAGCTACTCTTTGGGTAAGCGCTTGAAAAAATTGTCAAGGATTTGGGGGATTCCAAGGGGGGACGTCTCCCAGAGGATCGCCCGAAAGGCCCGGGGCCCTGGCCAGGGGGCAGGGTAGAGATTCGCGCAGGTTCCGGGGGTCTCGGTTTGTGCCCTATCAGAGAGGGCGTTCGCAGGCCCGCGGTCAGTCCTTTCAAGGGGTGAGGGGGTTCGGCAGAGGATGTTTTTCTTCCCCACAGTCTGCCCCCAAAAAGCCCCAATGAAGGGCGGCCGGCTCAGGCGGAGACCCCAGTGGGGGGCCGTCTGCAGAGTTTTCTTTCTGTCTGGGCCGACATTACAACAGACCAATGGGTCTTGGAGATAATCAGCAAGGGTTATGCGCTAGAGTTTGCTCAGCCTCTGAAGGATGCCTTCCTCAGGTCTCCCTGCGGATCTCCGGAGAAGCAGGTGACCGTGAACGACACACTGCAACGTTTGCTGCGGCTGCAGGCAGTAGTACCAGTTCCCAAAGACCAATACGGATTAGGTCGATACTCTATTTATTTCGTAGTTCCCAAAAAAGAAGGGTATTTTCGCCCCATTCTGGATCTCAAGCACGTAAACTGCTGTTTGCGGGTCCCCCATTTCCGTATGGAAACCCTGCGATCGGTTATTCAGGCGGTGAGAACCGGAGAATTTTTAACATCTATAGACTTGACGGAGGCATATCTTCATATCCCTATCCGGCCAGATCATTGCAAATTCCTGAGGTTTGCCGTGCCCATGGGTCATTTTCAGTTCAGGGCGTTGCCGTTCGGGCTAGCTACGGCCCTGCGGACGTTCACCAAAGTGATGGTGGTGGTAGCGGCAGCCTTGAGAAAAGAAGGGATTCAAGTCCATCCCTACCTAGACGATTGGTTGGTTCGAGCGGGATCTCGGTCGGAGTCTGTTTTGGCGACCAGCCAGGTGGTTCAATTTTTGGAGCGGCTTGGTTGGGTGATCAATCAATCCAAGAGTCACCTCACTCCGCAGCGGCGCCTGACCTACCTGTGCGCCTTATTCAATACCGCACAAGGGTCAGTGTTTCTGCCAGAAGACAGGGTGCAGAAGCTTTGGAGGCAGGTGAGAGCTTTCTTGGGTGTCAGAGCTCCCACAGCGTGGAGGTACCTGCAGTTACTGGGTTCTATGGCAGCGGCCTTAGATCTGGTACCGTGGGCCCGAGCTCACATGCGTCCCCTGCAAGAATTGTTGCTAGCCAGGTGGTCCCCGCAGATTCACTCGCTAGATCAGAAGCTGGAATGTCCGGACCCCATGAGAGTCAGTCTGCGGTGGTGGTTAGATCCCGCTCGGGTTTGAGCGGGAGTTCCGCTGCGGGAGCCACAATGGTTGTTGGTAACAATGGACGCCAGCCTTTCAGGCTGGGGGGCGCATTGCTTGATGCAGGTGACGCAGGGGCTCTGGTCCCGAGAGGAGACCGAGTGGTCGATCAATTGCCTGGAAATGAGAGCAGTCAGATTAGCGCTTCAGGAATTCCTCGGCCTGGTGCAGGGGAAAGCAGTGTGTGTGTTCTCCGACAATGCGGTGACGTTGTCTTATATCAACAAGCAAGGCGGCACAGGTTGCGCAGACCTCTTGACAGAGAGTCAGAGTTTAATGATGTGGGCCGAAACCCATCTTCTGGCTATTTCGGCAGCGCATGTGGCTGGAAAGGACAACGTTCAGGCCGACTATCTCAGTCAGCATCTCCTCAACCCCGGAGAATGGGAGCTGAATGCTGCAGTGTTCCACGACATCTCTCTTCGCTGGGGGCAGCCGGTCATGGATCTCATGGCGACCCTGGAGAACTCCAGAGCGGCTCGGTTTTTCAGCAGGTACAGGGTGCATATGTCGGAAGGGCTCGATGGTCTGGTGCAGCTGTGGCCGGAAGAGCAGCTTCTGTATGTCTTCCCTCCGTGGCCTTTGATCGGGCGGGTAATACGGAGGATTGCGAAGCACAACGGAACGGTAATCCTCATTGCTCCGGATTGGCCCCGGCGACCGTGGTATGCGGATCTCGTCAGGCTGTTGGTTGCTCCGCCGTGGCGTCTTCCAAGTCGAAGCAATTTGTTGAGCCAGGGGCCAATATTGATGCCGCAGGTGGATTGGTTCTTGCTTACGGCTTGGCTGTTGAGAGAGACTGTCTCCGATGTCAAGGATTTTCACCGGCTGTAATTGAGATGTTGCTGCAGTCTAGGAAGCGTTCTACTTCCCTGGCTTACATTCGAGTCTGGTGGATTTTTGAGAACTGGTGTCAAGAGTGGAATGTTCGGCCGTTCTCCGCCTCCTTACCGGTCATTTTGGCATTCCTACAGATGGGCCTAGAAAAAGGTTTGGCGTTCAGTATGCTAAAGGTCCAGTTAGCGGCCTTGGCTTGTTATAGAGGTAAGGTGGGTGGTAGGGTGTTGTTGGCTCTTCCGGACGTTCAACGATTTCTCAGAGCTTCGAGGCTTCTCGGACCGCCGTTGCGATCTCTAGTGCCTCCGTGGGATTTAAACTTGGTGTTGGAGGCTCTGACTCAGCCACCTTTTGAGCCGGCGTCTGCGGTGAGTCTGCGCGAGTGTTCTTGGAAGACGGCTTTCCTAGTGGCGTTGTGTTCGGATAGAAGGATTTCGGATCTTCAGGCGCTCTCCTGTAGGGAGCCTTACCTTCAGTTTACCAAAGAAAAGGTGGTGCTTCGGACGGTACCTGCGTTTCTTCCAAAGGTGGTTTCCCCTTTTCATGTGAATCAAGCCGTTTCGCTGCCTACTTTCCCTCAGGAGGGGGACGGTGATGGAGGTCACCGGCTTCGGAAGCTAGATCTCAGTAGGGTGCTCCGTAAATATCTTCGTAGAATGGAGAGCTTTCGAAAGTCGGACCGGTTATTTGTGGTGTTTGGTGGACCTCGTAAGGGAGAGGCTGCGTCAAAGGCCTCTATTGCTCACTGGGTAAAACGAGCGATCAGTGCAGCGTATGAGACTAGGGGCAGATTGCCTCCGCAAGGCCTTCGGGTGCATTCTACCAGAGCGCAGGCGGCTTCTTGGGCGGAGATCGCCTTGGTCCCTCCGGTGGATATCTGCTGGGCGGCTTCTTGGTCGTCCTTACATACCTTTACTAAACACTATCGTTTGGATCTTCAGGCAAGAGGGGATGCGATTGTTGGGGCCTCCGTGGTATTAGGGGGTCTCGCACGTCCCTCCCATCTGTGAATACTGCTTTGGTACTTCCCTACAGTTGAATGGACTGGCCCGGAGAGACGAAGAGGAAGGAGAAATTAGACCTTACCTGCTAATTGTCTTTCCTTGAGTTCTTTCCGGGCCAGTCCAGGACCCACCCTCTGGATCTGCGAGCTTCCCTTCCCCTATCAGGAAAGTGTGTTTTGCTTGGGGGGACTCAGCAGGATCTAGGGGGATTCTTTGTCGAGATAAGGAGCTAGTAGTTGGTAGGATGGCTGCACGGGGTTTTGTTCCTCATCCACTAAGGGGACGACGGCCTTTCTATGTACAAGTAAAAAAAAAACCCCCAAAAAACAGGAAATAAAAGCAGGATGACCCCTAGGCTAGTCTAGGGAAAAAAGCCAGCACTGCCTAGACAGGGCGCCGACATAGTTTATAGCTGTCTAGGGCGATCAGTTGGTTTTGTTTTTCTTTGTTTTGTTTGTTTAATTCGGTTAGTTGCTGCTTGGACAGTAGTGTGACTGAGCCTGGCACGCCAGGGGGAGCCGGTTAGCCTGTCAGCAAGATTCTGAATTACAGTCCTCATTTGCTGGAGGAGATTGACAACCCTACAGTTGCCTGGACTGGCCCGGAGAGAACTCAAGGAAAGACAATTAGCAGGTAAGGTCTAATTTCTCCTTTGTTTTGTTTTGTTTTTTTATTACTGTCATGCTTTCTGTGACAGATACCAGGTACGTATAGTGCTGTACCAAGACATAATGGACAGTTCCTGCTTATTGGAACTACAATCTGTTGAAGACAGAGAAGTCACAAAAAGCAAATTAGATTCTTTCTCCAGGACCAAGCAGGAGGTCAGTCCTCACATATGGGTGACATCGACGTCGATGGAGCCCTTGCGGAGCATTTCCACAGCTTTCCAAGAAAGCCTTTGGGAATGCAGGCACGCATGCGCGGTTCCCTTCCTGCCTAAAGGTGCCATCTTTCTCAGTCTCTCTTTTTCCGTGAAGCCCACCGGACATGTGTCCTAGTCCTCCTGGAAAATAGTTAGATTTTTTCGCGATTCCTTCGCTATTTTTTCTCCGGTTCGACGCCGGTTCCCCTCCCGCCGGGTTCAGTACACCGGTATCGAGCCCGATCTTCTGTTTTCGGTTTTTGCCCTTCGTGGCTGGCGTTCACACCCTTTTTTTCTTTTTCCCTGGAAGGCCGGTCCTTTGACCTCGTGGGGACTCTTTATTTTATTTTTTTTTTTCCCCGATGGCTTCCTGTGGGTTTAAAAAGTGTGATCGGTGCAAGAAGCTGATGTCTCTCACCGACACACACGACTGCTGCCTTCGGTGCCTCGGTCCTGACCATGATCCTAAGACGTGTGGACCATGTGGAAAAATGTCTTCCAAGGCGCTTCGAAGTCGTCGGCACCAAAAGAAAAGGCTTTTCTCAGACTCGGCCTCCGGCCGTGCCCGGACCTCGTCTAGGCCTCGACATCTCGGGAATCGGATCCCGAGCACCGTCGGGGCTCCTCGGACAGGGGGTCCCCCGACTGGGAACGAAAGAGGAAGAAGCGGCTTGCGAGGGCGTCGTCGGAAGAGGTCCCTGGTTCCTCGAGAGCTAGGTCTCAGACCCCCGACCGTCGCCCCGGGCCCGTGGAACAGGAGAAGCCTCCCAAAGTACCTCGAGTGGAGCCGGAGTCTGCTGGACACGTAAGTCCTGTAGTCCTCGTGGACTCTCCTCCCAGAGAGCTGACGTCGGGCCCGATGCCGCCGGTGCCCAAGTCGGGGACTGCTGGGTCTCAGGCTGACAGCCTTGGAGAGCAGACTGTCTGCCTTCATGGAACAGCAGCGGGCACTGATGGCCAGCCTGTCTGGTGCATCTGCCCCGACCACCGGGACATCGACATCGAAGTTGACCCCGGAGACCGAGCCGGTACTCAAGACCATAAAGGCTCGAGGTCGACCTCGGTCGTGGTCTCCCTCGACCTCCCGTTCGGGACCGAGGACGTCGACGCCGGTGCCTTCGGCATCAGGGTGGGTGCTCACAGGCCCCGCGCGGTCAGACCCCGATTCCTCATCAGACGAGTCCGCATGGGAAACGGAGGACGAGGAGTCCCCCGACACCTTCCGGACTCGGTACGTCCTGTCGGACTCACCGCAGTCTGAGCCCCGGAGTAGATCCCTCCCCCCCCCCCCCGGAGGATACCCGCTTCTCGGAGTTCGTTCGGGATATGGCCACTGCGTTGGCTATCCCTGCGGAGCCCGAGGAGGAGCTGAGGAGCTCGAGGCTCTATAGTATGACTCTCCTCTGAAGGAGGCCTTTACTGTTCCTGTTCCTCCGATGCTGGAACGGCTCCTCTTCCGGATGTGGGAGGCACCGGCCTCGGCGCCGGTTCTAAGCAAGCGGGTCGATTCTATCTATAGACTCCGGAAGAGCCCTGGCTTTCAGAAGGCGCAGCTACCACACCATTCCATGGTGGAGGAATCGACCATGCATCGCCTGAAAAGTCAGAAGATGCACTCCGCGGTTCCCCCTGGCAGGGAGGCTGGGAACCTTGATGGTTTTGGTAGAAAGTGCTTCCAGGGCTCGATGCTTGCTTGCCGTGTCCAGTCTTACCAGCTGTACATGGGCATGTACTTGCGAGACCTGGCCAAGGAGCTGGCCGGGTTCTCTGTTGGTCTCTCCGGGGAACCCTCGCAGAGGTTCAAGTCCTTGTCCTCGGGGATCTGGGAATGCTCCAAGTTTATGTCCCACGCTGCCTACAATGGCTTCGAGGCTCCGGCCTGTGTTGCGGCAGCTGGCATCACGGCTCAACGCCAGGCATGGCTGCAGTCATAGGACCTCGAGCCATGGGTTCAGGACAAACTGGTCGATGTCCCTTGCCGAGGTGAGAACCTTTTTGGCAAGCCCATGACCGAGAAGGCCGCACAGCTCGAAACCGAGCACTTCACAAGGACAAGGCTGTCTAGGAAGACTTCTGCCCCTTCTCACAAAAAGAAGAGCTCGGGTAAAAAGCCCTTTTACCCGAGGAAGGGAACTGCCTACAAACAGTACCCACAGTACCAGGCCGCCCAAGCTGCCCCTCAGGGTCAGCAAGCCAAGGGGCAGGGTAATGGGCCCCGTAGGCAGAGGACTCCCAAGCCTCCGGCACCTGCTCCCACTCAGCAGGGTGGGGGGTTTTGACTCCTTAGGCATAACCTCTCCGTTCCTGCTCTCCCAACCCTGCACAGGAGGTCGCTTTACCCTGTTTGCCCACAAGTGGCCACTCATCACTGGAGACAGTTGGGTGCTAAGCATAGTCCACAAGGGCTATCTGCTACACTTCCAACAGCTGCCTCCTCCATACTTTCCAGGGGAACCTCCAAGGCCTCCCCTGCACACAGATCTTCTCCTTCAGGAGCTCCAAGGTGTGTTGGTTGACAGGGCAGTGGAGCCTGTGCCTCCCCACTTACAAGGTCAAGGGTTCTATTCCAGGTATTTCCTGGTACCCAAAAGAACTGGTGGCCTTCAGTCTATTCTAGACCTCGGAAATCTCAACAAATTCCTAGAGAAGGAAAAGTTAAAGATGCTTACTCTTGGAACACTTCTGCCCTACCTCCAGCAGGGAGATTGGCTATGCTCCTTGGATCTAAAGGATGCGTACACTCACATCCTCATTCATCCAGACCACAGAAAGTACCTCAGGTTCATTGTGGGAGGAAACCATTATCAGTACAGAGTACTGACTTTTGGCCTCACCTCCGCTCCCAGGGTCTTTACCAAATGCCTGGCAGTGGTGGCGGCCTACCTGAGAAATCAGGGTATCTTTGTCTTCCCCTATCTGGACGACTGGCTCATCAGGGGCCAGACGTGCCAGGAGGCCAGACAAGCCACCCTCAGAACTATAGCTCTTCTTCAAAGCCTGGGATTTGTAATAAACTTCGCAAAGTCCACTTTGCTTCCCTCCCAGAACTTGGAGTTCATAGGGGCACAGTTGGACTCTCTGCTGGCAAAGGCGTTCTTGCCAGAAGACAGAGCCCGAAGACTGATAAGCTTAGTAAACCAGTTTCTCAGCAGGTCACTGGTCTCCGCCAGACTCTGCCTGAGGCTTCTTGGACACATGGCGTCGACAGTACATGTGACACCCAATGCCAGGCTCCATATGAGGCCTGCACAGTGGTGCCTTTGGACTCAGTGGTCACAGGCCACAGGCAGCCTCAGAGACAGGATAAGGGTGTCCAGACAATTTCTGAACTTCCTCAGCTGGTGGCTGCACCCACCCAATCTGCTGCAAGGGGTACCTTTTCAGATACCTGGGTTCACAGTGGTGTTGGCCGCGGACGCCTACCTGCAGGGCTGGGGAGCTCATTGTTTAGGCAGGTGCACCCAGGGCTTGTGGTCTCTCTGGAAAGCCGCACAGCAAATCAATCTACTGGAACTCAGGGCTATTCGGTTAGCCCTCAAAACTTTCTCTCCAACCCTGGCTCATCAGTCTGTCCTAGTTCAAACAGAAAACCAGGTAGCCATGTTTTATGTGAACAAGCAGGGCGGAACTGGTTCCAGGCTCCTTTGTCAGTAAGCATAGGACCTTTGCTTGTTTGCTCTCAGGCACAACATGCTCCTCAAGGCTGTGTATCTCCCTAGCCAGGAAAACTGCCTGGCCGACAGGTTGAGCAGGATTCTGCAGCCCACGAGTGGCAGCTCCATCCTTTGGTGGTTCAGAAGATTTTCCTGAAATGGGGACTTCCATCCATAGATCTGTTTGCCAGTCCACAGAACAAACAGCTGCCAAAGTTCTGCTCCAGGCAACCGCATCCCCTACGGATAGCAGCAGATGCTTTTCTGATTCCATGGTCTCAGGACCTCCTGTATACGTTTCCTCCCACACCCTTGGTGGCCCGAACCCTGTTCAAGATTCTTCAGGACAAGGCCTCTCTCCTGCTGGTGGCTCCCAGGTGGCCAAGACAGCCTTGGTTTCCACTTCTGCTTCAACTGGCAGTGGATCCCCCAATGCCTCTGGGGTTGCAACCTGACCTTCTCTCCCAGGATCAGGGTTCCCTTCTGCACCCCAATCTCAAAGCTCTCAATTTGATGGCCTGGAGGCTGCAAGGGTAGTTTTGGTTCCCTGGGGCCTACCTCAGGAAGTTGAGGAGGTTGTCCTAGCCTCTAGGAAACAGTCCACTAGGAAGACCTATGCTCTCAAATGGAAAAGGTTTTCTGTGTGGTGTCAGCTGCGTACAGAGGATCCTTTCTCCTGTACTGTACCAGTAGTGCTTCAGTACTTACTGCACTTATCAAATCAGGGACTTAAGGCCAATTCTGTTCGGGTCCACCTCTCAGCTCTAGCAGCTCACCACTCACTGGTGGAAGGACATTCTCTCTCGGTTCACCCCTTGGTGCCCCTGTTTCTCAGAGGCTTGCTTTTGCTCAAGCCTAAAAATCCGTCCTCCTGCTCCTGAGTGGGAGTTGAATGTGGTCTTGCAGCAACTGACTCGCCCACCTTTTGAGCCGATGGCTACTTGCCCTCTACGCTTCCTGTCCTGGAAGACACTCTTCTTGGTCGCCCTAACCTCGGCCAGGCGAGTGAGTGAGCTTCAGGCCCTGGTCTGTGACAGGCCTTACACTCGCTTCTATAGGAACAGGGTAGTCCTTAGGACTCATGCAAAGTTCCTCCCAAATGTTGTCTCCTCCTTCCACCTTAACCAAGAGGTGATTCTTCCAACATTCTTCCCTAGTCCTCATGCAAGCCAGGCTGAGGCAGTTCTGCATACCCTGGACTGTAAGAGTGCTTTATCCTTCTACCTTGACCGTATGCAGGGGCATAGAAGGGCTACTCAGCTCTTCATATCTTTTGACCCTAATAATTTGGGGTTAGCTGTGTCCAAGCGTACCTTGTCCACCTGGGTAGCTGACTGTATCACCTGGGCTTACAGGGCGGCTGACCTTCCTTTGCAGGGTCGGGTCAGGGCCCATCGTGTCAGGGCAATGGCTGCCTCAGTGGCTCACCTCCGCTCTGTACCGTTGGTGGACATCTGCAGGGCTGCAACTTGGTCCTCAAGCCAGACTTTTGCGTCCCATTACTGTCTGGAGAGGGAGTCCCGTAGGGACAGTGCTTTTGGCCAGGCAGTACTCTGGAATCTCTTTGAGGTTTAGGCAACTCCTGCCCTCTGTTGGGCTACCGGTGGAGGTTCTGTGAGTGAAAAGCCTTTCTTTGATGCTGGGACTAGAGGGAGTTCTCTTGTTCAGCCTGGGTTCCTTGGTAGCCCAGAGCTAGGGAGTCACCCATATGTGCGGACTGACTTCCTGCTTTGTCCTGGAGAAAGAATAGTTACTCACCTGTAACAGGTGTTCTCCAGGAGCAGCAGGAATCAGTCCTCACAACCCTCCCTACTCCCCTGGAGTTGCAGTTGTACATAGTTTATTTTTACATTTTTGTGTGCTGTTTTTAGCTATGTCATTTGACTGAGCAAGATGGCACCTTTAGGCGGGAAGGGAACCGCGCATGCGTGCCTGCATTCCCAAAGGCTTTCATGGAAAGCTGGAGAAATGCTCCGCAAGGGCTCCATCGACGTCGATGTCACTCATATGTGAGGACTGATTCCTGCTGCTGCTGGAGAACACCTGTTACAGGTGAGTAACTACTCTTTATGCTAAAAAGAGCAAGGCTATGAATGAGAATTGAAGTAGGTGGTTAAAGAAGGGATTCAATTGAGGATGTTTGTTTTAGTATCATAAGATATGATGATGGAGCCTATAAATACTTAGGGGTGATATTCAGCAGTGGCGGTCAGCAGTTTTAAGCTACTGGCCATTGCTGGTTTAATGAGGCTCGGGTATTAGCACTGGATCCTATCCAACATCTGGCACGGAATATCAGGTTTTGCTGGGCAAAGCTGTTGCTATTGAATTAGAAGTGATGTTCAGCCACCAAACTGATAGCACAAGCCAATTGACCTGTCCTAACTTTGTCTGGTTAGCCGCTAAATATTACCACTAAATAGCTGCCAGAGCTGCCTCTGATTTTAACCAGGCACCTTTTCTGTAGTTTGTGGGGACATTTGGCAGCACTATCTGGATAGCGCCACTGAATATTGAGATTGCCACGGTTTAGCCAATTAGCAGGTTCTGCTAATCAACCTTTTGAATATGCCACCACTTAGAGAATTCTGGTCATGTGTAATTGAATAGCCATTTTTATTGTAAATGTGTATAGAATATTATTTAGCTCATGTATTTTCTACTGGTGATTCAAGATGATTTGCATTCAGTTGTTGCACTAGGTATTTCCTTGTCCCCAGATGATGCGTGGAGGCCAATTCAGAACGGGGGACATCTGGGCTGTTGACAGGGCCGTTTTGTACCCGATTCTGCAACCGTGGGAGCTCTATATTCCCACGGTTGCAGCAACTGGGCACTTGGACAGCCCGGCGTACCCCCTATTCTGCCTCCACAGATGTCCAGTGCTATGCCCGTCCAACCCTCACAGCTTGTGTGCCAGTGCTGTGGTGTCCTGTTGCCATGGTACTGGGATGCTCAACAGGCGTGCACAATGACCGACAGCTCATACAAACTTTTTCCCTGACCCTCGGTGGGGGGGAGGGGGGGATCGGGCAGTGGGGGCTCCCCAGCAGTGGCTCTGTGTGTGGGGGGAGGCTGCATAGCACCAACACCCGGGACTTATTCCACCTCTGAGATGGAATAAGTTGGACTCACATCCTGCCCCTGATGGATGTACATGGTCTTGACCAGAATAGGCCCTGTATGTCTGGGTGCTGCGGCCTACTCACGTTCTGCCCACCCTACGACTCTGTCCCACCCAGCGCTCCCCACACAGCAGCTCTATATGCGTGGGGATCCATGACAACAGACTACTCTCCCTGTGAATAGCGAGGGTTCCACATCCAAACCAGATGTACATCCCTGCTAGTCAAATATTAGAATGGCCCCATTGACAACAATGTGGTTTGTGTTTAATAACGTGCATTAATGCATGAGGCAATGAAAGGTGAATGACTTGCCCAAGGTTACATAAAGCATCAGCAGAATTTGAACCCCACCTTCCATGGTTCTTAATTTGCTATAGTATCCACTAAGCTGCTGTTTCTCTAGAACAGGGGTTCCCAAACCTGTGCTGGGGCCTCCCCAGCCAGTTGGATTTTCTGGATATCCACAATGAATATGCATATGAGAGATTTGCATACAATGGAGATGGTGCATGCAAACTCTCATGCATATTCATTGTGGATATCCTGAAAACCCAACTGACTGGGAAGCAGGTTTGGGAGCCCCTATTCTAGAGTTCTGTGTAAGCACTGAAACAAGAACTCCCAGTCTATAGCCCAGATACATGGATAGATTAGCATGAACAGAAAAAAACAAGTGGGTAAAGCATGCAGAACATAACTCATGGTATTCTTTCAAATTCCTCAGCAAGGGTATTTGTGTGTGTGTGTGTGTGTGTGTGCGCGCGCGCGTAAGCACTCTCACGTCTCTGTATTTGCCTTGCCTTTGTGTGTCCGTTTTGCATGTGTGTGTGTGTGTGTGGGGGGTTGTTCCTGTTTTGTGTGTGTAGCTGTGCGTGTATGCATGTTTTGTATGTGGTTATCTCCAGGAACAAGCAGGAATAAGTCTTCACATATGGGTACGTCGGAACCGACGGAGCCTGCGCGGGAAAGCTCCCCAGCTTCCTAGAATGGAAGCTTTTGGGACCTCCCACTGCACATGCGCGCTGCCTTCCCGCCTTCCTGAACAGCTATCCTCAGTTTATCTTTTTCCGCGGAGCCAGCATGTCGTGTATCCTGTCACCGCTGACGAAGAAATTGTAGTTTTTTGTTTTGTTTCTTTAGACCGCCGTACCTGCCTTCCATACCGATACCGGTATCGCGGTCTTCCTTTTTCTTTCTTGAAAAATTATTTTCTTTTCTTTTTATTATTTTTCAGCACTTGGTCACTTCAGTTAGGCCTTCAGGCCTACTTGAATTCTCCACATGGAGAAGCCAGCCCCTGGATTTAAGAAGTGTACCAAGTGTACTGCTGTAATATCAGTCACAGACACCCATGAATGGTGTCTTAAATGTTTGGGGCTGACCACTCCATTCCAGACTGCCCTTCCTGCTCCCAATGTCTAAGCGTGGGCTGCAGAACCGGGCCAACAAATTCCATGTGCTGTTTGCTTCAGAGAATCCAACATCACAGCATCCAGGTCATCATCTCCGGATGGATCTCAGGTAACCAAACCTTCTGTGGGCAAGTCCTCAAAGGGCAAATCTCTTCAAAGCATCGAGAGGCTCTAGTTTTGAGGACCCTGCCCCAGCCAAACAGCCCCCGGCGGGAAGCTCTGCCTTCCAAAACGCCAATTCAGGGGCTACAGGTTGACATCGATGGCACGGCCTCGACAGATCACCATGTTGGACTTGCTCTGGGGTACCGGCCCCATACCGGTACCGACATCCAGGCAGCCGTGGCGTCTATGGGCAATACTGTCCAATCCATGCAAGCAGGCCGTCATGGCTTTCATTAAAGCTGCAACGCCATCGGTACGCTTCCGGTATCGTACGCCATGCCGGAACCAGGCCTTCCTCTTCTAAACGCAAATCGGTACCGTATGGGCTTTCGCTCCATACCGCTTCCATACCGGTACGCCCGATGTCGATACCGATCGGTATGCGTATCGTGCGTTGGAGGAAAAACTAGAGAATACACCGATTCCTCTGAGGATTTTGGCTCCTCTAATGAGTCTGCCGAGCTCTCCCTTGACCTTCCTGAGGAACCTTCTTCTCCAAAAAGGAGAATGTCTCCTCCAGAGGATTTGTCCTTTCAGGACTTTATTTTAGAAATGGCTAAAGGCCTTTCTATCACTACTCTCTGAAAGGGAACCAAGGTCAAAAAAGGTGGATATTTTAGGATACTCTAAGTCTACTAAAGAAGCAGTTACCCTGCCTATCCATGAAATCCTTCAGGAACAACGAATGGATTTCTGGAGAACCCTTTAACTCTGTCTCCTTATTCCCGTAGTAGGTTGGACACCATGTATCGGGTCCCTCCTTCTCCTGGTTTTCAGAAAACTCAATTGCCTCACCACTCCATTGTGGTAAAGTCTGCAATGAAAAAGATCAAGAGTCTAAAAGGCACTCTTCTACACCTCCAGGAAGGGAATGTAAGACACTGGACTCTTTTGGTAGGAAAATCTTCCAGGCTAGTATGCTTATAGCCAGGATTAATTCCTACAGCCTCTATATGGGCATGTTCCTAGGGGAACTTGCCAAGAAAGTGCGGCATTTTGCCCCCCTTTATCCCTGAGGATAAACAGGAGGACTTCCTTTCTGTAGTGAAACAACTTTCAGATGTTTCTAAGTTCTCCAACAGAGCTGCCTTTGATTCCTTCGAGGGAGCCAGCAGAGCTTCTGGCATTGCTATTGCAGCCAGACGTCTGGCTTGGGCTCCAGGCTTATGATATGGAACCATGGTTTCTAGATGGCTTACGGAATCTGCACTGTACAGGTGAGAACTTATTCGGTGCAGAGTGGCAAGTTAAAGCCACTCAAATGGACGCTGAAAATGCCACCTTAGAGAGACTTTCTAAGTCCACTTCTACTCCCACTAAGAAGAAGTCTTTCAAGAGGCCTTATTATAAGAAGGCCAGATATGCTTCCAATACTGGCCAGCACTCTTCTCAACCTCGTTTTGCGGCTACACGGCAGCAAACGAAACAAGCAAGAGCAAAGCCTGCAGCAGCTACTGCAGCTCAACAGGCTCCACCCCCTCAGGGGTTTTGACTTGCCCTAGAGAACTTGCCATTCTGGTTCTGGACCAACCAGAACCTCTCACCATACCTGGAAGGTTAGCTCACTTTGCTCCCAGATGGGAACAAATCACAACAGAGCAATGGACCTCTCTATCATCCAAGAGGGTTACAAACTTCATTTCTCCAACCTTCCGCCTCATCACATGGTGAGACCTTCAATTCTCCATCTCCTCTCCTAGCCCTGTTGGATCGGGAGATCTCTTCTCTGCTTGCCCAAGGGGCCATAGAAGAGAGGTTCCTCTTCATCAACAAGGGTCAGGTTTCTACTCCCCCTATTTTCTCATTCCAAAGAAGACAGGGGGATTCAGACCAATCCTAGATCTGAGAGAATTGAACAAATTTCTGTACAAGGAGAAATTCAAAATGCTCTCTTTGGGCATTCTCCTTCCATACCTTCAGAGTCAGGACTGGCTTTGTTCTCTAGACCTGCAGGATGCGTATACACATCTACTCATCCATCCATCCCACAGAAAATATCTTCGCTTTCTGTTCAGGGGAAGTCATTACCAATACAGAGTACTTCCCTTCGGTCTCGCCTCTGCCCCAAGAGTCTTTACCAAATGCATGGCAGTCGTAGCCGCATTTCTCAGAAGCATGGGGATTTTCGTATTCCCATATCTGGACGACTGGCTCATTCGAGCTCCAACTCAGTCGCAGGCCCAGATTTCCCTAGACCGCACAAGGAGCCTTCTGCAGTATCTGGGACTGGTGGTAAACCTTCCCAAGTCTCAACTCAGCCCTACTCAGTCTCTAGAATTCATAGGGGCCCAGTTGGACACCACCACTGCAAGAGCCTACCTCACTGGTTCGGGGTCAGCGTCTGCTGAGCTTGGCCCTCCCAAGCCCAGTCCAGTACTACTTGACAGCCAGGGTAATGCTACGCCTACTGGGCCATATGGCCTCCACAGTACATGTGGTGCCCTATGCTCGTCTTCATATGAGAGCAGCTCAATGGACCCTGGACACCCAGCGGATTCAGTCGTCGGGTGCACTCTCAGACCAAATACAAACCTCAAACCGTCTGTCTTGTCCATTGGTGGATATCCACCAAGAATCTGTTGTTGGGGGCTCCCTTTCAGCCCTTGCTACCCCAAGCAACCCTCACAACAGATGCCTCCCAATTGGGTGGGGAGCCCATCTGCTAACTCTCTCCACTCAGGGCACTTGGTCTCCACAGGAGGCCACCCTTGCATATCAACCTCCTGGAACTGCGAGCAATTTACCTTGCCCTCAAGGTCTCTATACCCTCCTTGCCAACCTGACTGTCCTGGTTCAGACAGACAATCAGGTGGCCATGTTTTACATAAACAAACAAGGAGAGACGGCTCTCTCTGTCGCTTTGCAACGAAGCTCTCAGATTATGGGCCTTCGCCAGAGAGCACCAAATTCATCTGCTAGCAGTGTATCTTCCAGGAGTTCAAAACTCTCGAGCAGACAGGCTCAGTCGAGTTCTGCTGCCACACGAGTGGTCCTACACGTGGACCAGATAAGCAGAATCTTTCAGGAATGGGGGACCCCGGACATAGACCTCTTTGCAAGTCCGTGGAATGCCAAACTTCCCCGGTTCTGTTCCAGGACTCCGTGTCAGGAAGCTCAGGCCACGGACGCCTTTCTCCTCCATTGGGGTCAGGCGTTCCTATATGCCTTTCCACCCATTCCGTTGATTCCCAAGACTCTATTCAAACTCCAGAGAGATCACGGCTCTATGATCCTCATAGCTCCACGCTGGCCACGCCAAGTGTGGTTCCCTCTGCTTCTACAGCTCTCCAGGGATCCTCCCTGGACTTAGGAGCTGCACCAGACCTTCTGTCTCAGGAGGGGACTTTGTGGCACCCAAACCCCAAATCCCTACATCTCCGAGCTTGGTTACTGAAGGCTTAAGTCTTCAAGACTTTAATCTTTCTCAACCTGTGAAAGATATCCTTCATGCCTCTAGGAACCTTCCACGAGGCGGTCTTATGCTTTCAAATGGAAACGTTTTCCATTTGGTGTGCTCAGCAGGGCCTTGACCCTCTGGCACTTCCTTTGAATCCCTCTTAGACTATCTCCTGCATCTTTCCAATGCAGGCCTTAAGACGAATTCTGTAAGAGTCCATTTAAGTGCTATTTCAGCATCCCTGAAACCTATAAATGGACAACCTATCTCCCTCTCATCCTCTTGTTGCAAGATTCATGAGAGGCCTGACTCTCACTAACCTCCCATCAGACCCCCCCGTCGCATGGGATTTGAATCTAGTGCTTGGTCAGCTTATGAAGCCACCTTTTGAGCCGTTATTTTCTACCTCCTTGAAATTTCTTTCCTGGAAGGTACTATTCCTAATTGCAGTCACTTCCGCTCGCCGCATCAGAACTGCAGCTCTAGTGGCTAATCCACCTTATACAAGATTTCATCATGACAAGGTGGTCCTTAGGACGAATCCCCACTTTATGCCCAAAGTGGTCTCGCCTTTTCATCTTAATCAAGAGGTATATCTACCTGTCTTTTTTCCGGCTCCTCATGCATCCAGTGCAGAGAGGAACCTTCATACTCTGGATTGTAAAAGAGCTCTAGCCTTTTACCTTAATAGGACTCAGCCACATCGAAAGTCTTCTCAACTTTTCGTGGCTTTTGATCCTTCCCATTTGGGACTTCCAGTCTCCAAACGTACACTTTCCAATTGGATTGCTCAGTGTATTTCCTTGCTTACCAGAGTAAAACATTTCTCTGGAAGGCCATGTCACAGCTCACAATGTGAGAGCCATGGCAACTTCTATGGCTCATCTGCACTCTGTTTCTATTGATCAGATCTGTCGAGCCGCTACCTGGGCCTCGGTTCATACCTTCAGCCCATTACTGTTTGGACAAGGACTCCCGCCGGGATGCCTTGTTTGGCCAGGCTGTCCTCAAACACCTGTTCCATTCTTAGACAACTCCTGCCCACCTTCCCAGGATGGATGCCTGAGATCCATACGAAGATGGCGAACCCTTGGAGGGGGATCTCCCAGGCATCTCAGCTAGGGAGTCCCCATATGTGAGGACTTATTCCTGCTTGTTCCTGGAGATAGCACAGTTACTTACCTGTAACAGGTGATCTCTGGGAACAGCAGGAATTAGTCTTCACAACCCACCCACCTCCCTAGGAGTTGTATCTTCTATCTATCTGTCTTCCTGTCCTCTCTCTCTCTTGTCTCAGCTATAAACTCGAAACTGAGGAGAGCTGTTCAGGAAGGCGGGAAGGCAGCGCGCATGTGCAGTGGGAGGTCCCAAAAGCTTCCATTCTAGGAAGCTGGGGAGCTTTCCCGCGCAGGCTCCGTCGGTTCCGACGTACCCATATGTGAAGACTAATTCCTGCTGTTCCCAGAGATCACCTGTTACAGGTAAGTAACTGTGCTATACGTGCATGATGAGGGCATTCTCTTGGGCTTTCATAGCTAGTATAATGATCTTTGCAATTTTCCAGGTCATGCTGCATCTTTGTAACTGGAACAGACATTTCAGCCACCATACTATGGCTTTCTTCAGGGTGAAGTGGTTAAGCAGTGGATGTCTGTTCTTCATTTTATATATTGGTCCTCAGACCAGATTGGTGGGATTGAGGCAGGAAATTTGAATTTTGGCAGGAAAGTCCTTTGACTTCTCTTTCCCATAGATCAGAATTTTCTCTGTGTTAAGTTTAAAGATGCTCTACTCATAGGGTTTCTTGACATGTTCTCTTGGGCTTCCGCAGCTAGTATGATGATCTTTGCAGTTTTCTGGGTCAGGCTGCATCTTTGTAACTGGAACTGATGTTTCTGTTCCAGTTGTTTCGGAAAAGAGAGGTCTCCAGCTTTTCTCCAACAGACTTTCCTGACAAAATTCAAATTCAGATTTCCTGCTTTAATCCCACCAATTTGGTTTGAGGACTTCTGTATAAAAGAACAGAGATTTAATGCTTAACCACTTCACCCTGAAGAAAGCCACAGTATGGTGGCTGAAATGTCTGTTCCAGTTATGAAGACGCAGCATGACCCGGAAAACTGCAAAGATTGAGTGTGTGTGTATGTATAAAATCTGTGTTGACTTCCTGTATGTCTGTAATCAGGAGATGAGATGACAGGGGTAGGTAATTTGCAAGGTACAGTATTTTAAACACTGTATAACAATGAATCTCTGATGTATACTGTTTGGATAGGAAGTATTGAACAATGATTGACAGGAACTGAGACAAGTGGATTATGTGTAGTCGGGCTCTAATAGACAATCAACATTGAAGCAAGGTAAAATGCAAAGCAGTTAAGGTGTCTAGGTAAGAAAAGCAGGACATAGACATCTTTCTCACCTACATCAACTTGAGGGCACACAACAACAACCCTAAGCAGACAGAGTGCCTTCCCCTATCTTGGCACCAACATTCTTGCCAGTCTTTGGGAATTGCATATCAAAGAGACGACATTCATTTCCTTATCGTTCCTCCAGTTCAGTCCTCTACCTCTGGGTTGTCAATCTCCTCCTGCAGCTTGGAGACTGGTATGTCAATCTTCTGACATCACTGGATATAGCCTGCCACCTTCTCACTCCAACTCCAGTGTGACCAGTCTCCAGGCAGCAGGAGGACATAGCGAGCCCTAGGGAGGGCTCTCTGGAGTAATTGATAAGGAGCTAGTAGATTAGATATAGTCGGGGTGTGATTTTCCGGTTTGGTCTATTGTTGACTTAAAAAAAAAAAAAAAAAAGTTGGGGATTACAGGGAAGGCTTCAGGCATTCTTGCTCCCTGACTCTGTGAGTGCTGTTTTGAAAGAGGAGGTGCAGACTCAGGACGTCGAGTTTGCTACCTCTTTAAGGGGATCACAGGTTCTCTCCTCCCTGACTGATCGGGGGAGAGCCCTTGGTGCTGACAGCCCTTCCTTCAGCTGCAGTGTCTGCCTTGACGGCGCCGGAGGCAGCAGCTTAGCCAGGCAGCGGTGTTCGGCAGACGCGGTGAAGTACAGAGCTGATCTGCGGAACGAAGGAGTGCTAGTCCGAACCGGTAAGGCTTCCGGGACTAAGGGCGGCGTTTCTTAGCGGAGACCTTGCACTGTTAAGGGCCGGTCAAGCGCGGACCGTTTTGGCACCTTTTTCCCATTCAGCGGCAGTCCCGGCGGCCATTTTCACAGCCGCGGCAGCACCGCATGGCGCTCAAAACGCTGCAGATTTCAAGTTTGCACATTTGAGAGCGGTTTGGTAGTTTGTGGTTTGGTTTCCTTTGGGGCCCATTTCTTTCTCTCTTCTTCCCCGTTTATTTGGAGTCCACTAGAAGCAGAGGGTATATTCGTGGCGTTTCAGGCCTTCCTGGGGGGAGGGGGGCTGTAGCTAGTTCGCGGTTTGGAAGTTCAGGAGTGTACAATACATTTCCCTGGGGTGTTTATTTCCTTTGTTTGTTTAATTCCTTTAATTTTTACCCTTTGATTTCGGCATTTTATTTCTTTATTTAAAAAAAAAAAGACAGACTTATGGCATCAAGACCCCAGTGCCTGGTGTGTGGCACCAGGAGGGGTGCAGTAGCCGAGACGGGGGTGTGCCGGGGATGTGCAACCCTATCGTCTGCAGTGGAGATGCAAATGGATATCAATGTGGCCCCAGAACCGCAGGGAATGCAGGCAGGGGTGTGGGTAGTTTCCCCATGATCGCCAGCGTGAGACCCGGTTTTGGAGGAACTGGCGGGGCCCTCCGGCTCTGCCCTGGAAACGTCGGGGTTTGGAGGCTTCAGTCCTGAATTTGTTCTACTTTTGCATCAGGCCTACTGCCTGAGGTGCCAAGGGCATGCGTCAGGGTCCGGGACGCTCGGTAGTTCAGCGCAGCTCCCGGCGGCGACGGTGGAGGTCGGTCAGGAGCCACCAGCCTCTAAGAGAGCAGAGACTGTGGATTCTCTGTCGGGAGACGGCGAGTGGCCGGGGCTCCCGGATGCGGAGTGGGAACAGGATGAGGGTTCGCAGGATCTAGAGGAAGGAGAGATCCAGGAGCCCGAGGATCAAGCACCGGTCATCAGGGTCTTCCGTAAAGAGGAACTTTCGGCCTTAATAACGGAGGCCTTGCAGATGTTGAAGTTGGCTACACCGTCGGCAGTAGAGGAAGAAGTAGAGGATCCCGTAATTCAGGCGGTTAGGCAGATGCAGGTGTTTTTTCCAGTACATAAGGTGGTTGATAAAATGATACAGGATGAATGGGATCGGCCGAAAGCAGGTCTGCGCGGCATTCGGACCATGAATAGGCTCTACCCATTGGCCGATAAGGATAGGTTCCGGGCACCGAGGGTGGATGCGGTGGTGTCAGCAGTGACAAAGAAGACTACTATCCCAGTGGAAGGTAGTGCTGCTCTCAAAGACGCTCAGGATCGTAAGGTAGACGGCTTGCTGAAACAGACCTTTGAGGCGGATGTTCTGTCACTCCAAGCTTCTATCTGTGGGGCTTGGGTGGCCAGAGCGTGCCTGTGATGGGTACAAAGGCTGCGTCAGACATCTCACTTGGATCCCGAGGACTTGAAAGAGCTGGATCGCCTTGAGTCCGGGACAGCTTACTTGGTGGACGTCCATTACGACTTGATTAGAGCATTGGCAAATAGTACAGCGTCGGTGGTGGCTGCCCGTTGGTCGGTGTGGTTGCACAATTGGGTGGCGGATGGTTCGTCTAAGTCCCGACTTAGCAAGCTGCCTTTTAAGGGGGGATTGCTTTTCGGAGAGGATTTGGATAAGTTGGTGAAGGATCTGGGAGAATCTAAGGCGGGTAGACTCCCAGAGGATAAGCCAAAGAAAGGGAAGTCCTCTCAAGGCTTCCGAGGCCAGTGGCGAGACGTCGGCAGATTTCGTCCACAGCGGTTTGGTACCTTTCAAAGGGGCCGATTTCAGTCACGAGCCCAAGGGTTTCGCGGGTTTAGAGGGGCCAGTAGAGGTTTCTCCTCCTCCCCCGCCTCTGCAAACCGCAAGCCACAATGAAGTGAGGCGGGTCCTGGCGGACGGGGCTCCCATAGGAGGACGGCTCAGGGAGTTTCTGTCTGCTTGGACCCACATAACCTCCGACCAGTGGGTGTTGGACATCATTCAGCACGGATATGCACTAGAATTCGCTCATCCAGTACGCGATGCCTTCGTCATGTCACCTTGCAGGGGTCCCAAAAAGGCCGCGGCGCTGCGTCTTACGTTGGACAGGTTGTTGCAGTTGAAGGCGGTCGTCAGGGTACCAGAAGCCGACTGGGGCGTGGGTCGGTACTCCATCTATTTCGTGGTGCCAAAGAAGGGTGGAACATTACGACCCATCTTAGACCTGAAGGCCGTAAATCGATGTCTGCGGGTTCCACATTTCCGGATGGAGACTCTGCGATTCGTCATCGTGGCGCCCGTCAGGGAGAGTATTTGACGTCGCTGGACCTTACAGAGGCGTACTTGCATATTCCCATCCGCGTAGCACACCAGAAATTCCTGCGATTTGCTCTTCCTTGGGGTCATTATCAATTCCAAGCATTGCCATTTGTTCTGGCAACGGCGCCGCGCACCTTCACCAAGGTGATGGTGGTGGTGGCAGCGGCATTGCGCAAAGAGGGCATTCTCGTGCACCCTTATCTCGACAATTGGTTGATTCGGGCGAAGTCCAAGGAAGAGAGTGTCCGGGTGACCGACAGAGTGGTACAGTTCTTGCAGGAGCTGGGTTGGATAGTAAATCCCATCAAGAGTCGCTTGAACCCCTCGCAGAACCTGGAATATCTTGGGGTACGCTTCGACACGAAGAGCGGTCAAGTGTTCTTACCGGACAAGAGAGCCGAGACATTGAGGGCCTTGGTTCGCCAGTTTTTGACGCAGTCGGCGCCGTCGGCGTGGGACTACCTTCGGGTGCTAGGAACGATGGCAGCAACGTTGGAGGCGGTCCCGTGGGCCAAGTTTCATATGCGACCACTGCAAAGGTCTCTTCTGCGCCGGTGTCCCATCAAGCCGATTCATTGAGCAAACGGCTTCCCTGTCCACTCCAGGTCCAGCAATCGCTGAGATGGTGGTTACGCCGGACATCTCTAGCAGCAAGCATGCCGCTGGAGCAACCAGACTGGATTCCGCTGTTGACGGATGCCAGCTTGGTGGGCTGGGGGGCTCACTGCGGGAACCATTTCGCGCAGGGGATTTGGTCCCCCCCAGGAGGCCTCCTGGTCGATCAACCGGCTGGAGCTCCGAGCGGTGGCCCGAGCTCTACAGGCGCTCGAGGACTTGGTGCAGGGGCGTCCGGTTCGAGTGCTCTCAGACAACTCGGCAACGGTGGCCTACATCAACCGACAGGGCGGCACGGGGAGTGCCGCAATGGAAGAGGAGGCAGACGAGCTATTCGACTGGGTAGAACAGAAGTTGTCCGCGATTTCGGCGGCGCACATTGCAGGGAAGGACAACGTCAAAGCGGACTTCCTCAGCAGGGTTCACGTTCTGTTCCAGCAGATAGTAGCTCGCTGGGGAATGCCTCTGATGGACTTAATGGCGACCTTCCGGTCAGCGAAGGTGAGCAGGTTCTTCAGCAGGCAGCGCAAACGGATGTCGGAAGGTCTAGACGCGCTGGTACATCCTTGGCCGTCCGACGGTCTTCTTTATGTCTTCCCTCCGTGGGCATTGATAGGCCGGGTGATTCAAAAGATCGGTGCTCATCCAGGGCGAGTACTTCTCGTGGCGCCCGACTGGCCGAGGCACCCTTGGTACGCGGACCTCATGCGTCTTCTAGACGGCGAACCATGGAGGCTCCCGTCGAGAGTGGATCTGTTGCTTCAGGGTCCGCTGTTCATGCCTCAGGTGGATCGATTCTCGCTTACGGTATGGCCATTGAGAGGGCTAAACTAAAGAAGAGGGGCTACTCGTCGGCGGTCGTCGCAACTTTGCTTAGAGTCCGCAGACGCTCGATGTCTTTGATGTATGTGCGGATATGGCGCATCTTTGAGGATTGGTGCTCTCGACGTCAGGTCCGAGCGGCTACGGTTCCTGTTCCTTTGGTATTGGAGTTTTTACAGGACGGTTTTGACAAAGGCCTGGCAGCCAGTTCCTTGCGCGTGCAGCTGGCGGCTCTCTCTTGTTATCGCGGTAAGATCAACGGAGTGTCCTTAGGAGCTCACCCGGATGTGAGTCGCTATCTGAAGGCGGTTTCGAAATTGCGGCCAGTGCGACGGGTGTGCATTCCGCCTTGGGATCTGAATCTCGTGTTGACGGGGTTATCTCGTTCCCCCTTTCAGCCATTACGTCGCGCGTCGGTAAAGGATGTGACGCTAAAGACTGTTTCTGGTTGCTATATGCTCGGCGAGACGTATTTCAGAATTGCAAGCGTTATCCTGTAGGGAGCCTTTCTTATCCTTCTCTAAAGATAAGGTTGTTCTGCGTCCGGTTCTGTCCTTTTTGCCCAAGGTGGTGTCTCCCTTTCACTTGAATCAGGCGGTCTGCTTACCGGTACTGGGGAGTAACGTGGGTGACGCGTCGGTTAGCATCCCCCGTTGTCTGGATGTAAAAAGGGCTTTGAACGAGTACTTGAAGGTGACGGAGTCCTTTCGCAAGTCAGAAAGGTTGTTTGTCTTGTTCGGGGGCCGCCGCAAAGGAGAAGCGGCGGCTAAGGCGTCCATTGCCCGGTGGATTCGGGAGGCCATTGCTTCGGCCTATATGATTCAGGGGCGGCCAGTACCTGGTGGGTTACGGGCACATTCCACCAGGGCGCAGGCATCTTCTTGGGCGGAACACAGTTTGGTGCCGCCAGCAGATATTTGTAGGGCGGCAACTTGGTCGTCGTTGCATGCCTTCAGTAAGCATTACAGGCTAGATGTAGCGGCAGCGGCTGATGCTCGTTTCGGGTCGGCGGTGTTGTCTGCTGGCTGGAGGGGTCCCTCCCATTAATTACTGCTCTGGTACATCCCAGAGGTAGAGGACTGAACTGGAGGAACGATAAGGAAATGATAATTACACTTACCTGGTAATTGTAGTTCCTTGAGTAACGACAGTTCAGTCCTCCATCCCACCCGAGGGAGGTAAGAATGCGTTCAGAATGAGCAAGGAGGTTTGGACAGAGGACATGTATTACAGGTAAGCCGAAATTGTTTTCCGTTGAGGATGACGACACCTATGACAGGGTAGGGTGTAAGAAAGCCTTGCCCACAAAAAATAAAAAAGAGGGGTGGCGGTGGATAGCGTTAGTTAAGATGTTTTCAACGTTACTATTGTCTACTTGTTTGTTGCTCCTTTGAGTCTGCTTTGTTATAGTTCACACTGGAGTTGGAGTGAGAAGGTGGCAGGCTATATCCAATGATGTCAGAAGATTGACATACCAGTCTCCAAGCTGCAGGAGGAGATTGACAACCCAGAGGTAGAGGACTGAACTGTCGTCACTCAAGGAACTACAATTACCAGGTAAGTGTAATTATCATATACATTCAAACCAAACAGAAAAAAAAATGCAGCTCGTTAAACAAGGTTAAAATTTGGTAGAATTTCTGCTTAGCAGGAAAAGACACTGTGTGTCTCTGGAAGGTTATCGTGTGTGAATGAGTATGCACTAGGGATGTGCATTTTGGGCTCATTCGACCATTCGTTGCCTGCCTAAAAATTTAAGCATGTGTGCAAATTGTCAGTGCACACACAAATTCGGAAGTATGTGCGCACACAAACAGATTGTGCACGCAATAAGCATGCAATTAAATTTGTTTGCAACAAAAACAACAAATTTTGGTTGTGCACATGCCCTGTGTACACTTTTAATACTAGTTTTAAACTATTTCTTTCTTTGTATCCATTAATTTTGTTTAATGTTATGCTTCCAGGTCTGGAAGAATCCTGGATGCAAGGACACCCAAGCACCTATAGAATTTCGTACATGATATATCATTGTCTGTCAGGCTGATTTATACTGATGTTACAAAACGAAACATGATGACAAGTAAGGAAAGTACAGAATGTGGAGTATGGCCCATGGAATTCTTTTCAACTCCTTTGCATGTCTCTGGGTTATGTTTACTAAATGGCGGTAGCGGACTCCTTGCACTATCGGAGCCGTAGCCCCATTGATTTCAATGGGGCCACAGCTCTGATATCGCACAGAGTCCGCTACCACGGTTTAGTAAACATATACCCCATGTGTGCATCTTGTATATGCACATGTGTTGTATCTATGTTGTCTCTGTGTTTAGTTTTAGTTTAATTAAAATTTTGCTTAACTGTATTTCAAAATAAATCAAAGCGGCATATATTGAAATACAATAATATTGACAAGATACAAAATAATGAATAAATACGAGGTGCTGTAAGCTTCTTGCATGGAAGAAAGCCTGGCACTCTATTTTCAGAAGCAGCTCCCTAAAAAAAAAACCTGTGGATGGGTCTCCAGGAGTCATCAATTCGGTGGCACACAACAAAAAAAAATTGAAACATTTTAAATCCTATATAAAACTAAATAAGCAAAAATTAACAAGCTATGAACAATATTACCATTATGGAACAGAGAGGCATGGGGCAGTTTGAATGCAGCAGCAACCAAACATTCAATTGGCTTGAAAGAATAATAATGAAACGAAGTGTGATGATATATTAAACTATTAGATGTTACTGCATTTTGTGCAATACAGATGCGGGGAGGTGGGATCGGGTTAAGGGGTAGGTATGCCAATTTTCAGCAGCTACTGCATGAATAATTGTCTTGTGATGACTGCCAAAATCAGCCCGATCATGACTGTAAATAACACATCCTCAAGAGGTAGCATTACCTGCAGCTGATGCTGCCTGTCCCACTTCGACAGCAGCCATTTCCTCAGGTGCTAATTTCCTGCCCCCCACCAAACCCAGCTTGGGGCCCCCCTGAACTTTCACCATTGCTGGTGCCGCAGATTTATGAATCTTCAGCACCAACAATGTTACCCAGCCGGACTCCTCCCTGCTCCTTCCCCAGACAACTCCCAATCCCTATCGGGAACAATCTGGATGGGACTAGGGCACCCTCAACTCATCACTAAGAGCTGGCGAGGCAATTGGGCCCCCCTCCCTCAACTACAAGTCCAGCTAGCCAGTTGGCCCACTCTCTCCCCACCCCCAATCTATATCTAAAGTCCTGACCAGCCATTCGGTACTCCTTCAAAAATGACAAGCCTGGCTAGCCAGTTTGTCGCAGGGGGCTCCCCACTTCCCCAAATCCCCCTCCAAGCCCTTGCCTTCAGATGCTTGGTGGTCTAGTGGGCACAGGGGCAAAAGCGGTGCTGCCCCTGTCATCGTCTCTATCCAAAATAGTGCAATTCTCATGGTGCTCCCCCCCCTTGCATCCTGACACTAGGGGACAGCACCAGGAGACGTGCCATTTTTGTTAGTCCAGCTGCAGAAGCCGTGAACAGTCTGCGGCACCAGCAATGGTTAGAAGGTCGGGGGGGGGGGAGGGGGGGGGATCAGCAGCGATTGGAAGTCCTCCTTATGCATTTGTCATGGATTTTGTGATCCCTGCATCAGCAGACACAGCAGGACTTCCTGCGCTAGCTGCAAAAGGCTACTTTGGTTTAGTAGAAAAACCCCTTACTATGGGGCTCCATTTACATAAGTCAAGAGAGGCTGAAAAATAGGGCCAAAAAAGAGGGACTATGTGCATAAAACAGTCACTGAATGGTAGGATCGGCCCTGTGGGGAGGGGGGAGGTGGTGAAAAAAACTGAGCGAGTTTGAAAATGAGCCAAATTGGGACTAGGGGGATCAGAGAAATAATGTTACCCAAAAAAATGGTTCAATGCATATTTCCAGGAACAAGCAGGAATGTAGTCCTCACATATGGGTATCGTCGGTACTGACGGAGCCTGCACGGGAACGCTCCCCAGCGTCCAATAGGAACGCTTTTGGGAGCATCCCTCAGCACATGCGCCCTGCCTTCCCTCCTTTCCAACTGTCCCTCTTCAGTTCTTCGTTTTCCGCGGAGCCAACAGGATCTATTCCCTGTCACCGCAGAAAATTCCGTCTTTAAATTTCTTTTCTTGTGGTCGTGTTTGCCTACTGCATGACGCCTACTGGCACCGCCGGTTCTTTTCTTTTTCTTTTTCTTTTCTTTTCTTTTTCTTTTCTTTTCTTTTCAAAACAAAAAAAATCTTAGGCTTTAGACTGTTTCTTTTCAGAAACTTTTCTCTTTGGTGCTAAGCGCCATTTTGGGCACTAGGCCCCCATATTCCTAAAACATGGAAAAGCCAACTAGTGGTTTTAAAAAATGTACTAAGTGTGGCGGTACCATTTCAGTCACTGACACCCATGATTAGTGTCTGAAATGTTTAGGACCTGAACATTCTCCAACTGAATGTCTCTCCTGTATGGGGATGACTAAAAGAGGAAGACAGAACCGGGCTGCAAAGCTCGGTACCCTCTTTTCTTCAGATGCCAGATCCATTGCATCGACATCATCAAGGGCCTCTTCTTCCTCTCATGGATCTCAGGTAACTAAACATAAAAGCCGGTCCTCAAAGGGTAGCTCTTCTCCTAAGCATCGAGAGGCCATTGGCATTGCCCTTGAGGGAACCATACCGGCGAAACAGCCCCGGCGGGAGGCTTCGGCTTCCAAAGCATCGATGGGGCTTCAGGATGTTCTCGAGGCCTCAACCTCGCAAGAACTACCTGTGCCACGCTCAGGGGTTCCGGCCGTTCTTACCGGTACCGACACCCAAGCATCAGCAGCGGCAATAGACCAGAGGTTCCTCGCTATCGAGCGCAGCATCGCAGCTCTTCTTTCAGCTGCAGTACCGGTGGTCCCACGGGCACTGGTACCGACATCGACTCCGATGCCGGTACCGACACCAGTACAGACACTGACGATACCAGTACCGATGGTACTGGCCCCGGTGGGAACTCTACCCATGCCATCTCTGGCTGGAATTGTCAAAGCAGTACCGGGTCAGCTCGGTACCGACTTCGATCGGTACTGGGATAGTGCTTTGCAGGAGCATCGGGGTCAGGAGTACTTCGATTCCTCCGATTCCGAAGACTCTGATAATTCTGCTGGTACTAGAGGGTTTCTCCTAGAAGATCCCTCTTCTCCCCAACGCAGAATGTCACCTCCTCCAGAGGACATGTCATTTCAGGATTTCATCCGTGATATGGCCAACAGTCTTTCAATCACGGTAGCTCCTGAGGAGGAACCCAGAGCAAAGGAATTGGAAATTCTCCAATATCCTAAAGCTCCTAAGGAGGCAGCCACTCTGCCTATCCATGAAATTCTGCATAGTTTGATACTCAGAATGTGGGAGATACCTCCTGACTACTTCTCCTTACTCTAGGAGACTGGATACTGTGTATCGAGTTCTGCCATGTCCTGGATTTCAGAAAACTCAGCTTCCACACCATTCAATGGTAGTGGAGTCAGCCGTGCATACGATGAAAAGTGCAAAGAGGCATGCATCCAATATTCCAAGTCGTGAATGCAGGACTCTGGATGCTTTTGGGCGCAGAACTTTTCAAGCTTCCATGCTTTCAGCTAGGATCAGTTCATATATTCTATATATGGTTATGTTCCTCAAGGAAGTCACAGGAGATTTGGAACTTATGAGCCCATTTCTCCCAGATGATAAGAGACAAGACTTTCTTGCTCTAGTTAAGCATGCTCAAGATGTCTCCAAGTTTGCCAATCGTGCAGCCTTTGACTGCTTCAAATGCATCGGCAGAACCTCTGCTATTGCCATTGGCGCACGACTGATTGCCTGGCTACAGGCATCAGACTTGGAGACTTGGGTACAGGACAAGTTAGGCAACATTCCTTGCACGGGGGAGAATCTCTTCGGCAAGAACTGGCAGGAAAAGTCTAACGAGTTAGATGCTGACAATTCTACCTTAGATAGATTGTCAAAGTCTACAGCCACTCCAGCCAAAAGGAAGCCTTATAAAAAACCCTCTTTTAGCAAAAAGAGGAAGTTTTATCCTTCCTATACCCAGCAGAGTCAAACTCCAGGTCAGGTTGCCCAAAAGGGACAAACTAGACAGCAAAAGAAGCCAAAAGGCCCGAGAGCCCAACCAGCTCTCCAGGTTCAGCCCCCTCAAGGGCTTTGACTCCTTCCTAGAGAGCTTTGCCTCCCTGCCTCTGAGGGGTCCCCAACCCCCCAATATTCCAGGCAGGTTATGCCACTTTGTCAACAGATGGCATCAGATAACAGCAGAAGATTGGACTTTGTCCATTGTAGGAGAGGGGTACAAGCTTCATTTTCACAGCATGCCCCCTCCTACAATTCTAAAGCAATTCAATTCATAAACCTCTGCAGACAATCTGCTAGATCACGAGGTCTCCACACTTCTTGTCCAAGGGGCAATAGAAGAATTACCTATTCTTCAACGGGGTGCAGGGTTTTACTCCCCCTATTTTCTTATTCCAAAGAAAACAGGGGGACACAGACCCATTCTAGACCTCAGAGAATTGAACAAAATATCTGTTTTGAGAGAAATTCAAAATGATTTCTCTAGGAACTCTTCTGCCATACCTTCAAAGCCAGGATTGGCTTTGCTCTCTAGACTTAAAGGATGCATACACTCACGTTCTCATCCATCCAGATCACAGGAAATTCTTATGTTTCCTTTTCAGGGGAAAACATTTCCAGTACAGGGTTCTTCCCTTTGGTCTGGCTTCAGCACCAAGGGTATTCACGAAATGTATGGTAGTAGTAGCTGCATATCTCCAGGAACAAGCAGAAATGAGTCTTCACATATGGGTACGTCGGTACCGACGGAGCCTGCACGGGAATGCTGCCCAGCTTCCAATCAGAAAGCTTTTGGCAGCATCCCTCGCACCTGCGCAGTGACTTCCCGCCTTCTCCACAGCCTCTCTTCAGTTTTCGTTTTTCCGCGAGCCGGCAGGACGTCCTCCTGTCACCGCAGAAACTTTTCTTTTTAATTGCTTTAATTACTTTAGTTTTTTGTTTTCTTGTGGTCGCGGCTGTATTTCCCGCTACCACCGGTATCGCCAGTGGATTTTTGACTAAATTCTGAGAAACTTTTCTTCAGTTTTTTTACTTTAACTTCTTGGGCCTACTAGGCCTTTTTCATTATGGAGCCTTCTTTTCCTAAGAAGTGCATTCGATGTCGAAACACTTGTTTCTTTTTAGACACCAATAGTTGGTGTCTCAACTGTGTGGATCCTGACCCTTTTTCCCCTGACTTGTCAGGAGATAATTTTGTGAGGAAACCTTCAGTATTTAGAGTTTCCCTCGATACCGTTTTTTCCTCGGCAGTGAGGGTACCCGGTTTCTCTACTTCACAGGATCAGGTAACCCAAAAACAGTCTGTTAAGACTAGTCAATGCTTGAGTGGTATGTCCCATGCCCAGCATGGTGACGGCTCCGGCCTTACCCTCAAGAATCCATTGGCATTACCCCTGCGGGAGTCTTCGGGCTCCAAAGCGTTAAAGGGGTTTCAGGATGTTCCTGGGGCTCACCCCTCACAGAACATACCTGAGCCATGCGCGGGGGTGGTATCCGCTTCGAGCGGTACCGAGCCTCCGGCATCGGCACCGGTGTCGAGTATTCCACTCTTCACCAGGGATCGTCATCGGGCATCCTCGGTACCTTCGGGACCGATCGATACGCACCGCATTGACTTCCCTCAATCTCAGCCATGCTCCGGGATGGTACCGGCGTCGATCGGTTCCGATACCCTAGCATCGGCATCGAGGTGGACCACCTTACCCTTTGCAAGAGGTGCTCATCGGGTATCCTCGGTACCGTCGGTATCGATCGATGTAACCCAGGCTGCCTTAGTGGTATCGGCATCGCCGATACTGCCACCGGCGTCGGAACCTTCGCGACATGCATTGATAGTATCGCTTTCTTCGATGCTGAGTCTTGAGCCGATATCTAGTCTCGAGGACTGCGTACCGACGCGTCCCGGAACCGACTCCTGTCGTTTCCAGATGGGCAGTTCCGAAGATCCTAGCCATAACTCCCTCATGATCTCGGTACCACTGCAGCAGTTCCCGATGGCTACTTCACCTGCTAGTCCTGTATCAGTATCGATGTCGATGCCTGTTCTTGCACCGATGCCTAGTTTGGAACCGATACCTGGCATTGGTGCAGTACCCTGTACCTCCTCTGGTGCTCAGGCTCTTTCTTTAGCCTTACCAGGGATGGTTCCCATAGGAGATCAGTCTTTTCAGGCTTTTCTCCGGGATATGGCAACCTTTCTTAATATTTCTATCCCTGTTTGTGATCCTACTCATGGCTTACCGGCACAAATGGAAAATATAAAGTTTCCTTTACATCCTGCTCTGCAGGATCTCCTTCTCAGGGTCTGGAAATTGCCCTTACGACTTCCTCTAGTTTCTACAGACATTGAGGTTTGGTACCGGGTGCCACCCTCTCCAGGGTTCCAAAAGCCTCAAGTTTCTCATCATTCCCTTGTAGTGGAATCGGCACTGAGGAAAGTTAAGAGCAAGAAGAAGCATTCTTCTTATCCGCCGGGTCGTTCTTCAAGAACACTCGATGCTTTTGGTCGTCAGGCCTTCCAAAACTCTATGCTGGCCTCCAGAGTTCTTTCATATATTTTTCATATGAGTCTAACACTCCAGGAAGTCACAGAGAAATTGTCTCTTTTGACCCCTTTTTTACCAGAGCCCAAGGCTACTGATTATTCCTTGCTCATCAATCACAGCCGGAATATATCTTGGTTCCTGTCTCGTGCTTCTATAGACTCTTTTGAGTCCGTTAGCAGATCCTCTGCTATTGCCATTGCAGCACGTCGCAGAGCCTGGCTTGAAGCTTCAGACTTGAGCAGATGGGCACAAACTATACTGGCTCATTCTCCTTGTACAGGAGAAGGTCTCTTCAATAAGGAGGCTTTACGTCAGGTTGCTCAATGCTCCACTGACTCTCCTTCCACTAAAAACCATTCTAAGCCACCTCCTTCTTCAAAGAGTAGGAAATGTCCTACCAAACCTTCTTTCCCTAAGAAAAGAAAGTTTCATTCATCTCCTGCCCATCATTCGGCTGTACCTAAACAAGGGACGCCTCAGCCTAGTCTGAAGTCCTCCAGTTCTGGCCAGTCTCAGCATTCCCAGCAACCATAGGGGCCAGGAATTGTAACTTACACTTCACTTCTAGATATTAGAAGTTTATTCACTGTGCTTTTCTTTTTCAGTGTACTCACCTGACGGAAAAATGTTTTTGGTCAGGGACAACACACTTCTCCTCTTCTTACTCTCTAGAAGAGCAGTTGTAACTATCCCCTGATAGTTTCTATCACAACTGTACATTTTTTCCTTCAGTTGACTTACCCTATGGGTACGTCGCCCTCCAATCACTTGAGGGGTACCATACTGAACAGCTTCTCTGCCAAGCTCGTTCCCCAGACAGGGAGAAGAGATATCTCCTCTCTTTTCTTGTCTGTTTTTCTTTATTCAGCACAGGACAATCTCTCTGCTGTTTCCGTCAGCAGCTCTGCCTGCAGGAGTTAAGTAATTGTATTACTGGGACTTTTTCCAAGTTCCAGTCCCTTGTTCAAAATTTTGTCTAGCCTCAGTAGTGATACACAGTCCAAAACGTGATAAGGTGGAAAAACACTTTATTTAATTTCTCAGACCTAGCAACCCGACACAGGCCGTGTTTCGGAGACCTTCATCAGGGGTTGTCTAAATAGGTACTAGAAACATAGAAACAAACAATATTAAAAAATCAAATAATAGTGAAAGAACAAATAATCGTGGACATTCATTTTACTCTATTCATACAGAAATAGAAATAAATATATAATAATTAAAAGATAGTAAATAACTCATAATAGATAATTAAAAAATAAATAATAAATAATTAAAATAATTAAAAATAAAACTCAAATGCTCAAAATGCGATACCCCCAAAAAATAATAAAATTATAAATATATATATATATATAATAAAAATATATATAATAAAACTAAAGTAGACCACAACTAAATCCATACAGACACAATAAAATACAGTCCTTGTGGGAGGTGATCAGCATCATAATTACAATGTTACTACCTTATTTGAGGCACACAACTTATTTGTAGAGGCGATGACATACAATCCTCGCAAGGAGGCAAACAACTAAAATGAAGAAGACATAAGATAAAGCATATGTATACCATTGGAGATAACTCTTATATGTCCAGATATAAATTAAAAAATCACTGAGGACTGGAGACTGGAAACACAGCAGGCATTATTCTGGAGGCCGGATGTGGGAGGAGGGCACACCCGAGAGAAACACAAGTGCTGAATAACCATCTATTATAGTTGAGAGATTTGGTGGGAAAAAATATAATACACCCCATTTATTATACACTTCTGTCAAAAATTATCAATGTAAAACTGTGTTGTACTTATAAAAAACATTTAAAGTAGGGCCAAAATTTCATCGCAGGGCCAGCTTAACCAAAACCATTTACATCAAGTCTGGATAGTATACGGGCAGAAAATAAGCCGTCAGACTGCTTTGAAATTCTTAAAGACAGTAGGGAGAAGAGAGGGGCTAGGTTATCAAGAGAATAATTCAAAAGGAGATATGCTACACTAATACTCCTTACCCATATTTATCGGAGGGTCGTAGCGATGTGTAATTATCAAGAGAATAATTTAAAAAGAAGGTGTGCAGAATCACTACACTATTACTCCTTACCCATATTTAATCGGAGGCTCTAGCGATGTGGGGACATTTTATTATATATATATATAATTTTATTATGTTTTTTGGGTATCGCATTTTGAGCATTTGAGTTTTATTTTTAATTATTTTATTTATTATTTATTTTTTAATTATCTATTATGAGTTATTTACTATCTTTTAATTATTATATATTTATTTCTATTTCTGTATGAATAGAGTAAAATGAATGTCCACGATTATTTGTTCTTTCAGTATTTGATTTTTTAATATTGTTTGTTTCTATGTTTCTAGTACCTATTTAGACAACCCCTGATGAAGGTCTCCGAAACACGGCCTGTGTCAGGTTGCTAGGTTTGAGAAATTAAATAAAGTGTTTTTCCACCTTATCACGTTTTGGACTGTGTGCCTGTTTCACGTGATAATTTGCCCTGTGTTGGATAGCCTCAGTAGTGATTCCAAACTATCTTGGATCCTCCTACTCGTTTAGGCTTTCTCACATTATTCTAACCATCTCCTCTCCTAGGATATGGCAACACACCTGACTTCAGTCAGTTTATCTCATAGCTCTCCTGCACAATGCTCTCTGCAGTCTTCAGAGAAGCTTTCTACTATGAGGGCCTTGCTATAGAGCATTGACCTTGTCTCTGAAGTTTCTCTATTAGTAGGGAAAAACTTATAAACCCTTCCTATGCCTGTGAGGGTTCTCCACACCCCCTCTAGCCTGGGGTGTTAACACGAGATATCAGTTCTTCTGCGTGAAAATCCAAGGCTTCTGTTTACGCATGCTACCTCTGGGTCCTTCCATAGGTCCCTCTGGTATCTTCCCTGCGTTTCTCCACATCTACCATGTCAGTGTTCTGTGGAACTCCTGCCTTGTTCTTTACAGATTCATATGTTCATCTGTTCTCATGCGAACATCACGGTTATCTGGTTAGATTGCCTTTCTGCATCCCTCAATCCATGAAAATAGATTCTCTATTCATATCCCAAGTGGGTTCACCCTCTTGTAGAGCACAGAATCTTTTTCTTTTATATTCCCCATGTACAATTATGGGGCTGGGTGGTAGACATGTATCTTCAACCTGTTGTCTTGTATGTAGCATCTCCATATATGTCTACATACCTATATCATTGCTCTGGTGGTGCTAAATCAAGCCCCACAAATTTACATATCTTCAGGTATATCATATCTATCTCTCTCTCTCTCTCTCTCTCTCTCTCTCTCTCTCTCTCTCTCTATATATATATATATATATATATATATGTGTGTGATAGGGGGCCTCTTAAGGGTTGATCTGTCTTACACACTATCACCCTTACTGTCTATACTACATGTTTTACCTCCTAGAGGTTTTAGACAGTCTGTCGCCCTACGTCCCATGCCATCTTACGATGCAGAAACTGTTAGGCACCAATAACCACTTTGGTGCTAACATCTCCATTTTTTCTTTAAGTCCATGAAGCATCAAGCTTCAATATTTTTCCTATCTCTCGCCAGCTAGGAAAAACAGTGTACCTCTTTATCTTGAGTACACAACTGTTTTCCGTGGGAATAGGGTTTTTTTCCAGTTCCCCTCTTCCCGCCAGGACTGGGCTAGTTGTCCAACTCCGTCAGTCTTCTTCCTTTAGTCCTCAATGTTAATGACCTTATGCCTAAAGGAGTTTTCAGCTTTTCCCATAAAGCTTTCCATTGAAGACCTGACGTCAAATCCTACCCAGTTGACACCTGGATCATCTACTACGTCCAGGTCTGGACCTTCATCCTCACTACTGAGAGGTCACCTTGAAGATTCCGCCACTACTTATCCAGTAGACTCCATCATGCTTTCTACTTCCTACAATACAGTAGGTAAGCTGCATATTTTAAGTGTACATTAAATGTGTTTTAATGCTACTCATCATATCTACCAAGGACTCCTGTATTTGTAAAACCCTCTAGTCCTTGGCTATGCTGTTTCTTTCCTCACAGCTCCTTTATTGTCAACTCCTACCCTCCATCCCACATTGGATGCCGGGGATTCCTGGAGTCAAAATGCACCCCTGATCCAGGCACTTGCATTTTTATGGGATCTCCCCCTGGCATCTCCAGCTAGGGAGTCCCCATATGTGAAGACTCATCCCTGCTTGTTCCTGGAGATAGCACAGTTACTTACCTGTAACAGGTGATCTCTGGGAACAGCAGGAATTAGTCTTCACAACCCTCCCACCTCCCCTAGGAGTTGCATCTTTTTTATCTTCTTCCTTTTCTCTCCTCTCCTTTGTCTCAGCTCTGAAACTCAACTGAAGAGAGGCTGTGGAGAAGGCGGGAAGTCACTGCGCAGGCGCGAGGGATGCTGCCAAAAACTTTCTGATTGGAAGCTGGGCAGCATTCCCGTGCAGGCTCTGTCGGTACCGACGTACCCATATGTGAAGACTAATTCTCCAGGACCAAGCAGGAAGTTAGTCCTCACTTATGGGTGACGTCGGCGCCGACGGAGCCCTCGCGGAGCAATTTTCCCCAGCTTTCAAAGAAAGCCTTTGGGAATTGCAGCGCGCATGCGCGGTCGTCTTCCCGCCCGAGGGTGCCATCTTAGCCAGTCCCCGTCTTGTCCCCGCGAAAAAGTTGATTTTCCTCTTTATTTTATACTTTTTTCTTTCGGTTCGACGCCGATCGTTTTCCCGCCCGGACTCGCGACGCCGGTCTCGAGTCCTCTAGCGTTTTTTCGGTTTTTCTGACTTAGTCAGCTTTCATTTTCGTTTTCCCTGGCAGCCCGGTCCTTTGACCTCGCAGGGGCCCTTTTTCCCCCGATGGCTGCCAGTGGCTTTAAGCGGTGTGGTCGGTGTGACCGAAATATGTCACTAACCGACACACACGACTTTTGCCTCCGCTGCTTGGGCCCGGATCATGAGGAACTGATCTGTGGGCCCTGCAGCAAACTGTCCTCGAAGGCGTTGAGAAGTCGGCGGCATCAGCGCGAGAGAATCTTCGCTGACCCCAGCCGTACCCGGACCTCGTCGGAGGCCTCCGTGTCAAAGGGCTCCAGCTCGGACCGTCGCCGGAGCTCCTCCGACCGGGGTTCTCCCTCCGGGGACCATCGTCGGAAGGAAAAACCCGCGAGGGCGGCGTCGGTGGACGCTCCTGGCTCCGCGAGGGCCAGGTCGCATAGCCCCGACAGCCGCCCCGGGTCCTTGGAGAAGGAACATCTCCCGAAGCGACCTCGCCTGGAGTCGGAGATGCCTGCCCGGGTAAGTCCTGTAGTCCTTCTGGACTCGCCTCCGCGACAGCCGACGTCGGGCCCGACGCCGTCGGGGCCCGAGTCGGGGGCTGCTGGGTCACCTGAGCTCGGACTCAGGTTGACGGCCTTGGAGAGCAGACTGTCTGCCTTCATGGACCAGCAGCGGGCACTGCTCGCTGGCCTCGCTGGCGCCGCTGCCCCGACCGCCGGGACGTCGACGTCCAAGTCGACCCCGGAGACCGAGCCGATCCTCGAGTCAATGAGAACTCGAGTCGATCCTCGGTCGAGGTCACCCTCGGCCTCCCGTTCGGGACCGAGGTCGCCGACGCCGACTCCCTCGACGTCGGGGCGGCTGGCGCCGCACCCTGCCCGGGCCGACCCCACCGAGTCCTCGTCGGAGTCGGTCTGGGAGTCTGAGGAGGAAGAGTCACCTGATTCTTTCCGGACTCGGTGTGTCCCATCGGACTCACCGGGGTCCGAGCCTCGGAAGCAGTCCCCCCCGGAGGATGCCCGGTTCTCGGACTTCGTTAGGGATATGGCCAAGGCTTTGGCCTTCCCTGCGGATCCCGAGGAGGAGCCTCGAGCCGAAGAGCTCGACGCCCTCCAGTATGACTCTCCCGCGAGGGAGCACTTTACTGTGCCGGTTCCTCCTATGCTGGAACGACTACTCTTCCGCATGTGGGAGAGTCCGGCCTCCTCGCCGGTCCTGAGCAAGCGGGTCGATTCTATCTATCGGGTCCGCAAGAGCCCTGGCTTTCAGAAGGCACAGCTGCCACACCATTCCATGGTAGTGGAATCGGCCATGCATCGTCTTAAGAGCCAGAAGATGCACTCCTCGGTGCCTCCTGGAAGGGAGGCCCGTAACCTGGATGGCCTTGGCAAGAAGTGCTTCCAGGGCTCTATGCTCGCATGTCGTGTCCAGACTTACCAGCTCTACATGGGCATGTATCTCCGGGATCTGGCTAAAGAGCTAGCCGGATTCTCCGCTGGAGCCCTTGCGGAGGTTCCTAGCCTTGTCCACGGGCATTCGGGAATGCTCAAAGTTCATGTCCCGAGCAGCCTATGATGGCTTTGAGGCCTCGGCTAGAGTGGCCGCAGCCGGCATCGGTGCCCGCCGACAGGCTTGGCTTCAGTCGTCGGACCTTGAGCCCTGGGTACAGGACAAGTTGGTCGATGTCCCCTGCCGAGGCGAAAACCTCTTTGGCAAGCCCATGGCGGAGAAGGCTGCACAAATTGAGACTGAGACTCTCACCAGGACCAGGCTTTCTAGGAAGACCTCCGCCCCTTCCCAGAAAAAGAAGGGCTCGGGAAAAAAGTCCTTTTACCCGAGGAAGGCGGCTGCCTACAAACAGTACCCCCATTATCAGGCCCCTGCAGCTCCCCAACAGGGCCAGCAGGCCAAGGGACGGGGTAACGGGTCCCGTAGGCAGCAAGCCCCCAAGCCTGCACCACCAGCCCCTGCTCAGCAGGGTGGGGGTTTTTGACTCGCTCAGCATAGCCTCTCCCCCCCCGCTGGTCCCTCCCAGCACCGGAGGCCGGCTGGTTCACTTCGCCACAGGTGGTCCAGCATCACCGCAGATGCCTGGGTGCTTCAGGTCGTGCGAGAGGGCTACCTTCTCCACTTCCATCAGGTCCCTCCCTCCTATTTTCCGGGAGAACCTTCGCGCCCCCCTCTGCACAGGGAGTTGCTCCTTCAGGAGTTAGCAGGTCTTCTGCAGGAACAGGCGGTGGAACCGGTGCCCCACCACCTGAGAGGTCAAGGCTTTTATTCAAGGTATTTTCTGATACCAAAGAGAACAGGGGGCCTCAGACCCATCCTGGACTTGCGCAACCTCAGCAAGTTCCTTGTGCGGGAGAAGTTCAAAATGCTTACCCTTGGAATCCTTCTGCCCTACCTCCAGCAGGGAGATTGGCTATGCTCCTTGGATCTAAAGGATGCCTACACGCACATCCTCATCCACCCAAGCCACCGCCAATACCTAAGGTTTGTGGTGGCAGGAAATCATTACCAGTACAGAGTACTGCCCTTTGGCCTATCCTCCGCACCGCGAGTCTTCACAAAATGTCTCGCGGTCGTGGCGGCCCATCTCCGGCTTCACGGCCTCTATGTCTTTCCGTACCTCGACGACTGGCTCATCAGAGCAGCGTCCGCTCAGGAGGTCACCAACGCCACGTGCCGCACGGTGACTCTGCTGCAGCACTTGGGCTTTGTCATAAACTTCGCAAAGTCCACTTTGCTCCCCTCACAGGATCTCGAGTTCATTGGCGCAAGGCTGCACACTCCTCAGGCACGAGCGTACCTACCGCTCGACAGGGCTCAACGGCTCATGGACCTAGCCGACCGCTTTCGCAGCCAGCCCCTGGTCTCCGCCAGGCGCTTCCTGAGACTGCTCGGCCATATGGCTTCCACCGTCCATGTGACCCCCAATGCCCGCCTGAACATGCGGTCTGCTCAATGGTGTCTCCGCCAGCAGTGGCGACAAGCCACAGGCGGCCTGGCAGACCTAGTGCGCGTCTCCGAGCCGCTGCTCTCGTCTCTCCGGTGGTGGCTCCGGCAGCCGAACCTGATATTCGGAATGCCTTTCCAGTCACCTCAGCCGACCCGGGTGCTGACCACCGATGCATCCCTCCTGGGCTGGGGAGCACATTGCCAAGAGGCACGTACTCAGGGCCTCTGGACCACGTGGGAGTCTGCTCAGCAGATCAACTTCCTGGAGCTCAGGGCGATCCGCCTAGCTCTCAAGGCCTTCTCCCACCTGACTTCCCAACAGTCCGTCCTTGTCCAGACGGACAATCAAGTTGCCATGTTCTACGTGAACAAGCAGGGGGGCACGGGCTCCTTCCTCCTCTGCCGGGAGGCACAGAAGCTCTGCTCTTGGGCCGTCAGTCACGGCATTCTCCTCAAGGCAGTTTATCTCCCGGGCCCAGAAAATTGCCTTGCAGACAAACTCAGCAGGGTCCTCCAGCCGCACGAGTGGCGTCTGGATCCCTTGGTAGTTCAGAAGCTCTTCCTCAAGTGGGGTCTCCCCACGGTGGATCTCTTTGCCAGTCCTCACAACCGGCAGCTTCCTCGCTTCTGCTCTCGTCAGCCACACCCCCTTCGGGTTGCGGCGGACGCCTTTCTGATCTCGTGGTCGGGGAGCCTTCTGTACGCTTTCCCTCCCATCCCGCTGGTCTCTCGGACTCTTTTCAAGGTTCTCCGAGACAAAGCCTTCATGATCCTGGTGGCCCCTCGCTGGCCCAGGCAGCCGTGGTTTCCGCTCCTGCTGCAACTGGCGGTGGAGGGTCCAATCCCTCTGGGGATACAACCGGATCTCCTCACTCAGGATCAGGGGTCCCTTCTGCACCCCAACCTCAGGTCTCTCAACCTTATGGCCTGGCTGCTGAGAGGGTAGTCCTTGCTCCCCTTCTCCTGCCGGCGGAGGTGGAGGAGGTCGTCTTAGCTTCGCGACGGCCTTCTACCCGCAAATGCTACGCCCTTAAATGGCGTCGCTTTGCAGTCTGGTGTACCCAACAGTCTCAGGATCCCTTCTCCTGCCCGGTGTCGGTGATCTTGCAGTACTTGCTGCACCTCTCTAATCTGGGACTTAAGTCCAACTCCGTCAAAGTTCACCTCAGTGCTCTTTCAGCACATCATGTGCCAGTGGACGGCAGACCTCTCTCCAATGACCCTCTCGTAGCGAGGTTTCTCCGAGGTCTCCTTCTACTTAAACCACCTCTGCGCCCGCCAGCGCCTGACTGGGACCTGAATGTGGTTTTGCAGCGGATCACCTGTCCGCCTTTTGAACCTATGGCTACCTGTTCTCTCCGTTTTCTGTCTTGGAAAACACTGTTCTTGATAGCCCTCACTTCCGCTAGGCGCGTAAGTGAATTGCAGGCCCTCGTGTCTGATCCCCCTTACACTAGGTTCTACAAGAATAGGGTAGTCCTACGGACTCACCCAAAATTTCTGCCTAAAGTGGTCTCCCCTTTTCACATCAATCAGGAGGTGGTACTTCCAACCTTCTTTCCCAGACCACACTCCAGCCGAGCTGAAACGGTCCTCCATACCCTGGACTGTAGAAGGGCATTGAACTTCTACCTTGACCGTACGCGGGAGCACCGTAAAGCTGCTCAGCTTTTTGTGTCTTTTGACCCCAATAAATTGGGGCTCCCGGTCTCCAAGCGTACTCTGTCCATCTGGGTTGCGGACTGTATCTCTTGGGCTTATGGGGCAGCCGGACTCTCCTTAGAAAGTCGAGTCACGGCTCATTGCGTTCGGGCAAAGGCCACGTCAGTGGCTTACCTCCGCTCTGTTCCGCTGGCAGACATCTGCCGGGCCGCTACTTGGTCTTCGAGCCAGACTTTTGCGGTCCATTACTGTCTCGAGAGGGAGTCCCGTAGGGACAGTGCTTTCGGACAGGCAGTCCTCCGTAATCTCTTTGAGGTCTGAGCAACTCCTACCCTCCATCCCGGATGTGGGCTACCGGTGGGTGATAATTCAGCGAAGATTCTATCCTTCTGTGCTGCTGAGCTAGAGGGAGCTCATTTTTGTGCTTAGGGTCTCCGGTAGCCTTGAGCTTGGGAGTCCCATAAGTGAGGACTGACTTCCTGCTTGGTCCTGGAGAAAGCGTAGTTACTCACCTGTAACAGGTGTTCTCCAGGAGCAGCAGGAATCAGTCCTCACTACCCTCCCTCCTCCCCTTGGAGTTGCAATCGTCTGCTTATGTTCTTTTTGCAAATTTTTATGCTGTCTTTTTTAGCTATGTCATCTGACTGGCTAAGATGGCACCCTCGGGCGGGAAGACGACCGCGCATGCCCGCTGCAATTCCCAAAGGCTTTCTTTGAAAGCTGGGGAAAATTGCTCCGCGAGGGCTCCGTCGGCGCCGACGTCACCCATAAGTGAGGACTGATTCCTGCTGCTCCTGGAGAACACCTGTTACAGGTGAGTAACTACGCTTTCCTGCTGTTCCCAGAGATCACCTGTTACAGGTAAGTAACTGTGCTTTCTACGAACCCTGGGGATTTTCGTCTTCCCTTACTTAGACGACTGGCTCATTCGAGTCCCTACAGTTGCAGAGGCCAGCACTGCACTGTCCCGCACAATGCGAATCCTCCAATACTTGGGATTGGTTAGAAACTTCCCAAAATCTCAACTAGTTCCTTCCCAATGCCTAGAATTCATAGGAGCCTGTCTAGATACCAGACAGGCAAGGGCTTTCCTTCCACAAGCCCGGTGTCTTTGCATAATGCAACTAGCTTCTCAAGCAGCAGGCAAATCCTCCCTCACTGCTCAAGAGCTACTGCAGTTACTGGGACATATGGCATCCACAGTTCATGTGGTCCCATATGCTTGCCTCCACATGCGAGCAGCTCAGTGGACCCTCTCCACACAGTGGACACAGGCCACGGGTCATTTGTCCGAGAAAATAATAATCTCTCAGCGACTAATTTTGTCCCTCCAGTGGTGGCAATCACTAGAAAATCTGACAGTGGGATCTCCTTTCCATCAACCCCTCTTTCAGGCCACCCTAACAGCAGATGCATCACAGGTGGGTTGGGGAGCACACCTGAATTATATCTCTACCCAGGGCACCTGGACTTCACAGGAGGTTGGTTTACACCAGGGGTCTCAAACACGCGGCCCGCAGGCCGCATGTGGCCCGCGAGAGCATCTTGTGCGGCCCGCGAAGCACCGGCGAGTAAAAAAAAAAAAAATTCCAAACTTGCCGCCGCAGTATTAAGCGTCCCGCGGGCCCCTCTGCCTGGTCCTCTCCTCCCTGCAGTATCAGCTCCAAAAGCGGCGGCTTTCAGAGCCGCGAAGAGAGAGAGTTCCTCTCGCGCGGTTCTGAAGAGCAGCGCGAGAGTCTTCAGAACCGCGCGAGAGAAACTCTCTCTCTCTTCGCGGCTCTGAAAGCTGCCGCTTTTGAAGCTGAATGCTGCAGGGAGGAGAGGACCAGGCAGAGGGGCCCGCGGGACGCTTAATACTGCAGCAGCAGCAGCAGCAAATATACATTTTTTTAAAATCTAATTTGGCTGATGGTGGGAGGGGGGTTAGGACTGGTAATGGGCTATGGGGGGGGTAACTGAAAATGGGGTGATGGGGGTAACACTGAAAATGAGGTGATGGGGGGGGTTAGGACTGGTAATGGGCTATGAGGGGTAAGACTGGAAGTGGGCTATGGGGGGTTAGGACTGGTAATCGGCTATGGGGGGGCTAGGACTGATAATGGGCTGGGGGGTCTGCTAGGACTGGAAATGGGCTGAGTGGAAGGGGGGCTTGACCTGCAAATGGCTGATGGGGAGGGGGCTTGGAATGGAAAGGGGCTGTGAGGGGAGGGAGCTAGCACTGGAAATGGGCTGATGGGGGGGAGCTACGATTGGAAATGGGCTGATGGGGGGCTAGGACTGAAAATGGGCTGATGCAGTGACTAGAAGGGAGGGGGTGCTGTGTGGGACTGGAACTAGAAGGGAGCTGATGTTGGGGGAGGATTAGAATGGGATGGAGCTGGGAGAGTGAAATGGAGAGGGGAAAATATTTTGTGTGGGAGGGAAGACAAATCTACAATTGGCCAGGTAAGTGGGGATTGAGGATGGAGGGGTAAAATTTGAGTGGATGAAAATAGGAATGAGGAAAGAGCAAAAGGAGAAAGATTAATATGTTAAAGCAGATGTAGAGGGAGAATGGAAAAAGCTAGAAGAGAGAAGGACAAATGGACAGCAGACGATGGAGAGTTAGCAGAAGGCACGAAGAAACCAGAAGAAAGTGGCTGGAACTGAAAAAAAATGCACAAAAGGTAGAAAAATATCTTTATTTTGAATTTATTAACTGGAATATGTCAGTTCTGGGAAATGTGCATCAATAACGTCTGCGCTTTGTTTAGTACAAGAGGAAATTAATTTATAGTTTTATTTCTACAGTGTTGTACATTCCAAGTTTGGCTTTTGGGGGTCCCAGTTTAATTGTCTTGTTTCTAAATTTTGATTCCTTGTTTGGTGATGGTGTATTCTGCATGTGTAACTGAGCTGAGGTATTCTGTTTATGTAATTCCTATTTGACATTGCTACTTGTTCTCTGTCCCCAGTAGGTCATGTATTGTTATTCTCTGAAATGTATTGATTTAATATTTGCAGTGTTGCCTTTTGATAGGTAGGGTATGGTGCTTTGTGAGTCCTGGTAGTGCTGTTAGGATATGGCAGGTTTGCTATGGGTTCTAAATGCCATTTTTAGATGTAGAGGGCTGGTGATAAGTTATAGGGAGATCATGTAGATTTGGTATACATTGGGTTGATTTCCAGGGGTGTACGTAATTGGATGGGTTCTAAATGGGCAGTGTTTGTTTGTAGTAGTTCCTAATGTGCCTGGCGGTTGCCACTGGATTATAGTAATGTAGAAATCTTTTAGTCTTTCTTTATTCATGCACTCATTAAGAGGCATGTTTACTAAAAGTTAGGGTATGGTAACATTATGCAAATATTTATGCAAATGAGGTCCCTTATGCAAATGAGGTCCCACGTCTCATGCGGCCCCCGGGTTATTTTACAAGTCCTCATTTGGCCCTCAAAGCAATTTGAGTTTGAGACCCCTGGTTTACACATAAACCTCCTGGAATTAAGAGCAGTCTATTTAGCTCTCTGAGTATTCCACGCCCAGCTCAGCTACAAGACAGTCCTAGTCCAGACGGACAATCAAGTAGCCATGTTCTATGGGAACAAGCAGGGCGTAAAAGGCTCTCTGTCGTTATGCAAGAAAGCTTTACGACTATGGGCCCTCGCCAGAGAGCATCAAATTCACCTTCTAGTGGTATATCTTCCAGGCATTCAAAACTTTTGAGCAGACAAACTCAGTCGAGTACTGCTGCCTCACAAGTGGTCCCTCCACCTAGATTAGGTGGCAAAGATATTTCATCTTTGGGGCACTCCAGACATAGACCTCTTTGCAAGTCCACTGAATGCCAAACTTCCCCGGTTCTGTTCCAGGATTCCGGCTCACAACTGTCAGGCAAGGGATGCCTTCCTCCTTCACTGGGGTCAGGACTTCCTTTATGCCTTCCCACCCATTCCCCTCATCCCCAAAACACTCTTCAAGCTTCAGAGAGACAGGGGTCGCATGATTCTCATAGCACCACGATGGCCACGCCAAACGTGGTATTCCCTGCTTCTACATCTCTCTCAAGTGGCACCTCTGGAGTTAGGGCATGCTCCAGATCTCCTTTCCCAGAAGAACGAGATGCTATGGCACCCGAATCCCCAGTCCCTGCACCTCACGGCCTGGTTGCTGAAGGTTTAGACCTCCAAGATTTCAACCTGTCCCAACAGGTAAAAGATATCCTTCAGGCTTCTAGGAAACTTTCCACAAGAAGATCTTAGGCCTTCAAGTGGAAACGTTTCACTATATAGTGCTCCAAGAAGGGATTAAACCCGCTGGTCATACCCTTAGAATCGATACTAGAGTATTTCCTTCACTTATCGAATTCTGGTCTAAAGACCAATTCGGTAAGAGTCCATCTTAGTGCAATTGCAGCTTCTTATAAACCTCTGAATGGACAATCAATTTCCTCTCATCCACTCCTATCAAGATTCATGAGAGGCCTTTTATTAACTACACCTCCCATCAAGCCACCACCGGTGTCATGGGATCTAAATCTAGTTCTGGGGCAGCTCATGAAGCTGCCTTTTGAACCTTTGGCCACTACTGCCCTTAGGTTTTTGACCTGGAAGGTCATCTTCCTAGTTGCAATCACCTCTGCCCATCGCATTAGTGAATTGCAAGCTTTAGTGGCTGATCCTCCTTATATAGTAGGTTTCATCATGATAAGGTTGTTCTTCGAACTCATCCACATTTTATGCTAAAGGTGGTTTCGCCTTTTCATTTAAATCAATCAATTTATCTTCCTGTATTTTTTCCCGAGGCCTCACGCCTCTAATGCAGAAAGAAACCTTCATACTTTGGATTGTAAAAGGGCCTTAGCCTTTTACATACAAAGAACACAGCAACATAGAAAGTCCTCACAACTTTTTATAGCTTTTGACCCTAGTCATTTGTGACTTCCAATCTCCAAAAGAACTTTATCTAAATGGATTGCCCAATGCATATCCTTTGCTTATGAGAGTAAGGGTCTTCCTCTTCAGGACTATGTCACAGCTCATAATGTGAGAGCCATGGCAGCTTCTATGGCTTATCTCCACTCTGTGTCTATTGATGACATTTGTCGAGCAGCCACCTGGGCTTCGGTACACACCTTCACAGCCCACTATTGCCTGGATAAAGCTTCCCGTCGGGATGCCTTCTTTGGCCAAGCTGTTCTTCAAAATCTCTTTCAAACCTAAACCAACTCCTACACACCAACCCTGGTGGGATGCCAGAGATCCATGGGAGGAAGGAGTCCCACCTTCTAGGGTGGCACCTTCCTGGAGCTATCTCCCTGGCATCTTCAGCTAGGGAGTCCCCCATATGTGAGGACTACATTCCTGCTTGTTCCTGGAGATAGACTAGTTACTCACCTGTAACAGGTGATCTCCGGGAACAGCAGGAATTTAGTCCTCACAACCCACCCACCTCCCCTAGGAGTTGTCTCTCTATCTCTTTGTCTCCTTCCTCTCTCCCTCCTCTCTCCCTCTATCCTTTCACTCAGCTACAAACTTAACTGAAGAGGGACAGTTGGAATGGCGGGAAGGCAACGTGCATGTGCTGAGGGATGCTCCCAAAAGCGTTCCTATTGGACGCTGGGGAGCGTTTCCGTGCAGGCTCCGTCGGTACCGACGATACCCATATGTGAAGACTAAATTCCTGCTGTTCCCAGAGATTACCTGTTACAGGTGAGTAACTACGCTTTCTGTGGGAGTTTTATTTCTAGGTTCTGCAGCATAGAAACATTGATATACTGAAACATAGCAGTTAAAAAAATTATTCCTTTCGAACGGCTTTTTCTCACTTCTTTGCTTCTCTGGTCACAGACATACGCACACATGCGCACAGAGGGCTTGGAAAGAATTCCATCAGTCTTGTTTCATGTGCTTTCCCTATTTGTGTGTCTTTTTTAATGATTTCTGCAAAGTAAAATGAAATGTCACATTTTACATTAGACTATATCTTTCTGTTTTTCTAGCTTGATACTCTACCCAAGGAAGAACTTATCAAATTTGCAAAGAAGCAGATGATGTTGCTACAGAGAGTGAAAACAAAATGCTCAGGTACTTTGCCTATATATTTTATATGTGTCAGTTAGACATTCATGCTTTTAGCTCGTCTTCCTTTGCTACTGACGCCCCCTCAATGGAAGTTCCTTATCGTTCCTCCAGTTCAGTCCTCTACTTCTGGGTCGTCAACCTCCTCCTGCAGCCTGGAGACTGGTATGTCAGAATGATGACATCACTGGATATAGTCTGGTGCCCTCTGCTCTCCCTTCCAGTGTAACCAGTCTCCATGCAGCAGGAGGACTGGGTGAGCCCTTGTGAGGGCTCACTGGAGTAACAGATAAGGAAGGTTAAAGTTAGTGTAGGATATTTAGCAATTTTTTGTTTCTTGGTACTTTGGGGTATATATCCCTTTAAAAAAAAAAAAAAAAAAAAAAAAGGGCATAGTGTACAGAGAGCTCCGGCACAACGATTGGGCCTGCTTGCACCCTGTCTGTCACCAAATTGCGATCGGCTGCAAATGTTCAGGCAGAGAATCTCCCCCAGGACATTTCGGGGAAGAGTTCTCTGATGCTCCGGTCCTCATCCGGAGCGCGGGGTCTGTAGTGCGCTGTCTCTCGCTTTTCACTATATGCAGGACAGCTCTTCTTTCTTTCACTTTTCAAACGCCGCCCCGGCGTCGGAGCTCCAGGAACTTCTCGTTTGACCTGGCCGGTCAGCTGTTTACCGGTTGCAGGCGGCGATTTAGCATACGGCCCACGGCAAGGTGAGTGAGCACCGGAGGACCAGGATTTTGGCGCCCTTTTCCATTTCGGCCCTGGGCGGCCATTTTTATGGCGCGGCATGCCGCGTGGAAGCCTAACATGGCCGCGATCGGCTTCATAAGCTCATTTTGTTGTTTTTTTCAGCGGGGTCACTTAGGTTTATTTTATTTTATTTTACTTTCTTTATTGTGCTTCATTTAAATTTGTATACTTTCGTTTACTGGGTCTCTTGAGCGGTTTCAGTCTCATCAGCCTGAAGGGGGGGGGGGTTCTGCCCTCGTGGCTGCAGTACCCGATTGGTTTTTTCTTAACTAGCTAAGTAGTATAGCGGGGTAGATCTATCCTCTCCAGTTCAGTTCCACTTTAAAAAAACAAACAAAAAAAAAAAGACCAATAACCTAACTATAACTAAATAAATAATAATAGAAGGATTTCTGCTCTGCGTGTTTTCAGGATTGACAGTTTGATGGCAGGGCAACCGCAGTGCGTGATCTGTGGTGCCCGCAGAGGCAAACTGGCGGATACCGGTGTGTGCCGTGGCTGTGCATCCCTTTCATCCACTGTGGAGCAGCAAATGGACCTTACAGAGGCAGTGGAGGCTCCGCAGGTCCAAGAAGCAGCGCTGACGGAGACTCCTGGTACCTGTGGGCGAGAGGATCTCCGGGACGAGCTGACGGACTCTTCGACAGCTCTGCCAGAGCAACAGCCGGGGGAGTCAGTGGAGTTTTGTCTAGAATTCATCTTGATGCTCCACAAGGCCTTCTGCCTGAAGCGTCAGGGTAAGGGGGGTGATGTTCCCCCCCTTTCCTTGGTGGATGCACCTTTGGCACCTTTGGTTGATGTTGGGGAGGGCCCATCGGCACCTAAAAGGTCTAGAACCCGGATTTCCTCGGCTGCAGATTCTGATTGGCCTGAGGTCGAGGAGTTTGGGAAACTGACGAAGGGCTACAGGCTCTAGAGGAGGGGGAGATTGTAGAGCCTGAAGACCAGTCTAAGATCCTCCGAGTTTTTCGGAAGGAGGAACTGCCGGCATTGATTACAGAATCTCTGCGGACCTTGAAGCTAGCGCCTCCGGCAGCCCAGGATGAGGAGATCGAGGATCCCGTCATTCAGGCAGTCCATCAAACCCAAGTGGTGTTTCCGATTCATAAGGTAGTGGATAAGATGATTCAAGAGGAATGGGATCAGCCAGAATCGGGGCTCCGGGGAGTCCGTACGCTGAATAGGCTGTATCCACTGGCCGATAAGGACAAGGATAGGTTCCATTCGCTGCGAGTGGATGCGGTAGTCTCGGCGGTTACTAAGAAAACTACCATTCCGGTAGAGGGCAGCGCAGCCTTAAGATACCCAGGACCGTAGGGTTGATGGTCTTCTCAAACAGACCTTCCAGGCCGATTCCCTGTCATTACAGGTTTCTGTTTGTGGGGGCTGGGTGGCTCGTGCATGTTTGCGTTGGGTGCAACGGTTGCGTCAATCGCCCCATCTCGATCCTGAGGAGCATCAGGAGTTGGGACGTCTGGAATCTGGCGCCGCTTATTTGGCTGATGTGCACTATGATTTGATCAGAGCGCTAGCGAATAGTACGGCATCCGTCGTGGCGGCCCGCAGGTCGATTTGGTTGCGTAATTGGGCAGCGGACGGGTCCTCTAAGTCTCGTCTGAGTAAATTGCCCTTTAAAGGCAAGTTATTATTCGGAGAAGATCTAGATAAGCTCGTGAAGGATCTCGGGGAGACTAAGGCGGGTAGACTCCCAGAGGACAAGCCGAAACAAGGCCGATCTGGTCAAAGTTTCAGAGGCCAGTTTCGGGACTTTAGCAGATTTCGGTCGCCACGCTTCGGTTCCTTTCAAAGGGGCAGATTCGCTTCCCGAGCGCAAGGTTTCTGAGGTTTTCGAGGAGCAACTAGAGGGTTCTCCTCCGGTTCCATCTCAACAGCTCGAAAGTCACAATGAGATGAGGCGGGTTCCGATGGCGGAGACTTCCATAGGCGGGAGGCTCTGGAGGTTTCTCGCCGTCTGGACCCTTATTACATCCGATCAGTGGGTTTTAGAAATTATTCGTCACGGGTATGCCTTGGAGCTTGCGCATCCCGTCCGGGACTCCTTCGTCCTGTCTCCTTGCAGGGGCCAGAGAAAGACTTTGGCAGTTCGCAGCACCTTAGAATGACTTCTGCAGTTAGGGGCGGTCGTGGAAGTTACCAGGGCAGAGTACGGCCTAGGTCGGTACTCCATATATTTCGTGGTGCCAAAGAAGGGTGGAGCTCTGCGGCCCATTTTGGACCTCAAGGCTGTGAATCGGTGTTTGCGCATGCCTCACTTTCGTATGGAAACGCTGCGCTCCGTTATTGTAGCAGTGCGACAGGAGAGTTTTTAACCTCCTGGATCTGACGGAGGCCTACATGCACATTCCCATCCGAGAGGCGCATCAGCGATGGTTAAGGTTCGCTTTGCCTTGGGGACATTATCAGTTCCAAGCGTTGCCCTTCGGTCTCGCGACGGCGCCACGCACCTTTACCAAGATCATGGTGGTGGTGGTGGTGGTGGCGGCGGCGTTGCGAAAGGAAGGGATTTTAGTACATCCTTACCTGGACGATTGGTTGATTCGAGCAAAGTCCGAGGCGGAAAGCCATCACACAACGAACAGGGTGGTAGAGTTCTTGCAGAGTCTTGGTTGGGTGGTCAATCCCAACAAAAGCCATCGCCAACCCACTCAAGTTCTCGAGTATCTGGGGGTACAATTCGACACACTCAAAGGGCGAGTGTTTTTGCCGCTCAGAAGGGCGCAGGCTCTACGCCATCTCGTGCGCACTTTCAGAGTGACTCCGGCTCCATCGGCATGGATGTATCTCCGCGTGCTGGGCACAATGGCGGCGACGCTGGAGACAGTACCCTGGGCCAAGGTACATATGCGACCCTTGCAGAGGGCTCTCCTACGCCGCTGGTCTCACCAACGAGATCCTTTGAGCAAACGCCTTCCGTGCCCACTCCAGGTGCGGCAGTCGCTCCGCTGGTGGTTGGAACCCAAGTCCTTAGCGGCAGGGATGCCCCTGGAACAGCCGGACTGGATCCCGCTCATGACAGATGCCAGCCTGATAGGTTGGGGAGCTCACTGCGGGGGCCGCTTCGCCCAGGGCCAGTGGTCCCCTCTGGAGTCGGCGTGGTCCATAAATCGCTTGGAATTGCGCGCGGTAGCAAGGGCACTGAGCGCCTTCGAGGACTTGGTGTTCGGCCGTCCAATTCGCGTACTGTCGGACAACTCTGCGACAGTGGCCTACATCAATCGACAGGGCGGCACGGGGAGTGCTGCGATGGAGGAGGAGTCGGATTTGCTGTTCACCTGGGTGGAAAATCGGTTGACGGCACTTTCGGCGGCGCACATTGCCGGAAAGGACAATGTGATGGCAGATTTTCTCAGCAGAGTGCATGTGGATGCCGGCGAGTGGGAGTTGCACCCCGAGGTTTTTGCGCAGTTGGTGATAAGGTGGGAACTGCCGGTCATGGACTTGATGGCGACTTTTCATTCCGCAAAGGTCGTGCGATTTTTCAGCCGGAGCCGAGAAAGAATGTCCGAAGGCATAGACGCGCTATTACAGCGTTGGCCGACCTCCGGTCTCCTCTATGTGTTTCCGCCGTGGGCTTTTTTTTTATATACTTTATAAACACCAGCACTCAAACAAATTACAACAATAACAAGCTCCAAGAGGGGTGGATTCTGATCCCCTCTGCAGAGCACAAGTAACAGCCAGGTGTAAATTTTAACATTAAATTCCCAGAGCCACTCCCTCGCCCCCTCCCTCCTCCCTCACCCCCCCACCTCCCCATACAGTCACCCACCAAACCAATAGAAGAACCCGTGCAGGGGGTCTAACAACCCATTTGCAAGATCTCATTCCGTACACCTGGGCTCAACACTTGGATGTAGGGGTCCCAGAGCCTTTGGAAGGCCGGCCACCGTCGCACATTGCTGCGAGCGCGGCGACAATCCCAGAGCATTAATTGATGGAAAGCATTCCGCCACGCCCAGTAGGAGGGCGGATGCGGGTCCCGCCATCCACGCAGAAGAGGGCCTTTACCCACCAGACAGGCTTTCCGCACCAGCAAACGTTCCCATTTCCCTTTGGGCTGGGTGGGGCGCAGTCGATCCAAAACCACTAACGACCCATCCCACCACACCCGCCGCCCCAGCAGTTGTACCAGGAAGGCACAAATTTTCTCCCAGTAAGGCCTTATAAGACGGCACCCCCACCACATATGGAAGAGTGTGGCGAGGGGTTCGGAGCAGCGCGGACAGCTCCCGTCGGTGGTGAGATGGCTGCGGAAGGCCCGCCGGGGCGAAAAATGCACCCTAGTGATGCATTTGAATTGTATCTCTCTCCAGCGGACCCCCACCGCCAGTTCAGCAATGTGTTTTAAAGCCACCAGTACCGTACCAGGAGGGACCGCACAGCCCATTTCCTCCTCCCAGGCACGCTCCACCGAGCGGTACTCTGCTACCGGCCGAAAGGGGGCCACCCTATTCCGCAGCCCTCGAATGGAAGGCGGTTCCTCCTCCCCCAGCCCAAAGAACTCGATAATCCGCGCGGATCGCTCCGCCCGAAGATCTGCAGCCGGCAAAGAATATATATAGTGAGAAAGCTGCAGGTAGGCGAAAGAGTGTCCGGGCAGCAATTCATATTCCTCACGCAGACACTGGAATTGTTTACATTTCCCCGAGAGGTCGACCACATGGCCCACATTACGGATACCCTGCCGAGCCCATGTCGAGAACACCGCCGTGTCAGTCCCCGGAGTGAACTGCGCATTGCCCTTCAGCGGTAGCCAACTAGAGACTCTCCAATTCCCCCCCCAATAGCCATTCAACCGCCGCCAGGTCTGCCGGGCCGAACCCAATAGCACACTATCCTCGACCTCGCCCCAGCACAACCGATTGTCCAGATGCAATAAGGCCAACAACGAATTTGGGGCCGCCAGCGCCTCCTCTAAGGCCACCGGTGTATACACTTCCGTGCCCCCCAACCAGTCACCCAAGTGGCGCGACTGACACGCAAGGGCATAAGCTTCTATATCCGGAAGGCCCATCCCACCCTGCTCCCACTTCCCCACCAGCCGACTAAAAGGAATCCGCGCTTTCTTCCGCCGTGGGCTTTAATAGGTCGGGTGGTGCAAAGGATAGAGAAGCACGCGGGGAGGGTGCTTCTGATTGCACCCGACTGGCCAAGGCGGCCGTGGTACGCCGATCTCGTGCGCCTTCTAGACGGCCGTCCTTGGAGGCTTCCGATGCGGCCGGATCTCTTGCTTCAGGGTCCCCTCTTCATGCCCCAAGTGGATCGATTCTCACTTATGGCATGGCCATTGAACGGGCTCGGCTGAGGAAGAGAGGATATTCGCCGGCGGTCATTTCCACTCTTCTAATGGCACGCAAGCAGTCCACGTCGTTGGCTTATGTACGCATTTGGAGTATATTTGAGTATTGGTGTTCACGCAACCAGATTAGGGCAGCGACGGTCTCAGTGTCGTCTGTTCTCGATTTCTTGCAGGATGGCTTTGAGAAAGGTTTAGCGGCTAGCTTGTTGCGGGTGCAGTTAGTGGCACTGTCGTGTTATCGTGGCAAGGTCCAGGGCATCGCTCTGGGAGCGCATGCTGATGTCGCGCGATTCCTTAGGGCGGTGGCTAGGTTGCGTCCTTCTCGTAGGATATCCGTTCCGCCTTGGGATCTTAATTTAGTGTTGTCAGCACTTGCCGAACCGCCCTTTGAGCCCTTACAGCGCGCTTCTTTGAAGGATATCACCTTGAAAGCTGTGTTTCTGGTAGCAATCTGTTCTGCAAGGCGAATTTCGGAGTTACAGGCGTTATCGGCTAGGGAGCCGTTCTTGGTTTTTTCCAAAGAGAAGGTAGTTCTACGTCCTGTTCCGTCCTTTTTGCCCAAGGTGGTATCTCCATTTCACTTGAATCAGTCGGTGTCTTTGCCGGTCCTCGGATCCTTGGAGGGGAGCGCGGGGGACCGCAGTTTGCGGCGCCTCGATGTGAAGCGCATATTGCGACATTATCTGAAGGTTACGGAATCTTTTCGCAAATCGGATCGCCTGTTTGTCTTGTTCGGGGGTAGGCGCAAGGGAGAAGCGGCGTCTAAGGCTTCCATTGCTCGGTGGATTCGCAAAGCCATCTCTTCCGCCTATCTCCTCAAAGGTTGGGCGGCGCCGATTGGTTTATGAGCTCATTCCACCAGAGCGCAAGCGACCTCGTGGGCTGAGCACGGCTTGGTTCCGCCAAGTGAGATTTGTCGCGCAGCTACGTGGGCGTCGTTGCATACCTTCAGTAAGCATTACCGTCTTGATGTGGCCGCGGCTCAGGATGCGTGTTTCGGAGCTGCCGTATTGAGGGCCGGCTGGACTGGTCCCTCCCACTGATTACTGCTCTGATACATCCCAGGAGTAGAGGACTGAACTGGAGGAACGATAAGGAAATGATAATTACACTTACCTGGTAATTGTAGTTCCTTGAGTGACGACAGTTCAGTCCTCCATCCCGCCCGGTGTCATGGCATAGGAGAGTCAGCTGGCCGGCAGCTGCAGGTTTCCTACCGGTAAGTCAATTTTCATTATTCAGCTATGTTAATAAAAAAAAAAAAAAAAATTCTGCTTGACAGGTTTGGTGACACGGCAAGGTGTAAGTCAGCTTGCTTGCTTTGTTTGCACAATGTTCTCATACTGTAGTTAACTTGGGTTATGGTTACTTATTTGTTGCTCCTTTGAGTCTGCTTTGTTAATAGTTTACACTGGAAGGGAGAGCAGAGGGCACCAGACTATATCCAGTGATGTCATCATTCTGACATACCAGTCTCCAGGCTGCAGGAGGAGGTTGACGACCCAGAAGTAGAGGACTGAACTGTCGTCACACAAGGAACTACAATTACCAGGTAAGTGTAATTATCATTTCAGCTCCTTGGGTCTTCCACAATAATTGGTGGCAATTTCCCCTCTGATAGCCTGGCTTTGACATCACACTCTCTTTCTATTTCAAGGGTAGTGTATCTTGGAAACATGTATTTTGACATATTCATAAAGGCAGCTGTAGGCCAATTGGAGTATCAGATATGTAACTTGTATAGGGAGATTTCTTATTTAAATATGCCTGTTATCTCTTTCTTTTTTTTTCTCAAATAAGACAAATTCAGTATGGAAATAAATAGAAAAGTTAGGTAAGTTTCACAGACAATAATTAATACAATTTTTAATTGTTCTGTATTTCTATTCAGTAGTTAATAAGATAAGATAACAATGACAGAAAAAGATCTTAAGACCCATCCAGTCTGCCTATCCCAAACCCAGTCTCCATAATTTTGCTTTTATCCCTCAGAGATCCTCTGTGTTTGAGCCATACTTTCATGAATTCTGATACTATCCTGGTCTCCACCACCTCTACTGGGAGGCAGTTCCATGCATTTACTGTCCTTTCTGTAAAGAAATATTTCCTTACAATACATTGAATCTGCCCCTTTTTACCTTCGTTTTATGACCCCTTGTTGCAAAGCCTTCTTTCCATTGAAAAAGGCCTGAATCCCATATATTTATACAGTGTATGAATTATAGTATCTCTCATATCTCCTCTATCTCCAGGAACAAGCAGGAATGAGTCTTCACATATGGGTATCGTCGGTACCGACGGAGCCTGCGCGGGAACGCTCCCCAGCGTCCAAAAGGAAAGCTTTTGGGAGCATCCCACAGCGCCTACGCGCTGCCTTCCCGCCTCTCTCCAGTTCTTCTTTTCCACGGAGCCAGCAGGTCGTGTTCCTGTCACCGCTGAAGAATTTCTTTATTTTATTTTATTTCTTTGGTCGTGCGTCTGCCTTCTCGACGCTGGACCGGTACCGCCGGTCTTTTCTTTCTTTCTTAAAAAAAAAAAACAAAAACCTATTTTCTCACTTCAGTGCATTTTCTTCTTGACCTTAGGCCTAGGACATTTTTCCTCATGGAAAAGCCCGCCTCTGGGTTTAAAAAATGCACGAAGTGCAGCGGCACTATTTCTGTCACTGACACCCATGAATGGTGTCTAAAATGTTTAGGTCCTGACCACTCCATTGTGGATTGTGAGTCCTGCTCCATGATGTCTAAAAGAGATCTACAGAATCGAGCAGCTAAGCTCAGTACCCTGTTTCCCTCGGATGCAGCTTCAGTTGCATCGACGTCTTCCAGGGCTTCTTCCTCACATGGATCTCAGGTAACCAAACTTAAATCCGGCCAGTCCTCGAAGGGTAGATCTCCCTCTAAGTATCGAGATGCCTCCGGGCTTGCCCTCGAGGAATCCGGACCGGCAAAATTACCCCGGCGGGAGGCTCTGGCTTCCAAAGCTTTATCTATGGGGTCACAGGTTGACATCGATGGCTCGGCCTCGACCGATCACCTGTTGCCATGTTCTGGGGTACCAGTGGTTCCCACTGGTACCGACATCCAGACATTGGTTGCATCAATGGATCAGAATATCCTGACCATGCAGTGTGCCATCACGGCATTCATACAAGCTGCGACGCATTCGGTACCGCAACAAACTCCGTTGCCGGTACCGACTCCGGCACCGGTACCGACATTGGTTCCGGTGCCGGTACCGATTGCATCGACATTTGCTTCGGTGTCGACTGCAGTGGTACACTGTTCTGTGATGCCCATCGGTACCGAACCGGTACCGATCACTCCCGATGTTGATACCACCCAGTACGCGTATCGGGCTCTGCAGGAGCATCCAGACAGGCGATACTTCGATTCCTCTGAAGACTCTGATGAATCAGAGGTCTCTGTCGAAGCATCAGTGATTCATCCTCAGGAGCCCTCTTCTCCAAAAAGGAGAATGTCTCCCCCAGAAGACTTGTCTTTTCAAGACTTCATTAGGGAAGTGGCCAGGGGCCTTTCCATCTCAGTGGCCCCTGAGACAGTGCCTAGAGCCAAAAAATTAGATATTTTACAATATCCTAAGGCTCCTAAAGAGGCAGCCACTTTACCAATACATGAGATTCTTTATGATCACATGTTGGGCATATGGGAGACTCTTCTCACCACTTCCCCTCATTCTTGCAGGTTGGACACCATGTATCGTGTTCCTCCTTGTCCTGGCTTTCATAAGACTCAGCTTCCTCACCACTCCATTGTGGTGGAGTCTGCTATGAAGAAGATAAAGAGTACAAAAAGGCACTGTTCTGCTCCTCCAGGAAGAGAATGCAGAACCTTAGATGCCTTTGGCAGGAGAATTTTCCAGGCCAGTATGCTTGTTGCCAGAATCAACTCCTATAGTGTTGCAGCAGAGCGCAGACAAACCAATGATACCAGGAGTCTGTTCAGAAGGTCCAAATCATTTATTTGTGCACAAGTCTCAAGCAGAATCAAATTCAAAATGGCTGAGCAAAGTTCTCTGGCAATACAACAACTTTTATAGACTTTAGCTTCATTCTAGGTATAGAAAAACATTTCATTAGTCCCGGTAACCTCCCATACCTCCCGTACCTCTTCTATTGGTCCCGGTACTGATATGATTATCCAATTATGTTCGTTCAGTGGGCTCAGCACCTGCTTACCCCCCTTCTAGTCCCAATTACAATGGTCTGTTCACCAACTTGTTACTTTCCTACTTTCAAGGCTATTGGGCTAGTTAATACGTGCAGGGAAGCAGGGCTTCTATAACTTCTCTGTCAGCAGTTTTAAACATGAATTTCTGTATTTTTCCATCTGTTCTGCTTGTCTAAGCTAATTCAATACTTTTACTGAGTTCTTATTCTATAGCAGCATATTGGGGGATGTGCAATTCCTATGGGCCTCTTCACAAGCTTCATTTACAGGTCAAGCTAGCTAGGCTTGCTTATGTCAGACACTGTGGATCACAGGCCTACACCTGCCACATTCCCCCCTTTGATTAATCTCACCCTATTAGTTAATAAGGTGTGAGAATTAAATCACTTCAAAATAATTATACTACAGTTAGAGGAGTCCGGCTATATCCAGGAGGACGAGGTTGGTATAAAGCCATTATCTTAGTTGCGGTCTTCCGCTCTACTGTACTATCAATAGCACTGTGTATGGAACGCATACAGCATGGGATTATACATGGCAATAGGAAAATAACAACAACAATCAGTAATACTAGTATTAGAAAAGTCTTCAGTCCTCCTAGCCATGAGAAAAGGTTAGCAAACCAGTTAGGTAATCTTAGTGGGTGCCAAGTCTGAACTGGCACATAAGCATGTTTGCGCATATCTTCAGCAATTTCTTCAACTACTTGACCTTTATCATCTATCTTTAAACAGCAATTGGTTAGATTTAGTTTACCACATACTCCTCCTTCAGCTGCTAACAAATAATCAAGTGCTAGACGATTCTGGTATATGGCAGTGCGCATTTGGGTGCTTTGTCTAGCTAAAAGTGTGAGAGCGTGGCTAGTTTCATTAGTTATTATTTCAACTACTGCTTGTAAGCGGATAATACGATTAATCATATAGATTGGTGTTCGATAACCATACATACCATCATCATTCCAAGTGGCAGGCCCATAATATTCAATAATTCTTTCTGGTGGCCAGTCATCACCCTTCCACTTCTCCCACTTACCTACTTGGAGGGGTGATCTTTTCTGTCGCAATGCTCTTTTGTGTCTGTGGGTAGTGTACACTGGGTATCCTAATTGTTCTCCATGTTCTGTGGGTAGGAGAAAGAAAGAAGGTCTGATGGTCCCTAAGACACATGCTCCTCCCCAATGTGATGGGAGTTGAGCATACGCTCGGTTTCCACAGATCCAATACAGACCAGGTGGGGCTTGCCAAGCATGAGTTTTGGCAAGATTAGTCCATAAACCAGCAAGTTCGGGAAATCTGGCTAATGGGTTAGGAGGTTCAGGGTGTTTTACTCCTGACCACCATGACGTCTTTTTGGTAGTGGCATTATAAAACTTCTGGCTAAGACAGACCAGCTGTCCTACCTGTTGGGTGAACTGAGGTCCACTTCTGGCATAGCAAAGACGTCCAACAATTGAGTGCGCTAACACCCTTTCGCTAGTAGTCTTGTGTAATTTAGTCTGATTGTAAGTCAGAGAATAATTCAATTCTTGGGCCTCCCATGGCCACTGGTCACCCATCTGGGTTCCGCCACAGAAATAACAATCTGAGATCTTTAGGCTGGATACTACTGCTCCAGCTAATTCTAGAAACAAATTCTGGGATGGATGGGGAATTTCAAACTTATTTACATGCATAGCTTCATAGAAAGTGTTATGGATGTGGTATTTAGATGACTTGTAGGCTTGGGTATTCAATCTTATATACACAATGGTTCCTGGATCTACTGCTCCACCTGCAATACGTAAACCAAACTTGTATCCTTGTTTCCATGCATTAGGATTACGGATCCGTAATTGCAAAGGGTTACAAGCACCTTTCTTACATTTGTCATCTGTCTTTGACTTAGTCAAAGTGGCAACTTGATTATCTCTCTGTTCATCTGTAATACCAGCATTCCATGTAGCATAAAAAACACACTCCCAGTTTGGGCAATAGTAATCTGCAGCTGGGGCAGTACTATATGACCCTTTCTTACCAGTACACTTTCTCCATCCCGTGGCACCTTCTGGGCACATATACTTATGATCATTACGATAGGCTTTTACCCAGGTACCACATCTGGAACGACTATCTCTGTTTATAACATCACATGCATCAAAATATAAAACAGCAGGTATACTAGCATCTTTAAGTGGTCGTGTAGCATTAATTATAGGTCCATCTGCATCATTCCATCGTATTTCCAACGTATAATAGGATGGGTTCTGATGCGGGTTATAGCATACTCTGGAGTTACCTTTAATGCAAACATTTAGTTCAGTGGTGTTATAAATACACCGAGTCACTTTACCAGTGCAGGTATAGTGAGAATGGTAAATCAAAGTCTGAGTTACTTTCAGTCCAGTTCGAGTAGAAGTAATGCAAGCAGTGTATGGAGGTAAAGCATGAGTCAGTTCAAAACCTCCAAAACAGGCAACCAGGGCCAAGCAAAGGTAAAGATACATGTTGATTGGAGTTCTTCTGAATCCTCAGCTTGCAGATCTTGACCACGACGATCTTTTCTTCGTCCCGTGCGCTAATAAAGCAATTTCAACGGGTGCTGAGTGTTGATTGAAGATCCTCAAGTTGTCCATCACACAGTAACCAACTTAGCAATTTCAGTTGGCTTTTGAAGTATGGTTAATCAATGTAGTATCAAAGTAGTGTGCAAAATCACACGCAGATTGGGTTTGTTGAAACAAAACTGTTGCTGCATGGAAAACAGCAATCCTCTTCGAAAGACTTGGCTACTGCAGGGCACTGTGACAAAGTGTCTAAGCTGCTGGTTGCCGTCTCAGAGTAACTCACAAAGGTGCATCAAGATGCTGCTCTGCGGTCCACTGCTCAGGTTCTGGAGCTGCTGCGGGCTTGACTCTGCTGTGGTGGATCCAGGCGTCGATCTCCGCTACCTTTACTGCAGTTGGGGTAGACAGGATGACGGTGTATGGTCCCTTCCAATGGGGTTCCAGCGGTGTCTTCTTCCAATCTTTGATCCACACCGAGGTACCAGGCTGGTAGGGATGCAGGGGTTCAGTCAAGTTGATAGGCAACTGGTCTTGGATCCACGCATGGAGAGTCTGCAGAACAAAACTAAGAGCTAGGAGTTCTTGCCTGGTTATTTCTGAACCAATTTGGGCTAGACGTCCTTTAATTCCTTGCACTATTGGTGGGGGTTTACCATACAGAACTTCAAAAGGGGAAAATCCTGTTGACTTCACAGGAGCTGAGCGTATTCTGAGTAAGGCTATTGGGAGCACTTGGGGCCACTTCAAGTGTGTCTCCTGACAAAGTTTAGACATTTGGGCTTTTAGGGTACGATTCATTCGCTCAACTTTCCCTGAACTCTGGGGTCTGTATGCAGTGTGGAGTTTCCATTGTATCTGTAGGGCTTTGGCTAACTGTTGAGTAATCTGGGAAACAAATGAGGGTCCATTGTCTGACCCTATTACTGCTGGAATTCCAAATCTAGGGACAATCTCTCTCAATAAAACTTTGGTGACTTCTCTAGCTTTTTCGGTTCTGGTTGGGAAGGCTTCTACCCACCCAGAGAAAGTACAAACTAATACTAATAGGTAGTGGTATCCACTGGCTTTTGGCATTTCAGTAAAATCAATCTGCAGGTGGTGCATGGGGGTTACACCTCCTGACTGAACTCGAGGTGGTGGTGTGGGACCTTGCTTGGCATTGTTTTTGGCACAAATTTGACACTGGCGTGCTACTGAGGCTGATAGGGCTGGTAACATGGCAATGTAGAAATGTGGTCTAAGTGCTTTTTCCATAGCGGTCTTCCCATAGTGTGTGGCTTCATGGAAAGCTTTGACAAAGGCTGGTCCTAACAATTCGGGAATTACTATTTGTCCTGGGGGTTGACTGCCCTCTGCTAGTGGCAGTTCAATCCACCCATCTTTCAGTACTCCATCTTCTCTGGCACAGTAGTAGTCTAATTCTTTGGTGGTATATCGTGGTGTCCATGAGTTCAAGGGTACTGGAAACAATGCTGCCTGCATCGGCATGGCTTGTGGCGAAATTTGTCCTGTCATAGCTGCTTGTCGTGCTGAGGCATCTGCAAATCTGTTTCCTCGGGCAACTTCTCCTTTTCCTGCTTGATGTCCTCTGCAATGCATGACAGCTACACGAGTTGGGGCCCATACTGCATCAAGTAGCATCAGTATCTCGGGGCCATACTTGACTGATTTTCCTCCGGATGTGATGAGTCCTCTTTCTTTATAGAGAGCTCCATGGGCATGTAAGGTGGTGAAGGCATACTTAGAGTCTGTATATACATTCAACACAAGTCTTTTACCTAGTAGTAGTGCTCGGGTAAGTGCTATCAATTCTGCTTTCTGGGCTGATGTGCCTGAGGCTAGGGCTGATGACTCAACAACTTCATGTTGAGTGATTACTGCATATCCGGCACAGCGTCGTCCATTGATGATGAGACTGCTTCCATCAACATAATAGATTTGGTCAGGATTGTCTATGGGCACATCTGTCAGATCAGGTCGGCTTGAAAATACAGTGTCCATGACTTCTATACAGTCATGCTCTGGGAGTTCTTCACTAATAGGTATCAATGTGGCTGGATTCAAGGCATGGCTCACTTCCAGTTGTATCTGTGGGTTTTCACATAGCATGCTCTGATATTTCAACATTCGGGAATTGGTGAGCCAATGATTTGCTTTCTGTTCCATAAGGGCAAGGACTGCATGTGGCACAGTGACTCGTATATTTTGTCCTAGTGTGAGCTTGTCTGCTTCACTCACCAACAATGCTGTAGCTGCAACTGCTCTCAGGCAAGGTGGCCATCCTTTGGCCACAGTATCCAATTGTTTCGATAGGTATGCTACAGGTCGTTCCCAATTTCCCAGTCAACATGCCTAGGGCATTTCCTTGTGCTTCATGTACGAACAAGTGGAAAGGCTTATGAACATCTGGTAGTCCAAGGGCTGGTGATGACATCAATTCTTCCTTCAACGTCTTGAAGGCTGTATCCTGCTCAGGTCCCCACTCCAGTGGCGACTTTTCTTCTCCTTTTGTGGCTTCATACAGTGGCTTAGCAATTTGGGCAAAGTTGGGAATCCAGATTCGGCAATATCCTGCCGCTCCCAGAAAGGCTCTGACTTGCTTTCTGGTTGTTGGGGTTGGAATTCTGCATACTGCTTCTTTTCTTTCTCTGCCTAATTTTCGGCTTCCTTGGGTTATGCGAAAGCCCAAGTATTTCACTTCTTTTTGGCATAGTTGTGCTTTTGCTCTGGAAACTTTGTATCCAGCTTCATCTAGTAACTGCAAGAGGTCTTTGGTGGCTTGTATACATTCACTTTCTGATACAGCAGCTATCAGCAGATCGTCCACGTATTGGAGAAGCACTCTCTTCCCCGGGGCCACTGGATAGCTGGAAAGGTCTTGATTCAGTGCAGCACTAAAGATGGTAGGCGAATTCTTGAATCCTTGGGGTAATCGCGTCCAGGTGAGTTGGCCCCCTCTTCCAGAGATGGGGTCCTGCCATTCAAATGCAAACAATATCTGACTCACGGGGGCTAATCTTATGCAAAAGAATGCATCTTTTAAATCTAAAACAGTGAAGTGGGTGGCTTCAGCAGGAATTAGTCCTAGAAGAGTGTAAGGATTGGGTACAACTGGATGTATAGTCTCAACTGCTTCATTCACTCTTCTTAGATCTTGCACTGGGCGGTAGTCATCTGTTCCAGGCTTTTTCACTGGCAGAAGTGGGGTGTTCCATGGGGATTGACATACTTTCAGTAGGCCATGTTCTAGTAATCTTTGCAAGTGGCGGTGGATGCCTTCAATTGCAGCTCTAGGAAGAGGGTATTGTTTGACATGTACTGGTGTAGCACTAGGCTTGAGAATTACAATTACTGGAGCTATATGTTTGGCTAGGCCTGGAGGACTGCCTTCTGCCCATACTCCAGGTGGGGCATCAATACTTTTTAAGGTTTGTTCGAAATAGGTGTCTTCGACAGAATCATCACTGTAATATCTCCATTCTTCCTCTCGGGGAACTGTGAGCAGCATTATTCCTGCTGGTTTGGCTTGCGAATTTACTGTCATTTGCATTTCTCCTCTTTCAGTGAAGGATATTTGGGCCTGTAGCTTGGCTAACATATCTCGTCCCAGTAGTGGCACTGGACATTCAGGCATGTAAAGGAATTGATGAGTTATTTGCTGTCCTCCTAGACTGCATATGCGATTCTGAAGAAAAGGTTTTGTAGCTTTGGCACCAGTTGCTCCTACGATGGTGACTGCTTTTGTAGAAAATGGGGCTATCTTCTTGTCTACTACTGAATGTTCTGCTCCAGTATCAACCATAAAGTTCATAACTTGGTCTCCTATTTGTATTCCGACCATAGGCTCCTGGAGACCTAAAGCAAATTCGGAGCCCGGTCTGTCCTAATCCACGTCATCTTCATCATAGGCTGTTGCCGCCAATGCTTGCACGGCTTCTCCTCTTTCACGCTGATGTTGCTCTCGATTGGCTCCTCCGATGTCGGGGACGGCCTCGTCTTTCTTCTCTCCATTGATGATTGTTTTCGTCATCTTCGTGGGCGTCTTCGAGTTGCGGGCATGCATCTCTCCAATGTCCTTCCTCCCTCCCTGCAGTAGGCGCATTGGTTTACGCCTAGTTGGGGCCGGCTTCCACCTTGGCCCCGCCCCCTTCCTCTGCTCCTTCGACTAGGGACACCTCCCCTTTTCTGTTCAACTATGGCTGCAGCCAAAAAATCAGCTTTCTTCATCTTTCGATCACATTCTTTCTGTCTTTCATTATCACGATTCACATACACTTTATGAGCGACTTCTAATAACTGTGTTGCATTCATGCCCGCAAACCCTTCTAATTTCTGCAATTTACGTCTAATGTCTGGTTGAGACTGATTTACAAAAGCAGAATTCACCATGCATAAGCTTCCTGGTGCATCGGGATCATAGGGAGTATACATTCTATATGCTTCAGTTAACCTCTCATAAAACACTGCTGGACTCTCATCTATGCCTTGGTTAACTTCAGTAACTTTGGAAAGGTTCATAGCTTTCTGGCCCCCCCTTTTCAGGCCTTGTAACAAGCCTTGGCGAAAACGGGCTAGGGCTCTGGATCCTCTTTCAGTATTCGGATCCCATCGGGGGTCTTCATTCGGGAATTCCCTCTGGGCTGCTTCCCGTTGATCTATTCTTTCTCCTCCTCGTTCTGGAGCTACAGGGTTATCTGCCAGCCACCCAATAGCTGCTTTTTTAATTCGTGTCCGCTCCTCCGTAGTAAATAAAGTGGACAGGAGCTGACGGCAATCTGCCCATGTGGGTTGATGGGTTTCCATAATAGTATTCACTAATTCTGTAAGCTCTTGGGGTTTATTGGTATAGGAGGCATAATGCGTCCTCCAGTTTAACAAATCAGTTGTAGAGAAGGGGACATACACATAGCTTGGGGGTCCCGCTACCACCTCATTATCGTCATTCCTTACAGGCACTCCCGGGACTTGCCGTAAAGGCATCATCTTAGCAGTGGAGGTCTTTTGGGATCTAAGCGATATTTTTGTAACTTTCCTATCAGGGCTCTTTTTCTTCTTTTCTACAGGCTTATCAAGGGTTACTTTCTTTTCTATATGCTTTGTCTTGGATTTACTTTTTACTGGCAGGCTAACACTGGCGGTCGCTTCTACACTGTCAGTCTCACTCGGGGAATTCTCAATTTCTTCCTTCTCTGTTTCTGAATCTGACTCGCCTTTCTCTGTCTCTGTCTCAGTAGAATCATCTTCTTCAACTAAAGGAAGCTCATCCTCCTGCTCTTCGGGAGGTGGCTCAGGGGTTGGGTCCCGCACCCGCTGTCTCCGGGGCTCTGGGGCAGGACGCCGGGCTACTCTTACTGGGCCCGGGGTTCTAGGCTGTCGGGGAACTACTTCTGGGGAATCAGGATCGACCAGGATGGGTTTCTTCCTGGATTTTTCATCTTTCCCTTTCTTACTAGACTGTTCTTTTTCTGTTTTCTGACTGTTATGATCTGTTTTCGCTAACATTATTCTGCATTGCTCTTCATAGCAGCGCTGCGCCCAAGGAGGCGGATCTTCACAAAAACTTAACCAAGAATCTATATAGGGGTACTGATCGGGGTGCGCTATCCGCACTCTACGGTGCACTAACTGGATAATTCCTACATTAAAGGTTCCCTCTCGGGGCCAGGTAGGGTCTAAATCGGGCCACTCCCTAGTACACAAAATCTGTAAACGAGCTGCAGTCATTTTAATACCATAATCTCCGGAATATCCCTCTTTAAAATGTGCGATCATACATTCTAATGGAGTGTTCCTAGTAGACCCCGCCCCTCCCATTTCGATGTGTGCGCGCAACAACAGACAGAAGGGAAAAGGAGGGCGGACCGTGGGTAAGGGGTCCTCACGGCCCTAGAAACGTATAAGGAACAAATAACAAGACAAGACGACAATCGCTTCCCCCTTTTTGCGACCTGAACGCGGTCGCCCGGTCAGGAAATACGCTACTCAGGGGTCCGCCTTCGCTTGGTCCGTGCTGCCAGACCTCTCATACACACCTCATTCACACAATCATGCTAGCAATGTATCCCAGAATGCATTCATTTCTATCTATTCTGACTAGTCTTATTCAATTACCAAAATACAAGAAGACGGGAGTTTCGCCCTTCGAATACTCATGCGGGGGTACTCGGTCCGTCTTTGAGAGGTGATCAAGCTCTCTTACCAATTTCCAAGTTCCAAGTTCAAATGGCAGCACTGCTCTCTCTTATCTGTCTAGACATACCAAATCAAAACTATACTCACCGGATCCGGTCCTCAAACTCCCCAAGCAGGCGCATGAGTTGGACCTTGGACTCCCCTCACTCGGGTTCGAGGCGTTGGCTCCAGCTGGGCCCGGCACCCGCCGAGGTCCGACCAACTCCCTCCGATGCAATGGACCAGCGGCACCAGGAAGCAGCCCCCGTCGGAAGGGCGCGATCCGGGCAGGACCAAGCCTATAGAGGCGGAAAGTCGTGGTATATTGCCCTATATACACTCTGATTCCACAACTTCCCGGCCAACGCACCAAGAATATGTAGCAGCAGAGCGCAGACAAACCAATGATACCAGGAGTCTGTTCAGAAGGTCCAAATCATTTATTTGTGCACAAGTCTCAAGCAGAATCAAATTCAAAATGGCTGAGCAAAGTTCTCTGGCAATACAATTTTTATAGACTTTAGCTTCATTCTAGGTATAGAAAAACATTTCATTGGTCCCGGTAACCTCCCGTACCTCTTCTATTGGTCCCGGTACTGATATGATTATCCAATTATGTTCGTTCAGTGGGCTCAGCACCTGCTTACCCCCCTTCTAGTCCCAATTACAATGGTCTGTTCACCAACTTGTTACTTTCCTACTTTCAAGGCTATTGGGCTAGTTAATACGTGCAGGGAAGCAGGGCTTCTATAACTTCTCTGTCAGCAGTTTTAAACATGAATTTCTGTATTTTTCCATCTGTTCTGCTTGTCTAAGCTAATTCAATACTTTTACTGAGTTCTTATTCTATAGCAGCATATTGGGGGATGTGCAATTCCTATGGGCCTCTTCACAAGCTTTATTTACAGGTCAAGCTAGCTAGGCTTGCTTATGTCAGACACTGTGGATCACAGGCCTACACCTGCCACATTAGTGTCTATATGGGGCTGTTTCTAAAAGAAGTTACAGATCACCTGCAAACTTTATCTCCTTTTATTTCAGAAGATAAAAGGGAAGAGTTTCTCACCTGGCTCAAATATGCCCAGGATATTTCCAAGTTTTCCAACCGTGCAGCCTTTGACGCTTTTGAAGGTGCCAGCAGAGCCTCGGCCATTGCCATAGGTGCACGCAGAGTTGCTTGGTTACAAGCTTCTGATTTGGAACCTTGGGTTCAAGATGGACTAGGAAACCTTCCTTGTACAGGTGAAAACCTTTTTGGCAAAGATTGGCAAGCAAAGGCCACCAAAATGGATGCTGAAAATTCTGCTTTAGATAGACTTTCAAAGTCTACTTCTGCTACTTTTAAGAAAAGGTTGTTCAAAAAGTGTGTTTTTTCCCAAAAAAGGGAAATATTATTCTGTTTATGGTCAGCAGTCATCTACTGCAGGTCGTTTTGCTACAAAGAGACAGCAACAACCGAAACAGGCCAAGCCTAAGGCTGCTAGGACTGCTACGGCCCAACAGCCTCAGCCTCCTCAGGGCCTTTGACTTATGACTAGAGAGCTTAGCCTTTCTGGCTCTAGAACATCCAGAGCCTCTCACCATTCCAGGAAGGTTAGCTTACTTTGCTCCCAGATGGGAACAAATCACAGCAGAGCAATGGACCCTCTCCATCATAAGGGAGGGGTACAAGCTTCATTTCGTAAACCTTCCTCCTCACACCATGGTGAGACAGTTCAATTCTCAGACATCTCTCCTCGACCTTTTGGGTCAGGAGATTACTACCCTTCTTGCCCAAGGGGCAATAGAAGAAGTACCCCTTCTTCAACAGGGCTCAGGGTTCTACTCCCCCTACTTTCTTATCCCAAAGAAAACAGGGGGCTACAGACCCATATTAGATCTCAGAGAATTGAACAAGTTTCTATGCAAGGAGAAATTCAAGATGATTTCTCTCTGTACTCTCCTTCCATACCTTCAGAGTCAGGATTGGCTTTGCTCTCTAGACCTCAAGGATGCGTACACCCATGTCGTCATCCATCCAACACACAGAAGGTTCCTTCGGTTCCTTTATCAAGGGAAGCACTATCAATACAGAGTGCTTCCTTTCGGTCTGGCCTCTGCACCAAGGGTGTTCACAAAATGCATGGCAGTAGTAGCTGCATTTCTACGCACTCTAGGGATATTCGTATTCCCATAACTGGACGACTGGCTCATCCGAGCTCCATCCCAGTCAGAGGCCCAGACTTCTCTAACCTGTACAAGCCATATTCTTCAGTATCTGGGACTTGTAATAAACTTTCCAAAATCCCATCTCACCCCTACTCAGTCTCTAGAGTTCATAGGGGCCTTGCTGGATACCACAACTGCAAGGGCCTATCTCCCCCAGGCCCGTTGCCTACGCTTGGTGCAGTTAGCCTCACAAATTCAGTTAAAATCCCATTTAACTGCTCGAGAGATGTTACAACTGTTAGGCCACATGGCATCCACTGTGCATGTGGTTCCTTACGCTCGCCTTCACATGAGGGCAGCTCAGTGGACTCTGTCCACCCAATGGACCCAGGCATCAGGTTGCCTGTCAGACAAAATAGCAACCTCCAGTCGCCTCTTTTGGTCCCTCCACTGGTGGACATCCACTCAAAATCTGTTGCTGGGGTCCCCCTTTCAACAGGTGTTACCCCAAGCAGCCCTTACAACAGATGCCTCTCGAAGAGGTTGGGGAGCTCATCTTCAAGATCTCTCCACTCAAGGCATCTGGTCCCTAGAAGAGACATCTCTACATATCAACCTCTTAGAGCTCAGAGCAATTTTTCTAGCTCTCAGAGTCTTCCACACCCTGCTCAGCTACAAGACAGTCCTCATCCACAATGGACAACCAAGTAGCCATGTTCTACATGAACAAGCAGGGCGGGACTGGCTCTCTGTCGCTTTGCAACGAAGCTCTGAGATTGTGGGCCTTCGCCAGAGAGCATCAAATTCATCTTATGGCAGTGTATCTTCCAGGGGTTCAAAACTCTTGGGCAGACAGACTCAGTTGAGTTCTGCTTCCACACTAATGGTCCCTCCATGGGGACCAGATAACCAGGATCTTCCGAATTTGGGGAACCCCAAACATAGACCTCGTTGCAAGTCCGTGGAATGCCAAACTTCCCCGGTTCTGTTCCAGGATTCCGTGTCAGGGAGTTCAGGCCAGGGATGCCTTCCTCCTTCATTGGGGGCAAGACTTCCTCTATGCCTTTCCACCCATTCCCCTAATTCCCAAGACACTCTTCAAACTTCAGAGAGACAAGGGGTCTATGATCCTCATAGCACCACATTGGCCACGCCAAGTGTGGTACCCTCTACTTCTGCATCTCTCTCAAGCTCCCTCCCTGGACTTGGGTTCTGCTCCAGACCTCCTGTCCCAGGAGGAGGGAACGTTGTGGCACCCAAATCCCCAGTCTCTTCACCTCAGAGCCTGGTTGCTGAAGGCCTAGACCTTCAAGATTTGCATCTTTCTCAGCAAGTGAAGGATATCCTTCATGCTTCCAGAAAGCCTTCCACTAGACGTTCCTATGCTTTTAAATGGAAAAGGTTTACCATTTGGTGTGCAGAGAAGGGTCTTAATCCTCTTGCAATACCTCTGAATTCTTTACTAGAGTATTTGCTGCATTTATCCCATGCAGGCCTTAAAACGAATTCAGTAAGAATCCATTTGAATGCTATTGCAGCATCCCTTAAACCTCTCAATGGACAGCCTATTTCCTCTCATCCTCTTATAGCAAGATTCATGAGAGGCCTTCTTTTGACTAAACCTCCCATCAGACCACCTCCAGTGGCATGGGACTTGAATCTGGTTCTTGGCCAGCTTATGCAGCCACCTTTTGAACCCTTAGCTACTACCTCCTTGAAATTTCTTTCCTGGAAGGTTATTTTTCTCATTGCAGTCACTTCAGCTTGCCGCATCAGTGAGCTGCAAGCCTTGGTGGCTAATCCTCCTTATACAAGGTTCCATCATGACAAGGTAGTCCTCAGGACTAATCCACACTTTATGCCTAAAGTGGTCTCACCTTTTCATCTGAACCAGGAGGTTTATTTACCTGTCTTTTTTCCAGGACCTCATGCTTCAAGTGCAGAGAGGAATCTTCATACCCTGGATTGTAAAAAAGCTCTTGCTTTTTACTTGCAAAGGACACAGCAACATAGAAAGTCCTCTCAACTCTTTGTTGCTTTTGATCCCTCTCATTTAGGACTTCCAGTCTCTAAGAGAACTCTGTCCAATTGGATTGCTCAGTGTATTTCTTTCGCCTATCAGAGTAAGAACCTTTCTCTGGAGGGCCATGTCACATCTCACAATGTGAGGGCCATGGCAGCCTCTATGGCTCATCTAAATTCTGTGTCCATCGACCAAATCTGTCGAGCGGCCACCTAGGCCTCGGTTCATACCTTCACAGCCGATTACTGCTTGGACAAGGACTCCCGCCGGGAGGCCTTGTTTGGTCAGGCTGTTCTCAAACACATGTTCCATACCTAACCAACTCCTACCCTCCATCCCTGCCTGGATGCCTGAGATTCATGGGTGGAGGTAGAGCCCTTCCCAGGGACCCGCAACCTGGGTGATTTCCCAGGCATCTCTAGCTGGGGAGTCCCCATATGTGAAGACTCATTCCTGCTTGTTCCTGGAGATAGCACAGTTACTTACCTGTAACAGGTGATCTCTGGGAACAGCAGGAATAAGTCTTCACAACCCACCCACCTCCCCTAGGAGTTGTATCTCTCTCTCTTTCTTTCCTTTCCTCACTCTCTCTTTGTCTCAGCTTTAAAACTCGAACTGGAGAGAGGCGGTTAGGAAAGGCGGGAAAGCAGCGCGCAGGCGCTGTGGGATGCTCCCAAAAGCTTTCCTTTTGGACGCTGGGGAGCGTTCCCGCGCAGGCTCCGTCGGTACCGACGATACCCATATGTGAAGACTTATTCCTGCTGTTCCCAGAGATCACCTGTTACAGGTAAGTAACTGTGCTTTCCTGTCTCTCCTCCATGTTTATATCTTTGTCTGTCTCCATATGCTTTATGATTTATTTATTTAGCTGGGCTTACAATATATACCACCTTTCTCCAGATCAAAGTGGTGTACATGGAACAGTGAACAGTGGTAACCAATGATGAATACCACTGACCATGTTAGTACACACCCTTTGGATAAAATCCATCTGGTCTAAATCCTTTTGAAGGTGTGCTATTTCCAGAATAGTACACACAGGGCCGGCCCGTCCATTGAGCAGGAATGTTTTTTGCACAGGGCCCCGCGCAAAGAACATTCTGCTTTTTTAAAAATTAAATTTAAAAAAAAAAAAGCTGGCTGCTGCCGCTGTCGCCGTGGCAACGGCAGAATGGAGTGTCCCGCGGGGCCCCCTCTGCCTGGTTGAGCTCTCCCTGCCCAGCTGAGCCCCTCTGCGCCGGCTTTCAGATATGCGAAGGGAGAGTGTCTCCCTCTTGTCTCTGTTAAGCCTGCAGGGGCTGATGGGAAGCAGGGGCTGATGGGAAATTTCCCATCTGCCCCTGTGGGCTTAACAGAGACGCGAGGGAGACACCCTCCCTTCGCATATCTGAAAGCCGGTGCAGAGGGGCTCAGCCGGGCAGAGGGGGCCCCGCGGGACACTCCATTCTGCTGCTGCCACGGCGGCAGCGGCAGCAGCCAGCTTTTTTTTTTTTTTAATTTTCCATGAGTCGATTGGGGGGGGGGGGGTTAGGACTTGACTTGAGGTGGGCTGTGGGCTGTGGGCTGTTGGGGGGGGTTAATACTGGTAATGGGCTGTGGGCTGATGGGGGCTGTCTGGAAATGGGGTGATGGGGGGTTAGGACCGGTAATGGGCTATGGTGGGGTTAGGACTGATAATGGGCTATGGGGGGGGGGGGGGGCTAGGACAGGAAATGGGCTGATGGGGAGTGGTTAGGACTTGAGGTGGGCTGATGGGATTAGGACTGGTAATGGGCTGTGAGCTGTTGGGGGGGTTAGGACTGGTAATGGGCTATGGGGGGGGGTTAAGACTGGTAATGGGCTGTGGGCTGATGGGGGCTGTCTGGAAATGGGGTGATGGGGGGTTAGGACTGGTAATGGGCTATGGGGGGGTTAGGACTGGTATTGGGCTATGGGGGGTTAGGACTGGTATTGGGCTATGGGGGGTTAGGACTGATAATGGGCTATGGGGGGGGGCTAGGACAGGAAATGAGCTGATGGGGAGGGGTTAGGACTTAAGGTGGGCTGATGGGGTTAGGACTGGTAATGGGCTGTGGGGGGGGGTTTAGACTGGAAGTGGGCAGTGGGCAGATGGGGGCTGTCTGGAAATGGGGTGATGGGGTTTAGGACTGGTAGTGGGCTATGGGGGGGCTAGGACAGGAAATGGGCTGATGGGGAGGGGTTAGGACTTGAGGTGGGCTGATGTGGTTAGGATGGGTAATGGGCTGTGCGCTGATGGTGGGGGGTTAGGACTGGCAATGGGCTAAGGGGGGGCTGACGAAATGGGCTGATGTGGTTAGGACTGGAAGTGGGCTGATGGGGGGGGTAGGACTGGTAATGGGTTATAGGGGGGCTTAAACTGAAAATGGGGTGATGGGGGGTTAGGACTGGAAGTGGGGTGATGGGGGGCTAGGACTGGTAATGGCTTGGGGGGTTGCTAGGACTGGAAATGGGCTGAGTGGAAGGGGAGGCTTGAACTGCAAATAGCTGATGGGGAGGGGGCTTGGAATGGAAATAGGCTGTGAGGGAAGGGAGCTAGGACTGAAAATGGGCTGATGGAGCAGCTAGGATAGGACTGGAAATGGGCTGTTGGGGGGAGCTAAGATTGAATTGAAATGGACTCATGGAGGGGCTAGAACTGGAAGTAGGCTCATGGGGGGGCTTGGACTGGAATTGGGCTGAGTGGAGGGGAGCTAGGATTTGACATGGGCTGATGGTGGGGCTAGGAAATGACTAGAAATGGGCTGATGGGGGGGGCTAGGATTGGAAATGAGCTGATGAAGGGACTCAAACTGGAAATGGATGGGGGAGCTAGGACTGGAAATGGGCTGATGCAGGGACTAGAAGGGAATGGATGCTGGGTGAGACTGTAACTAGAAGGGAGCTGATGTTGGAGGATAAGAATGGGATGGGGCTGGGAGAGTAAAATGGAGAGGGGATTAATATTTTGTGTGGGAGGGATGAAAAATCTACAATTGGCCGGGTATTGGGAGAGTAAGTGGGGATTGAGGATGGAGGGGTAAAATTTGTGTGGATGAAATAGGAATGAGGAAAGAGCCAAAGGAGAAAGATTAGTATGTTAAAGCAGATGTAGAGAGAGAGAATGGAAAAAAACTAGAAGAGAGAAGAAAGGACAAATGGACAGCAGACGATGGAGAGTTAGAAGAAAGTGGCTGGAGCAATTGCAACTGAAAAAAAATGCATAAAAGGTAGAAAGATATCTCTTTATTTTGAATTTATTAACTAGAATATGAAAGCTCTGGGAAATGTGCATCATTAACGTCTGCGCTTTGGTACAAGAGGAAATTAATTTATAGTTTTATTTCTACAGTGTTGTACATTCCAAGTTTGGCTTTTGGGGTTCCCAGTTTAATTATTGCCTTCCTTTTTCTAAATTGTGATTCCTTGTTTGGTGATGGTCTATGTTCTGCATGTGTAACTGAGCTGAGGTATTCTGTTTATGTAATTCCTATTTGACATTGCCACTTGTTCTCTTTCCCCAGTATTCTCTGAAATGTATTGGTTTAATATTTGCAGTGTTGCCTTTTGATAGATAGGGTATGGTGCTTTGTGAGTCCTGGTAATGCTGTCAGGATACGGTGGGATTGCTATGGGTTCTAAATGGGCAGTGTTTGTAGTAGTTCCTAATGTGCCTGGCGGTTGGCACTGGATTATAGTAATGTAGAAATCTTTTAGTCTTTCTTTATCCATACACTCATTAAGAGACATGTTTACTAAAAGTTAGTGTATGGTAACATTATGCAAATAAGGCCACTTAAGCAAATGAGGCCCCGCACCGAGTCTCCGCACATGGCCCCGCACCCCCCCTTGGGCCGCCCCTGAGTACACAGTACATTAAATAAAATCTCACCAAAGATGTATAAGAACATAATTACAACCATACTGGTTCAGATCAAGGGTCTGTTAAGCCCAATATCATGTTTCAAATAGAAGCCAATCAAGTGGCAAGTTAAGGATCCCAAAAAGTAGATAGATTCTATGCTGTCTCCCCCAGTGCTTTTTCCAAGCCTACCTTATTAATGACCATTTAAGGACTTTACCTCCAGGAACTTGTCCAATCCTTTTCTAAACCCAGCTATACTAACTGCTTCTACCATATCCACTGCTAATGAATTTGAGAGCTGCATTGTGCATTGCGTGACAAAAGGTATTTTCTCTGATTTATTTTAAATGTGCTACTTAGTAACTTCATACCATGTCCCAGGGCTTCTCCGTTTTTGAAAGAGTAAACGGATTCATTTACCAGTTCCGTTCCACTCATGATTTTATAAACCTCTATCATATCTCTGCCATATTTTCTCCAAGCTGAAGAGCCCTAACCTCTTTAGCTGTTCTTCGTAGGGAAGGCATTCTATCCCCTTTCATTTTGGTCTGTACCATTTTTAATTTTGCTATATCTTCTTTTGAGATGCAGCAACCAGAATTGCACACGATACTTGAGGTGCAGACACACCTTGGAGCAATACAGGAACATTATGATAATCTGTATTTCTTTTGATTTTGTCAAGTATCTTCTAAAAATTCCACCTTTAGCCACATTTTATTCATATCTTCAAAAAATGTAGATTAGTAAGACAAAATTTCCCTTGGCTAAATGTATGTTCGTTCTGCCCCCATTAAATCATGACTATTGATGTTGTTGAGTTACTTTTATTCTTCACTTCATAATACTGTAGTTTATACCATTTTGCTCAGCACTGACTTCAGGCTCACTAAACTGTAGAGAACAACCATTTTAAAATTTGATGTTAGATTGACCACCTTCCAGTCTTCAGATATAATGGATAATTTTAATGATAGATTACAGATAGCAGGCCTGCTCTTTCATTTTTCAGTATTTTTCAGTGTATTAGTTGTGCATCATCTAGTCCAGGTGAATTTCTGCTCTTTTTTAAATTTTATCTTTATACATTTCACAAAAATTCAAGCACGATACTTGAAAGGAAAAAGGCTTCAAAGTTACAAAAATTAAAGAAAAATTGCAACAAGGAAAACATTAATACCCCCAAATGCCCACTAGCCCAACAATCAGGAGGTCCAAGACAACAGGAAACCAGAGTATTACAGACATGAGAAGAAAGCATAAACAGGCAGTTTAATCCACTTCCAATATTACCACTGTGTCATATACGAAATCTAACTGATTCCCTCCTTAGATGGGGGAGGGAGGCATGCACTAACAAAGGCTGCCAACTGGGTAGGGTCCTAAAAAACGTAACTCTGAGACCTTTACATGGACATTTTAAGAAAAACAGACCCCCCCCCCCCCCCTGTTGGGAGACCCCAGGCTTAAGATCTAGAAAATCTCTCTGGTGCCGCTGAGTGAGACCAGATCCAGGGCTTCAGATAAATATTACAAGCCATAATTACACCACACCTTGACTATGGAAATATTATCTACCAAGGCCTCCCAAAAAATGTTCTATTTCCACTTCAACTAGTCCAAAATACCGCCGCCAGAATTTTCACTGCTAGTTCTACCATGCAACATATAACACTGATCCTAAAAAGCCTACGCTGGCTTTCAATAGCACAGAGAGCAAAATACAAAGCCATCACCACCACCTTCAAAATCATGCACAGTCTCTCAGCTCCCTGCCTCATCAATCTCATCACAACATACTCGAGACCAAGAAGAGCTGCTATTCAGAACCTCCTGAACATCCACCCGCTCAGGACCAAAACTACACAACAGACCAGCAATAGAGCATTCTCTTTGTATGCTCCATCAGTGTGGAACTCACTTCCAGATAACGTAAGAACAGCTAAATCAATTACTGAGCTAAAAAAAAACTACTAAAAACGCATCTCTTCAGAGAATATTATGGACCTGATGACAAAACATAAACTGAACTGTAGCATACCACCCAGATTGGTTTAACTGGTTTGCCAATCTTTTCTACCCCTGTAAGATGACGATCACCTCTGAACGAACACAGTTCATTCCCCTCACAAAGTTAATCCCATATTTATCTCCAAGTTCTATTCCCTTGTTTAATGTAAAACAATTCATCCGTGATTGTTATGATGTTCTATGTAAACTGCTTTGGATAAAGGTGGTATCAAAAAATTGTTAAATAAAATAAATAGCAACCATCAAACACTTAAAAGGAATAGAACGCTTCTTAAAGTATAATTTAAAGAGCCAATCCCGATCAGATAATAGTGCTAAGGAAATTAATAAAGTTGAAGGCATCACAGATTCAGCATCAGAGGTCTCCAAAATATTAGATATATTAAGAATATCAGCATGTTGTAAGTTAGACAATGAGCCCAGCTGAGTCCCCGTCACAACCTTATTTTGAGATGGAATGTAATACACTTTTGCAAGCGGAGAATGAGACTCAGGTGGGCTCCCCAAAACATCTTGCATATACATTTTTAACATATCTCTAGCAGAAACTAAAGGTGAATGAGGATTCTCTAGAAGTTCATTTTTGAATCTTAAATCAGAAACATCCTTCATTATTGATGAATGGTAAGTCTCGTGTTGTGTCTAAAGTTGCAAATTCCCCATCAAGTCTTTAACAGTGCTGATCTCCCTAGTATTAGCCAAAGACGTCTGAGAATTGGAATGAACTTGAGTACCCAAACCATTAATCTGCTGAACCAGCACTGTACCAAGAGAAGAAATCGCCGTCCAGATCGACTCCAAAGTAAACATGGCCAGTCGCTCCAAGGAAAACACCAATGGCGCTGCTGAACTGAACCCAGTTACAGGCTCTGCTGAACTGAACCCAGTTACAGGCTCTGCGGAAACAGAGGAACCTCCAGCACTCTGGCTCGGCGAAGCGCGCCATATCACCTCTTCCACCTCCTTCCGAAGAATAATGCCTCCTGGAGCCAGAGGAGATGAAGAAGCCCCTGACTCTGCTGCCACTGCCAACTCAGCTGATCTGCTGCCTTCCACACAACAGTCATTCCCCAAAACGGAGTCCTGATGAGCAGCGATAGCTGAGTGGAGCTCACCAACAGGCAATACGGGAGGCAAACATAACCCTAACAGTTTACAGTAAGGTGCATACATGGTATTTTTAAGCAATCTTGGAAACCTAGACCAAATATAGCCTGCACATTAATAAAAAAAAGAGGAATGAAGGCCAGACAACTACCAGCATGGTTTAAAGCAGAGGCAAAAAAGGCTGTTACAACCAAACGATCACCTTCAGAAAATAGAAAGCAGATCCAAATTAAGGAAATAGATGCGAAACACTGATCAAGTAGACTATAAGAATTTGAAAAGTAGCTTGCTATACAGATAAAGGGGATCATTTTAAAAGCCTTAGTCACAATTTGGACGTCCAAATCATGGAGACATTACCAGAGTCATTTTTACAAATGGCTTTTAAAGAAATCTCCAGTGTGGGGATGTCCAAGTAGATGGGGGGGGGGGTGTGGAGGCAAGTCTGGGGCAGTGCAATGGACTTAGATGCTCCCTCTTGATTTCAGAAATGTTGCGGGATATCTGTGACCCCCATCCAAGTTTAGACTTGCTCTAGCCACGAATAAGCATTGGGATGCAGAGATGGCACTCCACCATCCCCAGTATTCTTCATAATCATGGTGATAGCAGCAGTGGGATTTTAACACTGGCTTACCTGGTCCTAGCCCACTACTCTAGCCATTAGGTTATTCATAGATGTCCCTGATCTTGAATACTATTCCGGAGAGGACTATGTAGACGCCCCACAGACATCCATATTGGGCACATCCATATTTGTGAAATCATGCTTGAATTTGGACGTGCTTTCTTTTTCTAGATGTTCTAGCTTAGATGTCCCAAACTGCACTTGGACATCATTTGTAAAATGTGCCTTCACACCTCATTATAAAAACATTCAGGGATATTTGAAGCTAAAACCCTATGAAGAGATCAATTAGTCCACTAGATGATGAAGAGCATATTAGGGGACTCTTGGAAAACAAAGCCACCACAGAGAGACTAAGGGGACTGTCTACTAAGCATTTTTCCCATAGTCACAAAATGGGGAAAAAAAACGTAGTAGACAGGCCCCTAAACAAATTTTTTGTTTCTGTCTTTACTGAGGAGGATGTAAAGGGAGATAACCATGACTGAAATGGTATTTAATGGTAACAGTTCAGAGGAAATGAATCAATTCTTATTGATACAAACTGTGTTTACTAAAGAGCGTTAAGGGTGCAAAGGTTAGTAAGCATTAATAGCAGTGGTAAGGGTGTTATCACATGGCTGGCGTTTTAAAAGTGCTAGGCTCCGGGGAGACCTGAGAGGACAGCCGTCCACACCGGAAGTGAGCGGTTCCTGCTCCGGCGGCCCCGACGTCAGCGGGGGCCTCTACAAAGCGGAGCAGTGAGTGTGCAGCCTTGGGAGACCTGAGAGGACAGCCGTCCACACCGGAAGTGAGCGGTTCCTGCTCCGGCGGCCCCGACGTCAGCGGGGGCCTCTACAAAGCGGAGCAGTGAGTGTGCAGCCTTGGGAGACCTGAGAGGACAGCCGTCCACACCGGAAGTGAGCGGTTCCTGCTCCGGCGGCCCCGACGTCAGCGGGGGCCTCTACAAAAGCTCCGCAAGGTTAGGCGCAGCCGGAGGCGCTGTCGGGGGCTGCGATCAAAGGGGCTCGATACAAGGGGAGTGTCTGCCCCCTTGGGACCCCCTTGGAGCACCGCAGGAGACCGCAGTACGAGGTATCTGATAAATGGGGAAGAGAAAGAAGAAAATCATACCAGCGGAGCCTACAGCACCAACGGTAGGCCCTATGGATAAGCACGTTAAGCCCTTGATGGGGGCTGATGCCTCGTTAGACCCTGACTTTTTAGTTCTGCGCTCATCCGCTGCGTCTCTGAGCTCCCCGGATCGTTCTCCTCCCTCCCCACCGAAGTATATCTCACCGCCTTTGACTGGTCCTGTGGGACAGTTTCAACAGAGTACTCCAGTGGAAACTGGTGGGAAATTGGAAGGTGTTATCTGGACATCACCTCCTGGTGTGGCGATTGAGTCACCTGAGCAGGTGACTCTGGGCGACATCTGGAAGGTGGTGACACGAATTGAACATTCCTTGGTTCCCACAGTTAAGCAGCTTTGTAGTTTCTCTTCACAAGTTACTACAAAGTTGTGTGAGTTAGAAGGGCGGTTGGGGGATTTGACCACTCAATTATCTAGCTGTGAAAATCAATGTTCTACCTTTAAGGCTGTTAGCACATCTGGTATTAATGATAGTTTAATTATCCATCGTAGGCTGGAAATGTATGATAATATGTTTCGGGCCAAGAATCTTCGACTGTTAAATTTTCCTTATTGTCGTCTTTTATCTGCTGAGATATTAATTCGTAAGTATTTTAGGGAAGTTTTGGGCTTGGCTAAGGCCGACTCCATGGCTGTCTCTAAACTATATTACTTGACTGGTCAAGGGTTGGCTGAGAGTCCTCCGGGTGAATTTGATGTAGTTCAGGCCCGTGAAGGACTTGATCTTACTCAATTTCTGGAGGACTCTCAGGATAATATTACTTCTCGTGCCACTTTGATTGTAGGCTTTGTCTCTGATCAGGATAAGATGTTAGTTTTTCGTAGCTACTTTAAAAATAAGTCTGCTCTCTTTTGTGGTGCTGGTGTGCAAATTTTTCCTGATGTTTGTCGGGCCACACAAGCTAGGTGGAAGGCCTTTTTGGCCTTAAAACCTAGGGTGTTGGCCCTGTCTGCTACTTTCTTTCTTAGATACCCGTGTAAGTGTTTAGTTAATCACCAGGGGTCTAAATTTGTTTTTTTAGACCCAGTCCAGCTTTGTAGTTTTTTGAATGGTAAAGAGGGCTAAGATTTATTGATTGGTCTAGGGTAGGGAACTTGTTTCAATTGCTGTCTCGTAAATTAGAGCTATTTGCTCTTGATATTTCCTTGATTAATTACTTTAGTATTCTCTCCTCCTTGTTGTGGGCTAGGTAGAGTGCTTACTGGATGTATTTAGTTACGGTATTATGTTTTCTTGGAATGATTTGGTGTTGGGTGATTGTAAGGCTCTTGTTTTCTTTGTACTTGCTTTTGTAAGTTGCTGAAAATATTATAAAAAAAAAAAAAAAAAGTGCTAGGCTCCACTTATCAGGTGCTAACAGGACACCGGGTGTTAAGGTGCCCATTGTGCACCGTTACACCCGAAAATGGCAGTCTCCTTAACGCAGGATAAGGGAATCCCTTGAAAGTCCCATTTTCCAGAAAACGCAGGTGGTCAGTCCTCATATAAGGGTGACGTCGGCGCCGACGGAGCCCATATGGAGTATTTCCCCAGCTTTCAAAGAAAGCCTTTGGGACATGCTACCACGAATGCATGGTCCCCTTCCCACCCAAGGGGTGCCATCTTGCTCAGTCTCCTTTTGTCTGCAGAGCCCAACGGATGTCTGTCCTGTTTCTCTGGAAAAAATCCTTGCTAATATCATTAAAAGTTAGTTTTCCCGGTTTGCATACCGGTTCCTCTTCCTCCCTCAAGCCAGCACCGGACTCGGCACTGTTCTTTGCTCTTTTCCCCTTTTTTCAATCGAGGCTTGCCTCAACTGGCATTTGTGCCTTTTTTTGTCTGGGGGTCATCAACCCCAGCCAGGTTTTTCCCACCATGTTTCACGATGGGTTCAAGAAATGTGACCGCTGCAGTCAAACCATATCAGTACCAACACCCATGACCAATACATGCCTAGCCCTGTGCGAGCAGTGCAGGCACACAGGGCGCAAAGGCTTAGGGGGTGCATTTTGGCTCCCTGCTGATGCCCTGCTGCCACCACTTTTTGTTCTCTCAGCAGTGGCAGGGCAACAGCAGGCAGCCGAAATGCGCCCCTGAGTCTTTTCACAGGTTTTTCTGGTCTTTCAGCAGGTCCTCCGTGAAGACCTTGGATCCTGAGAGAAAGATAAGAAAGAATCCTCGAAATCCATCAAGGTTCCAATGGAGAAATATGGTAAAACTCCTCGGAGGGACTTGGGTGGCTCCAAGAAGTGCTCTACCAAGGTCCTCAAAAAGGAGTCCTTGGCTGGCGGAGACCATGCGAGGTTCCTCGAGACCATAGTCCTCATCGAGGATGCACTCGCAAGAGTGCCGGCGCTGGGCCTGAGATCCTCGATGCCTGCGCCAAAAGCTGCGGAGCTTCTGGCTTGGAAACCAGAATTGCAGCACTGGTGGGGGTGCTGACCCCATGCAGAAGGGCCTGCAAAGACCATAGTTACAAACAGGTTACAAACAGCCCAAGAACAGTTGCTGCTTCATTTTCTGGGAATTGCAATCAACCAGATCAATCCCAGGCAGCCTGCATATGCTGGGCAACATCAGCTTGTGTCATATGCTCACATACCATCTATATCCAGTCTGCTAGTCATCACAGTCATCACACACTGCATTTTCATAGAGCCACCATGAACACATTGGCTTTCTACAAACAGTATGGACAACAAGCAGCCTGTCTTGTGACTGGACTGCCATAAAAGAACAGCCCACATATCACTACAGCTTGACTCTATATAGCATCATGTGCATACATAGCCGTGACATGGTCAAAGCTTGGTCAGAGTGAGAGTGGCCTTTCAGCATGAACAGATATGTGCACCCAGGCCATTCCCATGGCAGACCCATGCTAAGATGGCTCAGCCATTCACTTAACTTCCGATACATACACATCCTGTGCAAACCGCTCTGTTTTACGCGATACCCAGAATCCCCTGCTCATCATTATATACCCTTTAATCTTGAACTTGGGGACAGCTTATGCAGAAAGGCCCTCAAACATTACCTATTCCTTATATACTTCCCAGTGAGTGCAGAATCACGACCCATCACTGTTAGTTATAGAAACTCTGAATCACCCATTGACCCTGAATTCCCCACTTAGTAAGTTCAACGCTCAACTGACCATTACGTCTCAACGGTGCCCTAACTTATTGATGTAAATAGTTTACACTACAATCAAAGTTTATTTACCTGAGTTGTAAAATTACCCTGTTGTCCAAGTTGTTAACCCTGTTTAATGTAACTCAGACATTTTTGTGTACTGAAATGTTTTGTTTGATGTAAACCGCGCTGATGTCAAATAGTGCGGTATATAAGAAATGTAAATAAATAAGGCGCAGTGGAAAGTGAGCCACAGACAGGATGAGAGTGCATGCTGACCCACAATGGGCTTTCCTGATCGTCTCTCCAGTCTAGTCCCGGACCTCTGGGTTGTCCACATTAATCAGCAGCTTGGAGACTGAGGAACTTCCCACTTTTGTGATATCATCTGTATAACCTCCTGTGGTCCGCCTTCATCCACCAGTTACCTCAGTCTCCAAGCAGCTGAAAGGGTCGGTGAGCCTTGAGGTCCGGGCTCACTGGAGGAACAATTAAGGACAGTTGTTAGATAGTTAGCTAGGGCTTAGATTCTTTGCCATAACAGGAAAAAAAATAGGCAAAAAGAAGGAATATGCTAATTTAAGCACTGTGCCTTTAAAGCTGGGCTGGTACTTTAATTTAATTTGAGTGTGCAGGCTGCCCTCGCCGCCCTCCCTCCCCCCCCACGGACCTATTCTCTGCCTCCCGGTGGCAGGTAGGCGGTAGGCCCTGAAAGAGCTGCGTTTGTTCGAACCCAAGACAGTGCAGCAGGGCCGGAGCGGGGCACAGCCAAGCGCTCTACAGAAGATTGCCTGTGTACGCGCTTTGGCTGGCCGCGGGCATCGTCTGCTGTCGGGCGTCTGTGCGGCTCTCAGCCTTTTAGTCCCAGATCAGTTTTTGCAGTTGGGGAGACGGTGAATCGTCAGAGATGAGCTGAGCCCTGCCCGGGAGAGACCGCAAAAGGTATTTAAATTGCGGAGTATTTCCTTTGCCTTCAGCGCGACTTTGGGAGCGGGCCTACCCTCGTGGCTTTTGCGCTGGAAGCGCACGCTCAATATCGGGCCTTACAGAACAGTTAGTTAAGGGGGCGTGCGTCTTCAGAGGCGGTTTGCTGAAGGCCTCTTCCTTTCCATTAGGTAATTTTTAGTTTGTTTTCCTTCATTTTGTTTTGTTGTTTTTACTGCTCTCCATCTTCTGTTTGCTGTTTCCGTTCTGCGTGCAGGGAACAGCAAGGGCCCGAGTCTGCCTCAGTGCTGCGATGCCTTCCAAACCCCAATGCTTTGTTTGTGGGGCTAGGAAAGGTATAGTGTCAGACTCCGGGGTGTGTAGGGCCTGTGAGAGAGAGGCCTCGACTGTGGAGCATTCTGGGTAAGACAGGGAAGGGCGGCTGGAGGCCGACTCTTGCCCTACAGCCGCGCAGCCTCCCAGTGTGCCCCTTGGGGAACCGGTAGCAGGGCCGTCGTCCTCTCCGGACAACCCGCCACCACTTGTGGCCTGGCCCAAAGGGCTGGAATCCATCTTTTTCTCTGAGTTTGCGGCTCTCCTTCAACTGGCGGTAGGAGACCTCCCGCAAAGTCAGTCAAAGGGCAATTCCGCCCGTTATGATTTGAAGAGATCCATGGCAGCATCCACAACAGAGGTCTTGGAACGTGTTAAGAAGCCGCGGGTAGAGGGCGATCTCGGCGCCCACTCAGTTGCCTCAGAGGGACATCTGTCAGAGGAAGAAGGTAGAAGTGTGGATCTTGAAGAGGACTTAGAAGAGGGGGAGCTTCCTGATAAGGAAGATCAAGCGAGAGTTGCGCGGGTCTTCCGCAGGGAGGAGCTCCCAGCGCTCATTGCGGAGACGCTACAGGCCCTGAACATGCCGGTTCTGGGGTCAGCAGAGGATGAGGCTCTGGAAGATCCGTTGTTGCAAGTTTTCTGGAGGACTCAAAGAGCTTTTCCGGTGCACAGGGTGTTTCAAGAAATGATTCAGGAAGAGTGGAATGTTCCGGAGGCCCCGCTGAAAGGTTCAAGAGTCATGAGTCGGCTTTATCTTTTGGTGGATCAGGATAAAGAGGTTTTTAAGGCTCCTAAGGTGAACGTGGCTGTGGCGGCAGTGATAAGACCACCATTCCGGTGGAGGGCAGCGCGGCCCTTAAGGATACTCAGGACAAAAAGCTGGATGTGTTGCTACGGCAAATTTTTGATATGAATACCTTATCATTCCAAGCGGCTATCTGTGGTGCATGGGTAGCCAGGGTCTGCCTCTGTTTGTCCCAAAGGATCAGGGGCGTACAGGAGGACGACTTGGCTGGGGACGCTTCAAAGCTGGAGTCAGGAGCGGCCTATCTAGCGGACAATCACTACGACCTGATGTGGGGTCTGGCAAAAAGCATGGCCTCAGCGGTGGCAGCGAGGCGTTATTTGTGGCTCCGCAATTAGGCGGCGGATAACTCCTCAAAATCCAGGCTAAGTAAGCTGCCATTTAAAGGGCAGTTGTTGTTTGGAGAAGATCTGGAAAAGTTAGTCAAGGATTTGGGTGAATCTAAGGGCGGCAGGTTGCCCGAGGATGAACCTAAACAAGGGCGATCAGCCCCGTCGGCAGGGCCCAACAGCGAGAGGTCCGTTGTTTTTGTTTCCAAAGGTATAGTTCAGGTCAGAAAGGTAGATTCCCCAATAGAAACCAGAGGTTTTGGGGGGCTTTCCGCTTCCGCCTTCCAGCCTTCGAAAGTCACAATGAAGTCTGGCGGGCCCAGGCGCCTCTAGTTCCTGTAGGAGGGCGGTTGCGGGAATACTATGCCGCCTGGGCCCAAGTCACCACCAATCAGTGGGTGCTAGAAGTAATACGAGAGGGGTATGCGCTGGAACTGCAGCGGCCCGTGCGCAATGCCTTTGTGCTGTCTCCCTGCAAGTCGGCGACCAAGGGCGCGGTGGTAAGGGAGACAGTACAAAGGCTCCTAGACCTCAGGGCAATAGAACTGGTGCCTCTAAACCAATACGGCTGCGGTCGATACTCCATCTATTTCGTGGTCCCAAAGAAGGACGGCGGTTTTCGACCGATTCTGGACCTCAAGGGAGTGAATCGGTGTCTTCGAGTCTCTCATTTTCACATGGAAACTCT